>JAXCLR010000001.1:57592886-57631699 GCA_035584095.1 Annona squamosa
TTTAAATTACCGAAAATGCCACTGATTTTTAAAAATCTAAAAAAAATATCTAAAAGTCTCCAAAAATAGTAAAAATTAATACATATGTTAAATAAACCTAGATTAACCATTGTATACAAAAATTTTCAAAAAAAAATAAAAAAAATAGGTGCGGTGCACCCGGGTGCGTTGAGGCTGAATGCACCCGGGTGCAGGGAATTGGGCTCCCTAAAATCATGCATCTCTCTCGCTAACACGCAGCCGTGCTGCCTTGATCTCCATTTTTTGGTTTCCTAAATCGATTTCCTTAAATCCCTAAATTCCCTTCCCAATTCAATTTCTGGAATTTGTCGTTGCCGATTCTGCGTCACGAGCTTGCTGCCGATTATGCGTTGCTGTCGCCTACCAATTTTGTGTCGCTGCCGATTTTGCGTCATTGCTGATTCGGCGTCGCTGCCGGATTGCGTTCCGCCGTTCCTCCTCCAAGTCGCCACCGCCATCTCTAGCTCGTCACTCAGCGCTGAGTTCGATCGTCATCCTCGACGCCGTCAACTAGTCAATGTCGCGTCCGATCGTCGTCCTCGACGCCGGCAGCCAGGTAGCGCCGCGTGCGCTCATCGTCCTCGACCCCGGTAGCCAGTGAGCACTGTCGCCGCTTATTTAGTTGGTATTTTATTTTGATTTTTAAAATTTGGTTGGATTTTTATTTAGATTTTTTTAGAAAATCAAAAAAAGGAAGTCGATAATGCACTAGCCCATATTACCATTCCTTATTTTTTTAATTTTTAAATCAGGAAGATAGATGTAAGTGAAGCTCACGTACTAATAAAAAATTTTAAAAAATCTTGATTGAACGCATTGCTCAGCACAATATCAAAACCGATACATATGTTCTCATAAAAAAAACCGATATATATGTTGGCTAACAAGTAAAGATGATTTAATTATAAATAGGAACCGATATATATAAATTGAGCGTTAATATAGCATATGTATTTAAATGTATGACTTTCCTAGTAACCGATTCGACTCTTGAGGAAATTAGACAGGGTAAGCTCCTAATCCACCCGCTCTAAAAAACAATAGGTTAGAAATTTAAAAAAAAAAAGGTAAGAATAGATTTTCTGCCTTTAACCAAAACTACGTGACCCAATTTGCAAGCTCAGACTCAATCCGCCTCATCACACCAGGGCCAAACTTTTCACGGACTGCGAACTGCTGTAGCACGTCAGTCCTTGGACATGAATGCTCCACGTCCTCCCTTTGACCCCAAGCAGGTGCACGCCCAACAGGGCATAATACTGTCCACAGACTGTCCCAGGAACAGTCGATAATGTGTCTGGCGGCTAGGCATGCTCAGACAAACTGCAGGATAGATGACAGAGGCATCGTCCTGTTTTGGGCAGAAAATTTTATTTAGAATTTTTATTATAAAATTTTTTGAAATAAAAAAGTAATATAATATAATACAAATAATAAAAAGATTAACATTAAAATAAATGGATTACTTGTATAGATAATATAAAATGAATGAAAATGATTAAAATTTTAAGTATTGGGTGTTTTAGTAATTTTAACTATTAAAAATGACTGAAATAAACGTGGGTATAAAAATTCAAAAAATGTCTCTAAAAGCAGTAAAAATTAATTTATATATTAAATATATCTAAATTAACAAGCTTTAAAAAGCAAACAAATTAAAAAATAAGTTTATTTGCCTAGATTAAGGAAGCCATTTAGCTCGAGCTGGTAAGATCAGATCTCATGTAATAAAGATCTTGTCCATTGACATCTAATTCTAATGTTTGTCATTTTGCAACTTGTAAATCATTCATTATATTACCTATCTGCACCATGGTTTTGAGAATCTGGCGAATCGGAATACCTATACGCTACATGCCCCTGTATCGAGTTAGGGTTTAGGTGTTGTACTGTATCGGCTTGTATCGGGTCTGCATTAAGACCCGTATTGAGTCATGCTTCAAGGTTGTCCAGACACTGTTGATGCATTTTCTCCTCATACACGATCTTTCCGGCTAGTTTTCCACCCATACAAGCAACGTTAACCATTTTCGGCAACATCCCTGCATTGATATCAAATTAAAAACTAGAATTGCGACCACTGAGGTCGTGCCTCAGTGGTGCAGGATATGGCCTCACAAGTAGGTGGTCCTGGGTTCAAATCTCTCCGGAAGCATTTCTGAGGTGGTGGCATTGCAAGTCAAGTTTGTGAGAGTCGTCCACCGATGAGAAAGTTTAGAAGTAATAGATAATTGTTAGCAAATCGTAAGAATGTCTCAGAATTTAATTGTAATACCAGTTGAGATTGTAATGTATGAATACTCATAAAAAAAAAAAACTAGAATTGCGTTGATTTTCGTCTGATTTGGGGAAAAGGGGGGTTTTCTTCCTATTGCGAAAATTAGGGATTAAAACTCCAAAAAAATCGTATTCTTCACAAAATCATCATTGTGGAACGAAGATGGAGTAATTTCAACTAGATTGAAGCTTCCAATTTGAAGAAAAATAGATTATTTTCAAAATAATTTCATATTTAGGGGGAAGAACCCATTTTGGGAAAAAACCACTTAAGGTAAGATTCTTTCGTTTATTTTTTCATCTTGATATAAAAATCGAATCTTCATTTTACCTGTTGTTTCACAATGTATTTTAATTATAAATTTATTTTTAAATTTTTTTAAAAATAATTCCGAAAATGAGAAAATATGTATACTAATATATATTTGATTTTTGTAATATTTTATTAATGATAAGTTTATGGTGTTAGTTTTTGTGGTAGATCATAATTTCTATATTTTATTTTTTTGAAAATAAATAACTTTGAAAATGTTCAAGAAACTCCTGGACACTCATTTTGGTGGTAATTCACTTCACTCTTACGATAAGATACCATTCCAAAATTCTAAGCTATTGAAATCGCCTATTATGCTATTAATTGCTAAGTCATGACAGAAGCTTTATTTCGAACAGAAATACCGACCACCAACCTGTTATTACTTTCCATTTTGCTTTAGTATTTTTAGAAGTGATAAAATTTTTTATGAAAAATATTTAAAATAAAAGTTTTTGAATTGATAAAAAATGATGTAATATAATATAGTAATGATGAAAAATGCAGAGAATAAAAGTAAAATGGATAAATTAATTGTACAAATAATTATATAAAAATAATTGGAAAGTAAAATAGTTGTTTAAGAAAATGTAAAAAATTGATTAAAAATAGGATAGTTATGGAAGGTAAAAAGTTTTATGTTTGAAAATTTTAAGATTTGCCAAACACCCCCTTCAGCATTTGTTTGGAAAGTGAAAAAAAAAATTTAAAAACTTTTAGAATATGAGAGAGATTGGTGTGATATAACAGGGGTAGTAAGGGAAAAGAATAAAGTTAAAATTGATGACTTGGTTGTATGGAAAAATGTGTAAAAATAATTAAAAACATGATAGTTTTCTAAAAAAATTGAAAATGAATGAAAAAATATAAATAGGGGAAAAAGTTTTGGATGGAAAACTTCACTGTTGTTTTCCAAATGCACCCTAAACTTTGGATATTTGCATTTTTTACATAGAAGTATTTTAGTTATTTTAATTAGTTTAAAAAGGCTAAAATATCCTTATGTTTAAAAATTCAAAAAATATTAAAATATTAAAAAATGATCAAATTTGATTTTTAAGTCAAATACAATTAAAAATAATTTTACAAAAAATAAAAAATAAGTTGTGTGGTTTGTTAGCAGAAGCCAATAAGATTATTTCTCTGTGTGTAAAAAATTTCTTACTAAAGAAAGCATCATCATAAACGAAAGAAAGTTTTCTTGCTTATACTCCAAGAAAGTTTTTGAGAACTCTCGTTACTTTTTAGCAAATAAAAATAGAATTTTTGCATTTTGAACCCTCTAAGTATACATATTTACTTTTTAAGCCTTTTCGAACCTTCCAAGTTTCACCCTATATTTTTGCACGGTTAGAAAGCCCATGCAATCGTCCATCTCAAGGAGTGGAAAATACTGAGATACCCTTTATCAATTCATCCCTAAGAGCCAAAATCGTTTTCAATTTCAATTTGTTTTCCTCCGTCCGCTCTCCCTCATTCATCCGTTGCCACTTGCCAAGAGCTAAGCTGCTGAGGGTGTGCGTTTGATACATGGGATGTGGAGCGCGGGATACGTGAATGCAACAGTGTAGTTTTTTGAATAGAATGTTTGCATTTAATTAAAATTTTGTTGAATGGGACATGTTGGAGTGCATGAAGATTTTGATACATGGGTTATGAGAGATTGATTTACTCGATGAAATGCATTGGACTACCTCTTTCTCCTAATTTTGCCTATTTCCTGCAAGTTTTACTAGGCCCACACTCATGCCTATTTTAACCCTGTATATTTAAATTTGGGTTGAACGTATTACCGAACTCAGTACCATCAATTTTTGTTGGTCTAGAGTTGGTATGGGTCGAGCTAAAAATAGATTTTTTTAAATTAATCCATAAAATATAAATTTAAAATAAACATATAAAGAACGTTTGTGCAATAGTGTAAAACATAAATTTTAAAATAATTATATGAAGGATATTCCTATAATGAATTTTTAAATAATTATATGGGGAAGATTTTCATTAAATTTAAAATAATTATATGAAGAACATTTGTGCAACAAATTCAAAAACTAAAATTTTAAGATAATTATATAGAGAAAATTTTTACAATAAATTTAAAAATATAAAGTCAAGATAATTATATGGAGAATATTTATTCAAAAAAATTTAAAATACTTATATAGAGAAAAATTTTACAATAATTTTTAAAATAATTATATGCAGAATATTTTTACAATAAATTTTAAAAGTAAAATTTAAAATAATTACACGTAGAATATTTTTACGATAAGTTAAAAAATAAATTTAAAATAACTATAGGTAGAAGGTTTTTACAATAAATTTAAAAATAATGAATAGGAAAATTTGATGGTGAATGGAAAATTTCTCTCAATTCATTTGGACACTAGTTAGGGTATACATTGGGTCAGTTTATGAAGAAATTATTTTAATTAACTAGATCCATTTGAAAAAATAATGAAACTTGATGTTTAGAAAAATAAAGACAACACCTTTAAAGAAATGACAAATTTTAAAAAATAGTATAATTTACATAAGGCAAATTTAATAAGAATGTTAGATTTTTAAAAAATAAAAAAGAACCGAATCTAGATCTTTTTAAAAAAAATGCAATTTGCATTAGTTCTAGATAAATAAATAAAAATTACTTTCAACATAAACTTAAAAAAGGGAAATGGCACCTATCTTTTAACATTTTCAACCTCAACATGCAGTAATAACAAAATAATTAATAAAAAATTGATATGTCTCATTGTCCGTAGCAGGCAACAACAAAAAATGACTTGGATTCTTGAAATAATTACCCACGAAGCAGCTATGCATGTTGTAGGAATGACATAATTTCACTGCTTGAATGATCTATTAAAGGGTTAACATAGATTCCGTCACATCTTGGGCTTCACTTAATAGCAATGTTTAAAAAGCAAAAGAATGAAACATAGAAGGTTTAAAAACCAAATATGTAAACTTCTGAGTCAGTTAAAATCTGCCCAGTGTACACCTTAACTAGTATCCAAACGAATTGAGAGAAATTCACCATTTTTATTTTAACTTTTTCTTGTTTGTCATTTTTAAACTTATTGTAAAAACATTCTACATATAATTATTTTAAAATTTATTATAAAAATATTCTGCTTATAATTATTTTAAAATTTATTGTAAAAATGTTCTTTATACAATTATTTTATAGTTTATTGTAAAAATATTCTTTATATAATTATTTTTAAATTTATTGAAGAAGGTTTATCTATATAATTATTTTAGATTGATTGCAAAAAAATTTCATATAATTATCTTAGATTTTATATTTTTAAATTTACTTCATAAACATTCTCCATATAATTATTTTAAATTTGTTATACAAATCTCTCCTTGTAATTATTTTAAAATGTATTGCAGAAACGTTCTTTGTAGAATTATTTTAATTTTATATTTTTATGAATTAATTTGAAAAAACTAGATTTTTAGCCCGACCTGAACCCGCTCCAGAGTCCAGACCATACCAAAATTCACGGCACAGAGTTTCGTTCCGGGGTTCGATCCGAATGTAAATGTGCAGGGTCAAAATTGGCACGAGTCTGGGCCAAGTAAAACCCGACTGGCGTGCACTCTAGGAAACAAGCAAAATCAGGAGAAAGAGGAAGGAGGTTGCAGTCCAATGCATTTCATGTAATAAAATTAATCCCACGGTCCATATCCCATCATCCCATGTATCAAAATATTCATGCACTCCAACACGTCCCATCCAACACAATTTTAATTAAATGCAAACATTCTATTCAGAACACTGCAGTGTTACATTCATGTATCGCGAACTTCCACATCCCGTGTATCAAATGCACGCCCTCAGCAGCTTCGTTGTTGGCAACGGATGGATAGACGGTAGAGCGGACGGAAAAAAACAAAATGAAATCGAAAATGATTTTGGCTCTTAGGGATGAATTGGTAGAAGGGTATTTCAGTATTTTCCCCTGCTTGAGATGGATGGTTACGTTATCTGTCTAACGGCGCAAAAGTACAGGGTATAAAAAGCAAAAGAATGGAACTTTGAAGGTTTGATAAGCAATTACGTAAACTTCTAGCTCTAAAAAGTAAATACCCAAACTTAGAGTGTCCAAAATGCAAAAGCCCCACAAAAAGTTTTTTAGCATTAAAATTTATCTTACTTTTTTAATGATAAAAATATCTTACTTATAATAATTTTTTTTATTAATAAGAAAAACTTCCTTATGGTGATACTAGCGTAGATAAGAAAAAAAAATTTACTTATAAAAATATTTTTATAATAAAAATAAAACTTCATTGCCTAAGTATATAACCATGGACTATTCATTACTAATTTTTTCTTAATAATTGCTATATAAATATACCTTTAATTATCGACAACCAAGAATTTCTTTACTAACTAAATTTTAACTTTTTGCAAAAAAAATCGTGGTTATAGAAAATTAAATTTTTTGTAGTAATATATTTAACTTCTGTATTAAGTTTTACTATGTTTTGAAATTATTTTTATATTTTTATTTTTACAAATCCTTACCTAGGTGGGAAATGGCTTATGATGATGATGATGATTTTTATTTTTACAAATAGAGATATTTTTAGTCATTTACAAATGACTAAAACTTACTATTTAAAAAATAAAAATCAACGGTTATGTGATGGCCTAATAATAAAAAATTAGAATATTGGTAACATAGTTGTAAATTAATTTTTAAATATTGTAAGAATATTTTAGGATCTTATTGTAGTAACAATTGAAATAATGTAATACATGAATATGCATAAAAAAATGACGGACATGAGTGCTGTACTCTATGCACTGCACCTTTGCGATGCTTAGCAACGAAGTTCATTTCTCTTGGCTGCTCTTTTATTCTAATCCGGCTGAATTAATAAATAATAAGCATATAAATCACAATAAACATTATTTATTTATTTCAATATTGATATTTTTTCATTTTGAAATTGTTTTTACTTTAATCTTGCTTAATTTATGCTTTATTTAAAAGACGTTGTAATAATTAGGAGAAAAAATAAAGTTTGACCACTCAAATGATGATGTATCAACTAATGAGGCATCTTTGCGATTGACCGCTTGACCAAACTATGGGTCAAGAATAAGTGAAGTGTTAATAGGTCATGCCTAAATAAGCTTACTTAGGTTCAATGCGTTGGGTTATATATAATGTTAGAAGTATTTAACTCACTAGCCCAAGATGCTTAGATGGTTAAGATATTGGTCTTTGGTAGAGGAAGTCTTAAGATCAAGCTCTTGTAAATGCAAGGAGTTGATGAGAATATACTACAGTGGGGAGTTTGCCTTTTCAGCCTTTAATTATGGTATGATTTAATGATGATTTATCACATAATTATGTTAGTGATTATGTTAATATGTGTTTCATGACCGTTAATCGTGCTTAGCTTATGCTATGGACGCCACATAATTATTTGAGAAATGTATTATTTACATTAAAATTATTTATGTGATGAATTATCAATAATTTGAGGATTTTATTAACATAAAGGTAATCTTGGGCAAGATGGAAAGTAAAATTAAATATGTTAGTCAAATTATTGATTGAAGGAATTTTAATGAATTTTAATGCATTTAAGATGTTTAAAAGAGATATTCGAAAATAATATTAAAATATTATTATATATATCTTATATAAATGGTTGAATGGGAAAAATGAAAGTCACTGCCTATTTTCGAGATTTATGTACATTTTACAATTCTGCCCAATAGTTTTTTGAAAATCATGGATTGTCATGAAATTTCTATAAAATCAGAAGATAGCAAAAGAATCTGAAATTTTCAGAAGTTGGAAGTGTGTTTCTAGGACGGGCAGGATCCAAGCTAAGCTCAGCAGCAAACGAGCCGAACTGTTGCAATCGACATGAGGAGGAGGATCCAGTTAGCCACCTAGGGCTTAGAGCCCAGAGATGAGACCCAGGCAATGAAGCCCAAATCGTGGCCCACCAAGAAGCCCAGTCGGGCAAGATTACCAACGACAAGGGACATGTGGCACCATTTGGTGCGTCCATCTTTAAGTTGATGTAAATTGAGCTCTAGAGGTCCAATTTGAATAATCCAAAGGTAGTTTCCTATAAATTTGACCTTCTGAGTTCGATAATGAAGTCTAGAAATTTGAGTTTTGGGAATAAAGTAGTATCTTAAGAGATTTAAGTTTCTAAATTCTTAGGTTAGTCCCCAAACCTAAAATTGAGTACTTCTAGTAAGAGATAATGACATATAAGATATATTAGAGGCTTAAATAATTGAGTAATTGAGAGAAGATGACATGTTCTTATGATCTTAATTGCATGGTATTATCTCACTTATTAAGTTCTTGCGAGCTTACTCTTTTCCTTTGACTATCATATGAATTTATCTAAAATTATTTATTTATTTTATGTAATAAATGTCTTGACTTGGATATAAATATTTTTACTGATATGGGCATGGTTGTAATAACTCTATGGACATAATTATTTGGATGTATTAGTGCAAGTTTGGTTACCTCATTGAGATGGTTTTATGGAAAGATCCTGGAGTGTTAAACAACTCGGACCGAAAATTAAGGCAAAAGCTTTCACTCAACCAAGGGAATGTCATAGTATTTTTATACCATCATTCTTACCCTTCTTTTATAAGGAATATTCCCAGCAACTAATAATTTATTAACAATTTTTATTCACAAATTAAACACCAAAAAAGCACAGGAAATTTAAACGAAGCTTT
Source organism: Annona squamosa (assembly GCA_035584095.1). NCBI lineage: Eukaryota > Viridiplantae > Streptophyta > Magnoliopsida > Magnoliales > Annonaceae > Annona > Annona squamosa. The sequence continues at coordinate 57,602,243 of JAXCLR010000001.1, forward strand.
TAATTATTGGTTCGAGATGAGACGTTCATCTCTAATTCATTATATCACTAAAGAAATCTCTCTCTCTACTTAGCCCATGCAACAGCATCGATCTCTGCTTGGGCACTTCTGTACAGCTCTAGCCTCTTCGCGATAGCAGATCTTCTCTCCATGACTGCCGGATCTTCGTCCAGCATAGATGACAATGCCTTTTGCTGTGCAAGGAGAAACATATATTCATTTATAGCAATCTTACAATATTATTATTCCAACAAAAAAGGAGAAAGAAAACAGAATTAGATAAGATCTGTCAATAAAGATAAGAGATGTTGGTTGAATAATAAGGCAGTGAGACAGTTCGTGATATGAAAAGAATAATACTCACATCTTTTTTGCCCAACTCAGTGAAGAAATGGTCGAGTAGGGTGCGTTTGGCTTCCCTAACCTGGCAATAAACAATAGACTTGGGTATGGAGTTCCTCAGCGTCGCACACACCATTGTAACGTACTGCAGAACGTTTGATCCTGTTCACACAACCGTGGAAATGAACAAATTGGATGCTTCTCAATATCTTTTCAAATGATGAATATTATGACATTTGCTGGTGGATGCATATGTATTGAAATTAAAAGCAACCATGAAAATCAGACACTACCCGACAGCAATAATGTGAATTTTGTTGAGCCAGGTAGTCAAGATTCATATTGCCAAATGAATGATGTACAGGCCAATGTGGGAGCATGCCATACAAGATGGGCATATCATGCAATTGTGATGTTTTTACTTCTAATTAAGGTTATCTACCTATTCGCCTCAGGTATGCGTCGTTGTATCTGTCAAAAATCGAATGTGTTGGATTTCCACCCTTTTCAGTATCTTGTGGGAGCTTCCTGAAGAAATCAACAGTCAAATAGCTGGATTCCATGTCAACTAGTTTAAGAGTTGCTTTCTTGCTTTCTTCCCTCATTCTCTCTAGTGCCTCAAACGCTGCATTGCTAACCTCCACTCTCAGAGTCGGGTATTGCTTTAGCTCCTGTATACAACAGCTTGAAGTTAACATGTGTTATTATTATCATACCTGCTGAGATAAAAACAAAAACGTAAGTTGAAGGTGAATATGAAGTGCTTATGAAAGAGACATCTCATGTTCTCATTTAATGGCAAGATGTTGCTTTTCGTAACATATTCTGTTAGGGAGCCTATGTACATGCTGAGTTATAAGGTGGTGAATAGGATGTTAATGTGCAAAATGCATATGCCCCTACACAAGGAAACATACAGAAGTCTCGCTGATAGCCTTGTGAACCAGCTCCTTCAGAATGGCATGGACCTAGAACCATGAAAAGAAAAAGAAAAGTAATCCAAATTTGCAACAAAGAATAGGCTCAAGTAGCCCAAAAAAATGTGCAAGCACAAAGTATAAATATTTAAAGATGACACAGAACTGCGGAAAGCTGTAGTTTGAAAATGAGATCATCTAACTCTTTAAAGAATGGAACAGAAGAAAGTTACCAAATCTTAGGAACTCTTCTTAACAAGTAAACCCGCAAGTGAGGATTAGTAAGGCCCGGTTTGGGGATGAAAAAATGTTAGCGGCAAATCTTAGTTGTTTCGAGTGGTGGAAAGCCAAAGGTGCCGGGGGTCAAGCAACCACTTGCAACAAAAGAACCAACAGCATACCGCATCAACAGCTGATTCAGCAGGACCTCTAATGGTGACTAGAGAACATTCAATGAGGCGGCGATATCCTTGTTCTGGGGCTATAAGATGCGGCTGGTAACCATCAGCTTCAGTGATCAGCTTCCGTACATTATCTATAGAAAGATGCTTGTCGAATTGCAACCTTTTTAATGCTGTTGGAAGTTGGTTGTCGAAGATGTTGTAGACTTTCTCACCTCCAGCGCGTCTGTACAAGTGTTCATCTCAAAGGAATATAAAACATGTAGAGTTGCTTCTGTGTAATCAAATTGCACTGAAGTTTTTCTTGTAACCTATCTATTTTGGCCCCACCTTGATGATAACGTAAAATTCATTTTGTGCATTGCATTTAGAATCATTTGTTTAGCTAGGAGAATAAGTTTCATCTAAATCAAGGATGAGTGTGGGCCCATCTTTAAAATCGTGTAAAATAAACATAAAAGATTGTTTGACATATATATATATATATATAGTTTAAAATTATACTTTAAACATACAAAACATCTAAAACGTCACTCCGATGTAGATATATATATATATATAGTTTAAAATTATACTTTAAACATACAAAACATCTAAAACGTCACTCCGATGTAGATAAATAATTTTATAAAATATCATTACATATGCATCTACAAGTGGATCTACGCATTTTTTTTATAATTTCCACATAAATGTATATTTTTAAGCAAATGTGGCACACTCATACCTCCTGTCAAGATGATATTTAGTCCAGTTATACGGCTAATGATGTTTGATTTTATCATCAAAATTGGACTCATTCACTGGGTTACATGAAAACTTCAATGTAACCTAGGTTACACTCAAGCATGCCCCACATATGTATACCTAAAAAAAAACAAAAACAAAAACAAAAAAACACTAAAGAAATTAAATTTTGATGAATGATAGCCTAAGGAGATCGTTAAAAAAGGGCACTAACACTCCGTCAAGATGCTCTTTGTATATTTGATCAAAGACACGGCAAATCTCCATAATTGCATAAAGTTTTCCCTGGGCATAAAGGAAAAGGCATTTTAAAAATGTATACAACCCATTTGAAAATACATAGAAACGAAATTATTTACAGCCAATATCAACTTGTAGTACCCTTAAAAATTGGTCAATATCATCAAAAGACTTACTCCAGCGTCAGGTGCAATAGGTTTCCCAAGACTGCTCAACTCTGTTTCAAGTTCAACTATACTTTTATTGATGAGAGCCTGGATGCTTGGTATTCTTGATTTGATTACAGTCTCCAAATGCTGCAATAAGATCAAGAGTCACAAAGTCACAAATTTGGGTGAAACTTATTATTAAAATCAAAATATAACTGAACATTTTTCATCAATAGACATTGAGTAAATTCGTATTTGTGTGTCATGGGTTCTACCATGACCTCAACAGACATTAGATCAATGGGATCCACCTGGTATGGTTTTAGCTTATGACCATCATACCACAGATATTTTTGTTCGTTTATTTTCTTCATTACTCCTATAACATATACTGATAATAGGCAGGCTTACCAGGGGCTTGTTGGTTTCTCACCAGATACTAGATTAATGGGATCCAACTGGTATGTTTTTAGCTTTTGACCATCATATCATAGATATTTTGGTTCATTTATTTCGTTCATTAATCCAATAACATATACTGATAATAGTCACGCTTCCCAGAGCCCCAGGCCCCATGTACTGTTAGGCACTGCAACATTGCACAAATGGTTCATGCTTCATGCAGGATCGAGGATCGAACAAAATGTGCATAGAAAGGAGATTCAGATCATACCTTTGAGAGCATCTTTCCAAGATGCTCCGAACCCATCCTACTGGCAAGATGACTGTACTCAGGGCTAGTTTGGAAGTACTCCCTCTCTTTTCTTCGAGCAGCGATCATGTCAACACTCTTGTTGATATCAGCTTGAGAACGGTTAACCACACCAATCCATGGAAACTGTAGGCGATATGATTTTCCTTCCAATATCTAATGAGCAATTATTAATGTCAAAAATGCATGCATTTCAAACATTTGTGTACTTAATTTATTAAGCAAATGACTAGAAAGAGACAACATTTCTGGCAACATAAAGATGAATAATTCATTGTAATTTATCATATGCTACTGCAATTGAAGAGTGCAAGTAACCTTACATCAACAGCGTCAGTTCCCTTGTCCATGAGATCAATCTTTGTCAAGACACCAAAAGTCCTCTCTCCTGAAAGAAATGTAAGTTAAGCTAGAGGGATGATTCATAAACTACCATGTAATCACATGGCCAATATAAATTTTGACGAACATATGAATGAGCTTAACAGGATCCCTGAACATTGGGAGAGTGAAAGTACAATTATTATTGTAAATTGTGACAATAGAAATATGGTGTGCGTTCCATGATGTATACTTTTTCCTGGTAGGATTTAACTTAACCGGCTAAAGTCATTTACCAAGGATCTGTAACAACCGCACTGTCATCAAGGAACAGTCCTCCTAGCAGCAGTCAGATAGGATGGCTTACCTTTGGGATCTACTTCCCTGGATATCTTAATTGCATCAGATGTAGCAAGATCTTGATTAGCAGGTGAAATTGCAAGAATTATGCAATTGGGCTGCATTCCAGAAGTAAACAACATTCCACCATCAATGATTTCTTCCCAGACGTCTTTGTCCTTCTGAACCTTGAAAATTACCCAAGATTTGTTAAAGAAATCACCTTTTCAATATAGGAGCGAACCATGTTCTCAATGTCCTGCACAACGCTCTCAGATTGGCCGTCTAGAAGAATTGCAGATAATCAGTCAATTATGCATGAACATGAAAGAGCCGAAGCAAAGATTGCAGACATGATTTCATCATACCAATGGCAACTTTTGTAAGTCCAGGAAGATCAATCATCGTCAGGTTTACAACTGTTGAGGTTCATCGCATCAAGAAAAAAATTTTGAAACAATTAAGATTTTCGTTATAGTAGCATGCAAAATCTTTAATAAATTGATGACAGGCGATATAAAGATTTTCTCGTTAGAGGCAATGACTTTTACTTTGTTGCCGTATACCATTTTCATTCTCTCTTTCATCAATGGCTAGTTGCATAGTTCATGTCCCACATTTTCAAAAATGGGATGACTGTTACAGAAGAATGACAAAAAGGTTTTTGAGACATCTTGTAATATATGTACCTACAAACTTACCATTTGGGGAATAAATACTGAGATGAATTGGAACAGGGGAGACCTGTTTGGTGCGACCTGTCTCTCTGTCAGTCTCGTCTGATATTTCTTTCCTTACAAGAGCTTCAACGATTTGAATACAAGACAAGATTACCAACAATTAACTGAGGAAGCAAAAGCCTACAAATAATTCATCTAACTGTAATATCAACTTTCTAACAATTCTAGTCTGTGTGTGCATGAGGGCATGAGAGAGAGAGAGAGAGAGAGACCACTTAGCATAAAATTAAAAGGGGCAAACTAAAATAATACCAAAGTCAGTGAACTTTTTCCTTGGGAGGTGAAGGAACTCAGCGTACTCCCTCCCTTCTTCTATCCTGTGAAGCTGCAAGACAAGTGGTCGCCGAGTGACGATTCCTGGAAATACATCCATTTGGTTCCTCACTTTTTATGAACTTTCCATTGAAAAAGAAACAAGAACTATTGTGTTTATTATCACCCACAACAAGAAAACGGAAGGGGGTCTCGAATTACCTGATCCTCGTGGCAGGAAGTCCTTCCCAACGATGCTCTCCAGCACCGAAGATTTCCCCGAACTCTGCGAAATATTAGTATACCCAATTGAGGTAATAAATATCGGGAGTTCTTACTTGAACAAATTCTCAGTTCTGCTGGTATAGATGAATCACTTTACACAACAATAACAGGAACACCAAGCATGGATGAAATGGTCAAGATACAATGTATGCAAATCAAACGACAAAATCCGAGTGGCATATGACGCCCATGAGAGGCTTGCACCGGAACAGAAAACCATGATGCAGAACGGAAATGCATAGAATTTTGAAATTTACAAAGAAAGTAGACGGTGCTAGCTAGATCCACAATTGCAGGAGGAGTGGAATAATGTCAGAAAGAAAACAGAGAACCAAACCACGACGTAAAATGCTGCCCCTTTTTTCCTCTGGGTGTATAAGAATTCGCGAAGAATGCATGACAATCTTGGAACTGAATAGAAGAAAGAGATGCATAGATAAAGAAGAAGAAAGAGAGTAGAAGAGACCTGGCCTCCGACGACAGCGATTGCGGGCAGTGAATCCCAGAGGGTGGGAAGGGCGCTTTCCTCCCCGTGGTCGCCGAGGGCAGTGCATGCCCTCTGCAGTTTATTGATCAAAGAGATCAAATTCTCCATTCTCTCTCTCTCTCTCGTGTTTCTTGACAAGAAAAGAAAAGAAAGGGGAGGGAGGGGGGGAGGGAGGATCAGGTGTGTCTGTGGTTAGATCCGAAGGAGGAGAAATAGGGGAAAGAAGGTGTGAGAGGCGGAGAGTTTGAAGGGAGAAATGGCAAAAGAAGCGCGCCTTTCGGTTGCATGCACGCCATTTGAAATCGAAAAGTTTATTTCGCTTCCCTTATTCATTTATTTATTCTTATGATTATAACACCGAAAAAAAAAATGACCACACCAGTTACCAGACAGAGTACGCGCCGTTTTCTGTTATGACAATGGCAGTGCTCGTGGCCTCCATTTTACATGTTCAAAACAATCTACACAAGGAAAAATATACGACATTATGCTTATTTTTCCACCGTACATTCATTTCAACGTCTGGTTAATCTTTGTTGTTAACTAAAATCTCCGAAAAGATAATTATAAGAATGACTAATGTAATTAAAATGGTCCACACTTAGAAATAAGATCTAAAAGATTCCAAACTACTAGTATATATAAAAGGAAATGATGTTGTTAGCTTGGGCTATGTAAGTCATTACTTAACCCACCTTGAAAAATCTATTTAAAATTTTTTAATACTTTTTTTCGTAAACTTGTTAATATAGATGTATTAAACATATAAACCAAGTTTTACCATTTTTAAAAATATGTATATGTTTTTTTAGAGAAAATTAATCATGTGCAGATGATTTACATTATGATTATGGTGCAATCCATTGCAAAATAGGCCCTACACATATTAAAATAATATGATACTTTAAATAGTCATTTATTCATATAAAAACATATATTAGATGGTTTCAAAATTGAATTAAAAAACAACATTAAAGTTGTTATTTACATCAAATTATTTTATTACGTTAATTCTGTACTATTTTCATATAGGGTCTGTACACGTCTAATTTGCATAAAAATTAATATGCTAATAAAGTGAATAGTTTTAAATAGAATGAGTGGTATAAATTTTTTGTTTATGATCAAGTAAGCTCCACGATGCATGGACTATATGGTGTATTACAAATGTACCGGAATATTTTCTTTTTAAAATTTTTAAATATATGGGTATTTTAGCCACTTTCAACCATTGAAAATGGCTAAAATACCCATATTTAATCATCTTTAACAAAATATATATATATCTAAAATGGTAAAACTTGATTTATATTAAATACACTTAGGTAAACAAGTTTATCAAGAAAAACAAAAAAATTTTGAAACTTTTGCAAATATGACTATAAAGTTTAACCAATATTGTATATATGTTCTTAAATTTACGGAAATTAAAAATATACTTACTAAGTTTGCATAAAGTTGCAAGTGTGTATCTCTCATTATGACACTGTTAAATTTTTCTATAAAATAACGATAATACTCTTTAAGCCAAGTAATACACTTGCAATTTGCAAATATTGTAAACATATTTTTTTAAAAATCTAAAATAATAATATAGGTAAAAATATATAAAATAACAAATATATCTAGTTAGAAACATTACAAACGTATTACTTGGTTTAAAGGTTATTTTCATTATTTTACAAAAAATCTAACAGCATCTTAACAAAAGGAACATGTTTGCAATTCTACGCAAATCTTATGGATGTATTTACCCGGACTCCGGTTGTATGCTCTCGCACTGCATGCTCCCGGGCGCATACAACTGGAGTCCTATTTACCCTATTGGCAAACTAAAAAATACGAATGCAATATTAGTTAGACTTTGTTGATATATTTGTAAAATTTCAAAAAAAAATTTAAACGAGCTTTTAAAAATAGGCTAAGTAATAAGCTTATAAGATCTTTTCTCAGCTTTAATCAAATCACTAAAATGGCGTAAAATACAAAAAAATATTTCTATCGCTAAGTGAAAAGAAAATGTAATATGAGCAAACGAAAAAAAATCGTTTAGCATGGGTCCCAGTTCCAAAATGACACAGGTTTTTTTATCAGACCCACTTCAATAAATTGTTTTAATAAAATAGAAATAATAAATTTCTTTTATTTTTTCTATATTAATATCAAAGCTATATTTTCAATATATTTATGTGCTTTCGGCCTCAAAACCGTCTCTTCGAATAAATGATTCTATGTAGGTATTATTATTACTGTATATTTTCATAACTCGCACGTAAATATACATTTTCGTATAGACACAGCCTGCCAAAGAATTGAAAATTAAAATAACTTCTGGGACGATTGTGAAACACATGACGTTAAAGGATCTATCATTGCCCATGCACAGGGACCCTTTTTGGGTATATTCTATTCTGCTTTCTTGGCCCCACAAAATAATGATTTCCTGTCATCAATCAACAATCATCATATTCCCTAGGGGTGTTTCGGGATTAAGTGCAATGTGAATATGATAGCGAAAGAGCTGCTGTATTTTAAAAGGGGAAAAAGTAATAGTACTAGAAAGTGGTCAAAGTAATATTAAAATAACTAAAATAAGATTATATAAAAGAAAATTAAAGTTATCAAGGCTTGAAAAATAAGAATTGTTTGTAAATGATAAAAATATATTTTTTGAGAATAGAAAATTCTATCCAATTTACACCACATTCCAACATCGCGTGCTTCAAAACGCTTAGAATAAAAATAAATGTATTTTAGATATAAAATGGACCAGGAAGAGTACCACCACCTGATTCTCTAACCCACAGCAGCATTTATTTTTTGGCACAATGGACCAAAGTAACATTTCATTTCGAACTGGAATTGACGTTACATGTTGATTATAGCTTTTCAACAGGAGTCAACATCAGGTAACTAACCATCTAACAACATTTGTTCGCAAATCATCATTATACATTGACACAAATTCCATATAACTTATGACGTAGTGAAATGCATTACTAGTAGATCCACAGCCCTCCCAAAAGCTGGAGGATAGGTGTGTGTTAAGTGTAAGTATGATTAGCGTTGAGGACGGATGGCAGGCAGTTGCAAAGTCAATTGGTAGAGTCCAGTGAACCGTAGCCATATGGATTTTTACTGGCCCAGTTCCATAGATCCCGGCACATCTCTTCAATCCCAAACTTCGCTCTGCAATACAGTTGCAAGTTCAACACCACATTTGTCAGCAAAAACAGTAAAACCTAGTTAAGGACTTGAACCTTTTTATTTTCCTCCCTTTAATAGAGAATATATGGGGTTCAACAAATGGAAGTTGCAGACTTTTTTTTCTTTTTTTCTTTTTTTTTTTTTTTGGGTAATGCTTGTCCCTCTGCACAAAACTGTTTATTGTAGTCATCACATTTGAACCAATTTAGCAAAAGACTTACTTCCATTTAAGCTCACGCTCTGCTTTGCTAGTTGAGGCATAAACAATTTCAGAATCACCAGCTCTCCTTCCAGCCATAACAAGAGGGATTTTCTGCAACATAATCCCCTTTGAATATGTAATAGTAACGAAAATAGCAGAAGCCAAAAACAATTGCTCCACAGAGAAAGAAGACATAAGAAGAACAAATGATCATAGCGAATAACAATTGGTTCACACAATAACAAAGAGATGGTAATCTGAAGCAAAGCAGTTAAGAATGGCTATATGTTTTGAGCGCTAATACCTTCCCAGAGGCCTTCTCAAATGCTGCCACCATTTCCAGAACAGAAGTCCCCTTGCCAGTTCCCAGGTTGTACACATCACAGCCTGTAACATCACAGGAAAGCTAGCTTCAGGATGCCAACCTTGAATTTCTTTAGTTCTAAAGCCCCTTTTCAAACATTCACAAGAGGAAAGATTACTTCATCTTAAAATCCGAAAGTTTGGATAATTATCATTAGAAAACAATAAAGAGTCGAGGGAATGGAGAAGAGAGACGTGCACCTCTATTAGACAAGCTTACATTCAACTGGTATAAAACAGTTTACACATTTTAATCCCCCACTTATTTCCCATGGTTGAGAATCAATGACCAGTACAAAATCTGGAGTTTTAATAACATACTAAGCACAAACAAACATTAGAAACAGTGTTACAAGAACAGAGGTTAAATTGGACATTTTAATATTATGTCCTACTTTTTTTCCCAAATTCCTTGCACATTATTCTTCCTATCTGAACATTTCTTAGTGTATTCTTCCTATCTGAACATTTCTTAGTGTGTGTGTGTGTGTGATGTTCTAATAACAGCAAGCCCCAAATGCAATCTCAATACTTCATGAATAAATAAAGCAGCCAGCCTTCATTGTCCCCACCATGCATCAGTCAGCGACCTACAGTGCCTATATGATGACATAGACCCAAAAAGTACCAACGCTAGTCCCTGCTAGTTTTAGGCAAGCCTTATATTCAGTCTACTGAAGTCCTCCAAGCATCAGTAGTCCTTTTAAAACCATGTATTTTTCAAAAGTATGCTGAGCTTTGGAGTTAAGAGCTTTACTCCTGTGCTCTAGCATTTATGGCAGCCTTTGGACCAATCTTCATGGTCTACTAACACAGTCTCTCCACAAGGATCTATAACAGAAGGATGAAGAGAGTTATCCGCAGCTTACCGATATTAGAACCTTCAAATAGCTTTCTCAAAGCTGCAATATGACCATCTGCAAGGTCAACTACATGGATATAATCCCGAACCTGAGAGTAAAACGTAATCAAGATAATTTAAATTACACAGAAAACAAAAGGCGAAAGCTATCGACAGGAACGAAGATACTTGATTTTGCCTTAATGGTACATAAATATCTAGTTCACAAGTTAATTTACTGGTACAACAGATACAGAATGGACTAGTTAAACAGAAACTAAGCTCAAAGAGACAGTCGAAATTAAAATAATATTTGCAAAATGAATTCCTTTAAAGGACTATGCATGCAGAATTCTGTGTCCAGATGAGCATCAAGCTATTAATTGACAGAACAGTCTTATAAAATAATATTAGTACAATCTTTCTACAACTCGGGAAAAATCAGAAACCTGAAAGGTAACAACCATACCCCAGTACCATCCTTCGTAGAATAGTCATTGCCAAACACTGTTAGTGCAGGCCTCCTGCCAACAGCCACTTGCTGTACAAAGGGCATAAGATTGTTCGGGATTCCTCGAGGATCCTCACCAATGATGCCACTGGGGTGAGCTCCAACTGGATTAAAATATCTAAGTAATATGATCTGCCATTGAGGGTCGGAATGGTGGACATCATGGCATATCTCTTCAATAAAAAGCTATAACAATTAAAACCAGATTTCACGTTAGTGAGATGATTTATGAATGAGTAAAATATCAAACTTCAACTTGTATATTCAAATTAAGAGGCAACACTAACCTTGGTCCGCCCGTATGGATTCATTGCAGAAAGTGGGGACTCTTCTGTGCAAGGAACCTCCTTTGGCCATCCATAAACAGTAGCCGATGATGAAAATACTAGCTGAAACATTTTGCACACCAAATTAATATTAAGGATGTAAGAAACAAAAAACATAATTTGGATAGACCACAAATAAGACATTGCTGCCATTGCTGGCTCAGGACATTGATGGCATCGAAAAACGGATGCTGAATATATGAATCAGACATATTCAACTTTAAGACCTATGCTCTAGAAAATCAATGAAAATTTTTCAATGCTATTCATTGATTAATTTAGTTGACCTGCATAAGTAGGAAACAACATATGATGATGATGATGATGATAAAAATTTGTTACTTAATTTCAGAAGCTGGCAATTGACATTTTGCAAAATATTGGACTATCAGCATGAAACCCTAGGCTTTGACTACTAAAGCAACCATTCACTATGTATGGCAGCGTATTTAGCTCTGCTCCCAAATTGCTCTCCCAGGATAGTGAATATGCCATACGCAAGACCTTCAGCAGGTTATTGTAGATGACCTTACTGCTTTTGACATAGATGACTAGCAATAAAGCAGGGCCTTGCTATAGAGTAACTGTCTTGTTACAACAACCTAAGAAAATAGGAAGCTACCCAAGATACAGCAAATGGCTTCACCTAAATAAGCAAGAAAAATGTTATTACCTTCTTGCAACCATGGGCAGCCATCACTTCCAAAAGAGTTATGGTGCCAATGATGTTATTGTTGTAGTAAAGTAATGGTTTATTGACACTTTCCCCAACTGCTTTCAACCCAGCAAAGTGAACAACAGCATCAAACCTGCAATTGTAGGGGAAATATTAAGAAAGATGACATTGCTAATACATGAAGTCCAACAGGACAAAACCAATTCTATGATACATTAAAATAACTACATCTGTTTATCATTTACATATTAATCTGCACCAAGACAACCAAGAAAGAAAATAACATTAGAAAAAGCAATATGAAACAGCTATGACTGCTTAATCTATGTTCTCACTTTGATGAAGCAAAGATTTTTTCCAAAGCTGGTTTGTCTCGAAGATCTACCTACAAAAGAGAGAGAATGTTGTTAGGATCGTGTATACAAGAAAAGGATGGGACATCATGTTTTCCAGTCCAAAGTTGCAGAAACAGGTCATAAGAAATTGAAAATCATGCTTTACCAATTCAGAGACCTACCTTGGTGTTACAATCTTATCAAATAGTTCCATTCAAATCATCAACTAAATAAGTGATTCGCCTTAATAAACTTGATGAATCAGTAAACATAATTGGAGTTCACCATAACCAACAAACAAAGCTAGGTAAAAAACGAATGAGCTGCATGGTACTTTTTTTATTATTTCACCTGATTTGGCGTCCAATTCAAGCTGCAAAATGCAAATCAAATATAATAATCAACACTTTTTACCAATATTCTTCTTTGAAAGCACTTTGGAACGCATATCATGTCCAATGTGACAATAGAGAGATGGTGCTTCAACGGTCAATTCTCTTTTAATATGAATAAACTTATTTCTGTCCTTCTCCATTTAGTTCCTCCGATTTAAGTGGCTCTTCAACTAGCGTTTCGTACTTCGTGGAAAGCATATAATTTAAGTGAACAATCTCATTATCTATAATGAAGATATCGAATGCGTGTAATATGCAGTTCATTGCGAATCCAGTCCTACTCGAATTCCATAACAATACAAAGACCCAACTTTCCGTCCGAAGAGCATCCAAAATTAACCGCGCAGCGCAAATGTCGAAAGCCAAAAGCAATAATCACATATCAGAAACGACTATCAGTGAAACTACGACTACAAAAACAGATCGATCAGGCAACCATACTTCACAATTTCCACCTTTCGAACAACATATCTAGAAAACCCTACCTACAATCAGAGCTCCGTTCTCACCTTGTGGAAGGTCAGATTCTTCCCGTTCTTCCCGGCAAGCTCGACGACTCTTTTGACGGCGATCTGGGAGGAATTGTCGAGATTGTCGACGATGACGGCCTTGAATCCGCCATCAAGCAGCTGCAGAACGGTGTGGCTGCCTATGTACCCGGCTCCGCCGGTGACCAGGATGTTCTTGGCCATGTCGGAGAGAGGAGAGAGAGAATTGAAGAGAAGGGGCGGAAAAAGCAGAGGAGAAATCCGAGATAGGGAGAGGAGACCGGCTTCCCGAGATCGACTTTGCTACGCAACCAGGAGAAGCTCCGTAGACGTGCGAAAGATACCCTCTTCCACCACTGCGGATTCAGGTGCTTGCTGAGGATCTCTTTTATAATAGTCCGTCGACCCGCCAAATCACGAATTGGAGGGGCGCGCATTTTGCAAGCCTTACAATTCCCGCAAAAGTGTAAACTAAAATTTACTTTTCTTTTATTTTGGGCAACGATCCGGTGAAATCGTTTTTTAGGGCGCAAAGCGAGATTTGGGGAAATCTAAATTAGCCACCACGTTTAATGTACCATATTTAGTTTGCAAAAATTTTAAATACAAGAAAATTACAAACTTAAAGTTTAATGCATATATACGGTTGCATAATTTCTATTTTATAACTTATTTTAAATCGGATGAATATTTTAATTATAAAAAACCACCTTGATGACCCTAAGTCAAGCATTTTCACTTCACGGAAAAGGATGTTGTTTCGATTAACAATATATATTGTAAGATAATAAGAAAATATTATCATTCCATGATATTCCCCGTTTTAAATATATTTAAAATGAAAGTAAAACGGTTATTTTCCGTTGATTAAACTATATAATGTAATATAATCATTCTCCTAGATCAAAATTATTATCATCTTTTATAATTAACTGTGGAATTTAAAAGCAATTTTCTTTAAAAATCATATCTTAAGCACGAAATTTTTTTGCTGGTATATCTTAAACACAAATTGAAATCAGTTACTTATGTTTGGACGATCCAAACATTTTTTGATCACTTTTCACGTGCTTTTTAATATCTAGTCATTAATAGTATTCATCCGTGTATCTTAGTTACAATACAAAATAAATAATTATTAAAATACATAATAAATCATTATTGATAAAAATAAATATTTTAAATTAGAGATTTATTTTTGAATTTTTAATAATTTCATAGCTAATATCAAATGATATTAAATATTTTTTATTCTTGAATTTAAAACTCAAGCCCAAAACACATTAGTAAAATGTAATAAAGTGGATTTGGAAATTTTTTTTTCAGAAAAACGGGAGATAAATTGCACTCAAGGCGGGATCTTTTGGCCAGCCATCCTAGTCGCTTGCTCACATTAAATATTTTTAGTATGAAACTAAATGGTGCAACCATTTCTTTTGGATGACTTCGTTTTAAGAATTCATGATAACTAATCAACTTCATAATTTAACTATCTTATTAAATAATTTATTTTTGAATTTTTAATAATTTCGGAGTTACTATCAATTGATATGATATATTGATAAGATCTAACTAAATGGTACAAGCATTTGTCTTGGATAATTCCAGTTTAAGAATTTGCGCAACCCATAAAACCAACCGACTTCATAATTTAACTATATTAACAAATCAAAATCTTTATTATAAAAAATTATTACATAAATGTTCGTCAATAGAAAAAAGAATGGCTTATAAACAATAATATATTAAATAGAAAGAAAATAATATCATTATATTTAATTTCATTTCTTAGTATGTTGAATAAATGGTTTAAAATGAGATACGCAGCTTGTGATTTTGAAGAAGTGTATCAAATTTAGTAAGATTGGATTTCATTTATAGTGCACCTTCAATAGTCACTAAGGGATGCAACTGAGAACATTTGGTTTCAGTTTCTAGCCAACTTAAAATCCAAGTTAAACATGTGAATCCTAACCATAACTCAGTCTTATTTTTAAAACATCAGCACTAACTCTATCAAACTAAATCAAATTTGGGTTCGGTTCATAATAAGTTCAAGTTAAATTAGAGTGATAGTTTTGGTGCAAAATCGAAAAAAATTTAAGTTGAAATATTAATCTCATTTATTTATATTAAAAATTTTAAAAATAAAAAATTTATATTTTTTTTGAAAGAAAATGACTTTCTTCTTCCTCCTAGAACTAACTAGGAAAATAGAGAAGCCGAGAAGAGTAGAAAATCCCAACTGATTTCATTTGAAGTATACGAAGACTATATTATTGGTTTCAAATTACATCTGCATTAAATTATTAGACCTAAGTTAGATATTTTCTTTTTTCAAAATAATTGCCACGAATAATAGAAAATTATAAAAAAATGCATGATCTTTTTTAATATATATTAGAAATTAGGTTCCGATTTTTTAGGTTGAGTTGTTATCACCGGAACCCATCCCAATATAAATTTGGACTGGGCTTAAACTTAATTTACAGCTCAAATTATCAAAACCAAACTCTAAAAAATACAGTGTTGGGTGAGTACAGCAGCATGGGTGGTGAGCCGGTGACGAAGCAGACGACGGACGGGAGGGTGACAGCAAAACAGAGGCGCACCGGAAGAAGACAGAGGAGCGGCAGAAAGCGATGGATTTGGTGTTGGTGGGGTGAAGGGATGGGACGAGATTTTTTTGTTTTGTGCTGTTATTTCAAAATGCAAGGGCTTACCTGCAAAATTCCCATGAACTCTAATCAGATGGCGCATAGGTAACCAACCCAAACAAACGGCCACGATTCAACGGGCGCCGCGCGGATCAGTGGCCTCTTGAAAATCTGGTCCCTCGCTTGTCGTCGCGTAGATAGCGGATAGTTCACAAGGTTTCTTGATATCCTCGAAATCAATCAATATCCAGAATATCGGTTTGCAACTTTCGTGATGCGGGAATTTTGCGCTCTGCTGGCCGGTCGAATCTTCTGGTGCGGACGGTTGCAGTGGGGGCTGGCTGGGCACGTAACGTATATTTGCATAAATGCGATGAGGTCTTTTGGGAAAAGGGTAACCGAGATCGGATAAAATGGGGCTCATTTTCTAGCCATTTCTTTAGCAATTGTTGACGCGTGCATATTCGTTTTATCCAATGAGTGACATTTGGCAGACACGTAAAAAGGACATAAAGACACCGCTTTTGCTGGGAAGAAAATCACGTGACGCGTTCACGGTTCGACCGACTAGATTTTAAAATATTTATGAAAATAATTAAAACTAATAAAAAAAAATAGAGAGATAACGGAACTTTTCAAAAAGCACTCTTACATTTGGACGGTCAAGGCAACTGTGGCAGCGGCCCAATGGTAAGTTAGGAGGTCGGTTCGAATCCGGTGCCAGCGCAGCAATATTTTGTCTTCCTTTTAGACAAGGGTATAAATGCGAGAAGAATTCGGAATAAAAAGTCAGGCATGAGAGGAAATTGTTAAAAGTTGTTTACATATTAGCAATTAGTGGTAGGTGCATGAAGA
Source organism: Annona squamosa (assembly GCA_035584095.1). Classification (NCBI taxonomy): domain Eukaryota; kingdom Viridiplantae; phylum Streptophyta; class Magnoliopsida; order Magnoliales; family Annonaceae; genus Annona; species Annona squamosa. The sequence continues at coordinate 57,619,031 of JAXCLR010000001.1, forward strand.
ATTTTCCCTTGACGTGGCATTGGTATGAAAAGGAAACACTAGAGTGCATCCGGATACCAATGCAGTTAATTTTTTCGATTGGGATTACACGTATAACAACTCAATTTTGATGTTACAAATTGGGTTCTAGAGACATAATATACTCCCATTTATCGTAAGAATAAATAACATACTTCCATCTATTAATAAGGAAGACAATCAACTCCCAAATCATATGCACAAACATCCTTGCGAGAGTTCCAACTCAAGTGGGTGATACTAATGCAGTTAATTTTAATTGTAAAATGATTGTAAAATCACTTATTAGTGAAGTATGAAAATTTTTTAATTCATTTTCGGAGTCTTATAATGTTACAATAATTTATATAATTATTTATGCATAGGAAAGCGACAAATTAAAATAAAATTAAGTTAGAGCATTTTATTACGTTAATTTTATATCATTTTGAAATATAATACAATTTTTTATTTGGATAAAATTTTATGCACGGCTGAAACTAATAATTATAAATACGATAAGAAAATTAGATTTTAAATATAATAATAAAAAAATGTTCTCATAGCCAAACCAGTTAACGAACCGGTTTTGGGATTGGTTCTCATTCAACCGGATTGAACCATTTGTGTAAAACATATATAATGAATTCATAAGTTAAGAATTTTATACTTACCTTTGTGTTGTACATTATATCTGTGTTGTCGAGCTATGATTTTAATCTTTGAAAATGGATATACCTACAAAAGTAAAACAAAAACAATAAATATACATATAAGTGCTCTCAATTATATAACTAAAGAATTAACTAAAAATTTTAAATAAATGATATAAAATGTAAAACGTAATCACAAGCACTAGACTGAGTGGATGAGATTTTTTAAACCTACAAACATATAAAATTTAAATTTTTTGTGGGTCATATATCATGAAGAGATTTTATCAATTAACCATTGATTATATAATCTCTTGAACAAAACATGACATTTACCATTTATTTTTCAGCAATGGGAGAATTAAATAATTTCAATAAACCAATGTATACAATTGCAAATTAAAGCCATAAATTGCTTTTAGCAATGACAAAAAAAAATACCTGGCTCGAATTGACAACAATATAATTGCAGCACTGGTGGTCGGCGGCGTCCACTGGAGACGCAACTTCAGTGCAGCAGTATTGTCGGTAGAATTTCTGTCGGGGAGAATGTCATTCAAGTCAATACACTGCAATAGCTTTACATTATCCCAACCTATTTTTATTATAATAAATGCATAGAAAACCCACACGTCCAACAGATTGATGATGACATTAGAAGAGGAATCATACTAATTTCATTAAATATTTACCGAGGAGATTAGGAATACGTGGTCGGGTCGCTGCCTTGATAGCATATTAGCATCTGCCCACTTTAAAATGCTGAGAACAAATGAGAAGGTATGAAAATTCAATAAAAATTAGAGATAATTCCTTTTATATATATAACAATTGCACATAACTCCTAATATATCTATAATATTTCGTAAATTCATTTTATATCCATAACATTTCACCTTAAATCCTTCTCATAGCTACATCATTAAAATTACCGTTATCTATCCCATTGGAAAGACAATTTTGCGATTTAAAATTTTTTTCTAATTAAAATAAGTTAATCTTAATATGACTTTTAAGTTATTTAATATCTTGTATTAATGATTTACTATTACTAATTGAATCATGTTAATGTTAAATTATCTCAATTAAAAAATTTTAAATTGGCAAAATCATCTTTTCTGGATAGATAACGATGGTTTTAACAGCGTGAGTACTAAAGGAATTTAGGGTTAAATATTATGGGTATAAAAGAAATTTATGAAATATTATAGGTACATTAAGAATTATGTGCAATTGACATGGGTACAGAAATTCTTACCAAAAATTATAATGGGCATGAAGCTAAAATCGAATGAAGAATTGAAGATGTGTTACTCAGCAGTACAATGCAACGATAGTAGCGCAATTGAAAAGAAGCTTAGCAGGGCAAGTTTGTCCCCCAACGGGACATAAGTGGATTCCTTGAAGGGTGATTATGTGGGTGGAAATAGCAATGGCAAAGGGAGAACAATGGAGCTGGAGAAAGGTCGAGGCGACAGAGGAAAGAGCGAGGGATGGACAGATCAGGGGCAGCGGCAGGGATCGAATGGGAAACAGCAAGCTGCAGCAGCTGAGCAGAGCAATGGTAAAAGCAATGTCCCCCCGAAATGTGTAGCGTCCAGCACGGCAAATGGCGACCAGACTAGCAACGGCTGTTCAGGCGACAACAATGGGGGAGGAGAAATGGGGAAGCCGTGACTATGAAGCTATGATTGTGAGCAAGAAAAGGTGGGCTACAGGTGAAGCCGTGAAGAAAAAATGGAAAATAAAAAATGGCAGCAAGAAATCGACTGGGAGTGCAGGAACTTGCAGTTGTGGAGACGTTTAGGAAAACAGAAAATGGCGGCAAAAGAAGGCAAAAGGAAAAAATTGGCTAGGGACTAGGGAGGAACAGAAAAGGCGGCAAAAGGAAAAAAATTGGACAGGGCGGAACAGAGTTTTTTTTTTATTTGCTACCCATCTCAACTTGGTTGACTGGCCGATTTTGAAATCGATTTGACCGGCGATTAAGGGTGTGTTTAGGAATGGATAAAATTTTGATGAAAAATTTTGAAGAATAAAAGTTGTCAAATGATTTGAAGAATAAAAGTTGTCGAATGATTTGAAGAATAAAAGTTGTCGAATGATTTGATATGATAAGGGTAGTGATGAGGAGTTAAGAAAATAAAGTTAAAATAGATAGGTTAGTTGTATAAGTAATTATGTAGAAATGATTGGAAAGTATGGTGGTTTGTACAGGAAGATGTAAAAAAATAATTAAAAAATAGAAAAGTTATAGATAATGAAAAGTTTTAGATTGAAAAGTGTTAGGTGAAAACTTTTTGTTATTGCTAAACACCCCCTAAACTAGTTCATACCAACCAAATAGTAGCGACCCGGCACTGATTAAATCGAATCGCCTCAACACTAGGTGACGGTCCAACTGGTCAGCCTAGTTTTAACAACATTGTCAAAAATAAGTAGATTTTTGATATGTTTGAGAATAAATAAAACTTTTGATGAAAACTTTTGAAGAGTAAAGATTATCAAATAATGTGATATGATAGGAATAATAATGAGTAATAAAGATGATAAAGTTAAAATAGATAAGCACTTAGATTTGATCTTCTCCGACCGGTCGTTCGGACGCTATTCCTCCGACCATCGATCGCAGCCGTCGTAGAATGTGTAGCTTTTTCAGACCGTTGGATCGTGAGGGGTGCAGGGGCACAGAGACAGCGCATTCGACGCTGGGAAATTTCAGTCTAGCCCCTGTCAATGGGAGATTCTGCCCACTCCCACACCTCTCTCTCTCTGTCTCCCATTGCCCTCCCCCGCACCTCTCTCTCTCCCCCCTACTTGGTTCCGCTCGGTTCCTCTCTCCTCCCTCATCTGCGATAGCGCCATCGACAGCGGCATCCCTCTCCCACACCTCTCTCTCCCTCTCTCTCCCTCGCACCTCTGTCTATCTGTCCCTCTCCCACACCTCTCTTTCCCCCTGCTCATTTCCGGAGTACAATGAGAGCACCATACAATATCTTTCCAATTGGCCATGGCTGCGAACTTGCAGCTGCCAGCCACGACGACCATCTGTTCATCGATCATACTCCACAGCTACAGAGGAGGAGGTAGTAATGGCGAATGAGTTTCATATCACGAGGAAGGAAGACGATAGTAGCTAACAATAATGGATTTCGTCGACAACAGGAATGAGATGACTTCCTTTCTTGTTAGATATGAGTAAGCAGATGGTCGTAATGCCTATTTAACGATCTGATGTGGTTACGACGGATGGCAGATTGGAATGGCAAGAGGAGGACATTGGACAGTTACGATTGGTGCTCAGAAGGTCATCGCTGGGCGATTGTAAAGAGACAGCTATGACAACGTTGTCTTCTTCTTTCCTTCGATCCATCGCTCCAAGAAAAACCATAGCATCCATTGATGTACAACTATCTGTTACCATAAACACATCCATGCAGATCAAAATTCGGTGTAGGTTTTTCAATGATTTGTTGGCATGGTTAGGTGCGGAAAGGGATAAACACTGGTGAGTGGTGAGTAATGACTAGGAGCGATGGCAAAGACGAAGCGGGAAAATTTCATTCGATGTAAAAATACAATTGCAATTTTAGCAATGAGGAGGCTACACTGTCAAGAGCCTTTGAAGGGCTTGATAATGCATTTGGTGGAGGCTTGGATGCATCAGAATTTGTTAGTTCCACAAAGCCTGTTGCACTTAGTGGACTAGAATTGCTGCAATCCGATCAACCCGCGGTGACAGATGTTTCCACTGGTGGTGCTCCTGACTCACTTGAGAATATTCTAGTAAAGAAAGCACCTGAAATGAAGGGCCCAGAAATGTACATTGCTGAAGAGATCAGTGTGAAGTTCCGGGAATCATTGCTTGCTAGAGTAGGATTGCACGGGTTAGTATATTTGAAAACACTGCCACCAAAGCAAGCAGGTGGGAAAGAGACAGAATTCTCTTTCTGATTTGATACTGTGCCTGGTGTCAAGTGGGCTGTGATGCAGGGTTCTCGGATTAGCAGCCTTGACAGCGGACTGTTTCATATGTATGCCAATGGGGCCTATATTTGCATTTGACTGGGATAGATGGCTGTCTTCTTGTCCATCTTTTTTGTCTTCTTCGTATTTGTTGATTTTGGAGAGTAGTGTACTTGTGATTGTAGTATTTCCAACTAAAGACATCTTCTTGTAACAGCTTTCCCTCTATGTGGAAAATTTGTTCTGTGTTTATATGATTTTCTTTTAACCATTGAGAATGGTTTTGTTTTGTTTTCTGCATTCTTGTCTCTTTTTTCGTACTTTTGTCATCGATACATTTAAATCTTGTTAGGCCAATATGAAGAACTTGATTAATTGCTTGCATATATGGATGCGTTTCGAACAGGCTGATAAGGAATTGCTGAGAGGACAGTTCAACTTTTGGCATTAGCTTTTTGAGCGTAACAAACAGTTGCTGCAGGTGCTGTTGTCTCGTCTAGCCTTTTGAGCGTAACAAGCAAGGAGTGGGTCTCTTTGCTTCTAATTTTGGCAGATGATCACATACACTTCGTGGAAGCGGTTTGGAAGATGACCCTCTGCTGCCTAATTACTGATTACACACCCACCTTAAAATATCTCTTTTTTTTTTCCAAAGAAACCTTAAAAACTCTTTTAGGTTCAAACAAACAATGCTTCAACTTCCAAATGAATCTGACTGACAGTCGTGAGAGGGTTTGCAGCATTGGCATTTGGCCGACTCAATCGTCCCGTCACCATCCTTCATTTCCAAGAGTTAAAAATTAATTTATATCAAACCTGTTGGATCGTGGATGGTGATGTTGTCGGTGAGGATGCTGCTGTCACAAATGAGGGAGGAGAGAGGAACCAAGCAGGGGGAGAGAGAGGTGCAGAAGAGGGACGGATAGAGAGAGGTGCGGGGGGGAGAGAGAGGTGCAAAGTCAGGCAAGGGGAGAGAGAGAGAGGGGTGCGAGAGTGAGCAAAATCCCCCACTGACAGGGGCTGGACCGAAATTTTCCAGCATTGAATGTAATGTCTATGAACGGTCCGAAAACGCCGCGCATTCTCCGACAGCTGCAATCGATGGTCAGAAGAATAGCATCCGAACGACCAGTAGGAGAAGATTAAATCTCTAAGTTAGTTATGTACATAGTTGCGTATAAATGATTGAAAAGTAAGGTAGTTATATAGAAAAATATGAAAAAATAATTAAAAAATATGATAATTATGAAAAGTGAAAAGCTTTACAGTGATAATTCTGTAGAAATAATAACTTGACATTTTTTACCCATGGCCAAACATACTCAATTTTTTAAATTTTACTATCGATGTTCCTAGTTGTGTCCAACTGCAGTGCATTCGAATATGAAATACTTTAAATTAATGACATTATCAACGTTAATGTAGATAAGTCCGCATCTTAATAAATATATTGGATTGGAAGTCATACCCACCTACCAATTCTCTCATCTGTAGCAAAACACCATGCATCGGTCACCAGTTCCCACCGTTACCAAAATCGCCTACCCACAAGTACCAAAATTGCCAACCCATCATCCACCCAGCAATCATCTAAAGATCATACCTAAATGCATCTGGGCACATATTTAATGAGTGTATCAATTTTTATTAATTTTTAAAATTTGTGAATATTTCTTTAATTTTTTAAAAATCAGTGACATTTTTACTATTAGAAATCCAAAAAAATATTTAAAAATTTACAAAATTAGTGAAAATTAGTACACATAATAAATACGTTTTAGATTAACAATTGTGTAAAAAAAAATTTAAATAAATATTTGCACCTATTATACTAAAGCTAAGCGCATGCGAATGCAAAGGATCGCAATCCTCAAAAATGTTAAAAATTAATGCAAATAGTAAATACACTTAAATTAGTAGTTATATTAAAAAAATTTAAAATTTAAAAAATAAATTATAGGCACCCGCATGCACCAAGCTTTCGTACACCCTATCACATTCCTTGCTACATTCTCACCCCATCTATGCGGTGAACAAAAGTTCACGAGGGACGCACATTTCTTCGTAAATGTTCGTTCCTTGTTTATGAAACACAACTGGGTCTCGTGACTTGTCAATTTATTAAATTTAAATTGGAATAAAATAATTGTTCGTCCCTTGTTTATGAAACACAACTGGGTCTCGTCACTTTTCAATTATTAAATTAAATTGGAATAAAATACAATTAAAAGCTTTCCCAAGTTGATTGATATACATGCGATGTCAGGTCGCTAGTAAATGAACAACTTCACACGCAAGTTTCTTAGGCAACAGCTATTGGCCATTTTACAACCGTAGCTTGCAGGTAGACAAGCATCCATGACTACAGCCATTTTGGTGCGGCGTCTCGCTGGGAGAAACCATGGTACAAAGCTACCTTGAGAAAGTCCTGGACAACAGATGCAGGTCATTCTTTGCCCCTCTATCACATTGATTAACATCACCTCCCTTAGTTTGCTATGGACAATGAGCATGTAAAAGAAAATGTGGGGAGCCTCTCTTCAATGTATGAATCTATTTTATCGTGTTTATCTTTTTTCCTCACCTGAGAAGAAAACACATCTTCCCTATAAACAATGTGTGATCTCAATATAAAGGCAGAAGGGATGAGAACCATCTTTCAAGAAACGGAAACATCCAAGGAGTACAAGAAGATGAGCCACATATATGAACTGAGAAGCAAATCAAGGGACCGTACCAAGATATTTATACAGGTTCTCTTGACATTGGTTGAGAACTGAGAAGCCTTTCTACCTCATCATTTGCCTCAGCTTGAGTTCGCCATTTCTGTAAAAGAAAAAAGCCATCAAAGAATTATACTAAATTAGTCCTATTTGGAATTGGAATTGATGTTAATCCAAAAAGTAAAAAATGAGGATTTGGTGATTGTTTTGGATCTACGTAATTTGCACTTTAGAATAAATGCATTGTCTCGGTAGACACAAAGTAGCATGCCTGGTCAAGGTTTTCTGTCCTGCAATACTTTCCTGTAGAGAAGAATGTGCTTGTTAATAATTACATCATCAATTGCAGGGGAAACCTGCAAGCTATAGTAGTATTTATAATTTGAGATGGATCCTGGATTAAATAAAAAAGATTTTGATCTATCACCTACCACATTGCTCACTGCTTCAGCAACAAGAACATCAGAATCCATTTCAACCTCAATTTCAATCATAGAAGAAATCTGAAAAATAAATGATAGTTTAGTACACTATCAGAAGATGAAAGAAATGCAAAATATTGATGCTTGATGACTTAATCAAGCTTAACAACCTACTTTTGCATAGCTATTAATCAGTTCAATCCTTGACATGAGGGAGTTCTCTAAGCTTTCACGCACCCTTCTGACTCTACTTCTATGAGCACTGCAGACAAAAGGTTCAAAATAATAAGACCACTAAAAAGGTAAAGGTGATTCCTCATTAAGAGCCTGTTCACCTAGCTCTGATGGAAGTAAAAATCCACCACATCCTGCGAACATGGTTTTATATATATATTTTTTGGTGGAACATGGTTTTACATAGTTGATGATAGTAAACCATGGTTTCTGTATTCTGGCCAAAACGTGTGTTTGGAGGTGAAAAAGACCATTTGGAGCATTTGAACTTTCCATTTTATACAGCCGAAAAGGCCACAAGGAAGACAGTTAAAAACAACTTCCAGATTTAGGATTTACCGGTAAGAAGATTCTCCAACTGCTACAATCTTATTCTCCAACTGGCACATTCGGGCCAACATCCAGACCTTGAAAAGAGGAAAACCTTATAATTAAGCTTGTTTATAAGAGGTGAATGATAAATATTCACAAAGTTCACTGCTGATTAGCCAGATCAGGCGGACTTAATTTTCAAAAGGAACAAAAAGAATTTTTGACTGGAAAATTACATAAAAATTTACCTATTTTTCTGTTACTTGACTTAAATCCTTAATACAGTTCTGTAACAAGTCATACTGAGACAGAAGTTGCTTGATTGCAACCACATCCACCATTCTCTGGGGAAGCTGAAACAAAGTGGGAACCAAAGTAAAAAATACTGTCCAGAAATGGACCATCTGATGAACACTGCAAAAGTTTCTAAAGACGACATCCATAAGAACAGTTATGGAACAAGAAACCACAAAGGTTTATAATGCATATTTTGACTAAGAAACAGTGCAAAAGGAAAAGAAATTTCAAGCTACCTGATTCAATTGTGGTAAAACCAACTGGTTTAAGTGATGCGACTGCAGCAATAGAAATGAATTTGGCGAGACTGGGATCAATGATTCTAGTGGCAGCTATCCAGATGCCAGCAGAGCAAAAAGAGGGAGCAGAACAGAAGGATTAAGTAAAGATGAGTTTCCATTCCTTATAGGTGCTCTCAGTAATAGTGATTCTTGGCCACTTGTATGATTTGTCAGGCACATGGGCTCTCCAGGGCTAAAGCCAGGAGCTTTTGGACTAAATCTTAAAGGACCCATCTCCCTATAAACACTTGATGGAGCTGCTGAAGCAATTGTCACTCTTTCTCCTTCTTTAGCAGGAAGCTCAACTGTTTTGGTCGCAAATTTGTGTGTACGAGCAGTGACACTAGGGGTACAGACGTTATAAGAAGAAAGCACAATGGATGATTCAGAATATGTTACGTAAAAATCTTACGAAAACATATTTCAGTAGACTTTTAAAATTCAGATCCAAAATGACTTGTTCCTGACTAAACTCCAAATAATCTACATGATCCACAGGTAGATGCATCAGATCCCAACAATAAGAATCTAAGATCTCAAATAACATTACTGACTAAAAAAATAAAATAAAATAACCTATATTGGGTGTGCAACCTAGTCATGGTCTGCAGCACATTCATTCTTTGCACTTTCTCTATGGAATGGGGGGTATATTAACTGCATATTTGATCATAATGCTGAGCAAAGTTGACAGGTTGGCACTAATCTCAAGGAATTTTTTCTATTTTTTTAAAAATTTTATTTACATATTCCTCAACATGTCAGAGAAATCAATTGCCTGACCCATTTATGTCCAAGAACACAGGAATTGGACTTAAGCTAGACTTAGTCTGTTTTATACGTTCCTCAGTTTCTCTCCATTAGGATTTAGGAAATTGTTGGAGTAAATAGAGTAGAAATGGCTTGGCTTGTGTAAATTTTCCTCTTCCAGAAACTCCTTCCAAGATCAAGATCACAAATCATGTGATCTTTTCTCCTGACAAAATTACAACAAAGAATCACAAACATACGAGATACTGGTGCACAAGAAGCATACTTCCACAGAAAGGGAACCATTCCAAAAAAAAACTAGTTATCAACAGATGAGCATAGGATGGTCAGCCTAAAAGGTGGCTTGGGTATATTGAAATATAGAAATTACAATACTAGAGTTCTGGAAGGAGATTTCACTTGACATTGATATGATAAATTTGCAAGTTTTACTAGCTACAAGAAATGTTATAACGTTATCGTAAATTGTGGCAAATTGTCTTAAAACTTATAACTAAAAGCCGTGACTAGGAAAGCACAAAAGTACATGTAATCATGCAAACAAATTTGTCAAAAATTCATACCACGATGGAGTGAACGGCAGCAGGAATGCTTTGCTTCATTACTTGAAGGAACCTAAGACCCTTCTCCCATGCTAAAATATCTATGCTGCGTTCGGTAGGAGCAGATCCTTAGAAAAAGTGAATGTTCAAAAATCAACATCATGAGTAAAGATAGCAGAGTAAAAGGAAAGAAAAAGGATAAAACTTTGATTTTTTTTTTATATATATCAAAGAAATGATTCTTTGGAAGAAAAACTAATAGTAGGTTTCTCAGCCCTTGAATCTTGATGCCCCTCCATGTGCAGATATATACCACCGAAGTTTGCAACATTGACTAGTTGGCAGAAATAACTGCAATTGCTATGGAAACTAACCAATGATCAAATGTGCAATGCATCCATTGTACCAGAGAGGAGGCTAACACCATGGATGGATCAACCTGATTTTTCCACAACAAGGGCCACATCGTTACTCCAACCCAACATCAATCCCTAAGAAACTAAATGGACCCACAAAAATATAGTTTAGGGTTATTGATCACCTCTTCCCTGATGGCTTTACAATGTATGAGGTTTTCAAGCATCATATTGTGTGCTTAAGAATTAATCATGATTTTGCCTAAAGTAGATTGAACAAACCCAAAGCTTAAGAATCAAGTGACAGATTGCTTTATCCCACAAAGAGTGATAGTATTCAAGCATACAACAGTCAACAGATGACGAACAAGATGAAAAGTGGTGTGCACTGACCTGATTTCTTCTAATTCAATACTGATTATATCCCCTGAAATAAGTTCGTACTGGTAGTGGCACTTTGAACAAGATGAAATTTGAAGGAAATAGATGCAAAAATCAACAAAAAATATATTTTTCAGTTCATTGGCAAATTTCTCAGTCTGACGAATTTCCCATAGGATAAAGTTCGAATGAAAAGGAACATATTATAATGCAAATTAAGTTCTGATCAAATATTAGATGGTTTGATCCGATATTTTGTCCCTTTCTTTTTACTTGCTAACTGTTTGCATAAAGGACATGTGGGTTGATGCGTGAAGTGATAAACAATAGCACCGGTAGAAGCAGTTCCGGCTGCTAGACATGTAAACATGATCAGTCCCCGCAACAGTTTTCTGGGGGAGCATTACAATGTTCCATCAAACTGTTCTAGAACTAGAAGTAATGGGGACATAAGTTTGCCTCCCCAGGAAATTAATGCATCAAAGTGCATCACCAAGGGACTTGTAGCAGGTATTGAATATAACGGTAAGCAATACAGAGATTCAATAAATCATCCCCCAAGCTAAACATCAGAAAACTAGTTTCAAACTAGCATGGATAATGTATAAGTAATGCCTAGTAGTACAAATTTGCAGCTCAGTGAGAAAATAGATGCACCAGTTAGAAAGAAGGGAAAAAAAGAGGAAAAAAGATAGAGTGGATGCCTTAATTTTCATGATATAAATAAACATGAATGGAAAGTTCTCAGGTTTTAAAGCAAAAGACAAGTAATGGCATGATTTTAATTTTTATAATTTACCCAGTTAAGATCTATTTTCCAGGATTACATCATATGGTGCATTTATTGCCTAATTTTGTTCTGATCCTTTTCTGCAGGGTAAAAGATTCTGACTTTGTAATTTCATAAATATTCTAAATATTCTATGAGATCAAAAGAGAGATGTCACAACAGTAAGGACTTGTGAAAGAGGATTGCATTCATTGAGTTGTACTATATGTAAGAGTGGTTATAGACCATCATCCATCATGTGGAAGATCTGTTGATAGTCTGACAAAGATCATGCAAGCAGCATAATGTAGTGTTGGATGAAGTATGGCTTGGTGAACTTCCAAACAACTTGGAACATAGCAGAGTTGGTACAATGATGCATGATGATTGGGCTCAACTTGATTTCTATGAGGCCCGATACCTGAACAGAATCTTGCAACTCTGACATACAGTGGGAAATAATAAGTGGAAAACTAACTCCATGCTCCCCACTTCATAACGAATTTAAGGAAAGACCAGCAACCAAATTACAAGTAAAATGAAAGGCTTTATAAAGAAATCAAGGAAAAACAAGCGTTCAGATTATAAATAAAATAAGATGTGCACAACTCCTGATTAAATGCCAGATACATTGAAGCTTACCTCCTCCCCAGGAGATGCTCCCATACGGGAAACTTTTGCGATCATCCTAATGGCTTTCGAGACCCGCAGAGCACCTGTAAGCCGACGAACAAGCACTGCACAAGTGCGCACATCTGGCCTAGCCCACCTCCATCTCTCAATGGACGACTCATGTTCAACACCTGACCACATATAATACTCTCTTAGAAAAACAGAAGATGGCAATAGCACAAAATCTAAAAAGCTAATTCAGACAAATCTAACAAAGGGTGTGTTTGGTTAGTGGTAAAACTTTTAATGAAAAGTTTTTGGAATAGAAGTTGTCAAATCAATAAAAAGTGATG
>JAXCLR010000001.1:57631799-57660125 GCA_035584095.1 Annona squamosa
GGGGGGGGGCTTATTCCATCCGTTCCTTGTGGTGGAAATTCTGGGGAATATGGGGGAACCCGAGTATCATCTATCGCAGTCAAGCAGAGTATGGAAGATGTTCTTGTTGCCACTTTCTCCTGCTTTGGAAAGTAGAGAAAGGCACAGCCTTTTCCTGAGCCACTGCACGCCCAACAACATCCAAGCAAAAAATGCTCCGAAGTCACATGCTATTTACAGCGACTGGGACGGGCAGGAAGAAGTGCTTATCATAGATCTTCCTAACACGTAAGCCTTTCCTGCTGCAGTCTTTCTTTCTTTTGGGTTTCTCCGTTCTCCGTTTTTCTTTTGATTTGTGAGGAATCTTGGGTTGCTTGAATTTTCGCTGCTTTTTTCTAATATTTTGGATTTACGGGTTGTTTTGTTTTGTTTACACTTGTATTGTTTTTATGTCATGGGTGTTTGCATTTTCACCCATTGATGCTGAAAATTTCAATGCTTGAACCTATGGTAGACGAGTTTTTGCGCGTTTGCTCGTGGTTTCGTGGTCTCTGTTGAAGTCCTGATATCGGTTTCTAAATTCCTGGCATAGTTCGAGCTCCCATGGCAAAAATTTCCGTATTAGCATTACTCCACTCTTACAAGCTTCTGTGTTGGTTGGATAAATTTCTTACGGCATCTTGGCTCCCGTGGAATTATCTTCTTATAAATTGAGGGATTGTGGGGTTTCTTCTCCAGTAAATTAATGTTTGAAAGTAAGCTTGCAGTTGGATGGAAGCATTCGTTGGTTACTTTTATTGTTGTCATTTGGTGATCGGTAGGTTTTAGGTGGATTTCGTCTAGTAGATAACTACCGCCTGTGTATATTGTTGGTTTCATATAAGCCGAAGCCAACCTGAATCCATTGCTAATGAATATACTAGATTCCACCAAGTATGTAAAGAGCGACAATACGGTCTACAGGAGACTGCTAGTGTGTGGTCTTCTCTTTTTACACTTTTCCCCGCCGTAACAGGACTCCTCTTTACATAGAGTCTACTCATCCTGACTCCTATTAGAATGATATTCATCACTGTATTGAAGATAGATTTCCAGAGATCATGAAAAACTTCTTCGGTAAATATAGATGGTGGTTTTTTTGGAAGCACGAATAGGCCTACTTGAATTTTATTAGAAATTTTTCTGAGCAGATATGCGGGAATGATAAATTGGTTTCTGTTGTGATTATGGTATTTGTCAGTAAATTATCTTATTCATTTGAAAATTTTTGGTGTTCTTGTTCAAATGGATGCCATGGTATCATTTTTAAATGGTCTCGAAGTGAGTTTCAGATCTTCTTTGATGTATTCATTCTTGCATACTTGCTTTTGTTTCTTCGATGGCTTTGTCTATCATATTAACTTTGCAATTTGACTTCTCTCTGGTCAGTCCAAGGAGCAATGTGTGTATCTCTGTTCATATGGATAGGTTTTGCCAAGTGTGGCGTGTTTGGGAAGCAATAAAACTTTTGGATGAAAAACTTTTGATGTAAAACTTTTAAAATAGGAAAAAATAATGAGATATAATAAGGGTAATGATGATGAGTAAAGAAAATAAAGTTAACATAGAAAGATTAGTTATATGGACAAATGTGTAGAAACAATTGAAAAATAAGGTAATCGTATAAAAAGATATGAATGAGTAATTAAAAAATGGGACAGTTGTGGAAAGTGACAAGTGTTAGGGTGTGTTTGGTTAACATTAAAATTTTTCACCAAAAATTTTTCAACTTAAAACTTTCCACTCTTTATAACTACCATATCTTACTATAAAACTACTGGACTTTACAATCATTTATACGCAACTACTCTATTTTACCTTTATTTTTTTTACTCTTTATGACTATCTCTATCATATCACATCATTTTCTCTCATTTCAAAAACTTTTACAATCAATAAAAACTTTTTTTTCAAAAGTTTTATCACTTTCCAAACACACCTAGCTTTAAAAGTTTTGTAGTTAAACTAACGTGCCCTATATATGTAGCTTGTCATGTGGTTGCAGCACGTTGAATAATTGAAGAACACAGTTTCCTGATTTCCCTATGATATAAAGCAAACAAAAACAGAGCTGCATTGCTCAGGGACTTCTCTTTCCCTTTTCCTCATAGAACCAGTGTTTGGTACTTACTGATTCAACCCAAAATGGACCGTCAACTGGGTACTGATTTCAGCTGAAAAAGACTTCCGCCCTCTGGCTGCACTATGGAACCCTGCATTGGCATTATCTATTTCTAAGCATGATGTCACTCTCTGTATTTTGTCTTTGATTTGTTAACATTCTATGGTTGTTGCAGCATGCAAATTTAATTCGTTTTCATGGATTAAAGAAAAAGTGACTGAGCTGCACTTCTTGTGAGTGCATAGATGGATGGAAAAAACAGAATGAGTATCAGAAATTGGAACTTCTCAGATCATGTTGATGGAATTGGTTCAAATGCTGAAGAACAGGATGTGGCTGTTGCGAACAACTCCTCATGTGTTTCTGAACCTCTGGCAGATTTTTTTAAAAGGGCTGCATACCCAGTTAGTCATTCTGTAATCTCAGAGGCTCATGCAGAAGCATCTAGCATGGATTATGCAGGCTGGCTTCATCAGAGAAATTTTGTACCTGCTACAGAAGCAAGTGCAGATTCATTACAAGAAGCTCAGGCAAATTCTCCAATGGGTGTAACTGACATTAAAATGGTTCTTGATACACAGGCAGAGGCATCACATAATGATAAGTTGGAGCTTAAAGCCCCTAAAACAAGAAAACAAAAATCTTCCACAAAGAAGTCTAATCAAATTTCTTCCAAAGCCTTGAAGCCAAAGCAATCTAAAAAAATTCCATCTGAATCTACAAAAAACAAGAAAGGTTGCTCCCTAGAGGGCACAAAACACGAGAAGAAGAACCCGGGCATTGATATTGATGGAGCAGTACCCAACTTCTCTCATGTTCCTGCACCATTATGCACTTGTACAGGTGTTCCTCACCAATGCTATAGATGGGGTGCTGGAGGATGGCAATCATCCTGTTGCACCACTAGCATTTCTGAATATCCTCTGCCAATGAGTCTCACTAGACCAGGAGCACGTATAGCTGGAAGGAAGATGAGTAATGGTGCATATGGGAAACTTCTTCAAAGGCTTGCAGCTGAGGGTCATGACCTCTCTACTGCAGTTGACCTGAAGGACCATTGGGCACGCCATGGTACAAATAAGTTTGTTACAATCAGGTAGATTCAAAGCATCAACGTGCAGTCTTTCATCTATGAGTCATGGAACACATCTTGTTTCCCCTATTCATGAGCTTCTTCCTGTATCTTTATGACATCTTGAAAATATCCTGTAAATTTTATATATATTGTTTTTAAAACAAAGTAGCCAACCAGGCATCTTCAGTTCTCTGGCATTTTGAAGTTATCAAATCACGAATTATTACTCAAGAACTTAAGGTTCCTGTGGCTAGGAAAACAAGTAGTTTCCCACTCTGCTGTTGTTGAAATGTGGCTCCCCACGTCTTGGCACCCCATATTCTTGACCCATAGGCTTTTCATGGATGGACCTTGTCTGAAAATTTTTGAATAGTTTATCAGATCCATAATTTGTCCCTTTCAAATAAACGGATAAAGAAACAATCATGCTTCTTTGAAAAATAAGGATGGAATAGTCACTGACTTCAAGTCCTACTCATGTTTCTCCAACCACATCGCACTATGTATATCAGCAAACTTGACAAACTATGCTACCAAACTAAGTGGTCTTCTGAGCTGCACTCTTATGACTTGTACAGACATTTTACACTAGTCAATGATTTTTCTTCTTTCAGCCTTCCAGTGATTGATTCATCGTATCAGACCTTTGCAACGCAATCCAAATTATTTATTCAATTGTTATACTTGAAATACAAAAATTACCACACCACCGAAAAACTGAGTTCTCATTGTGCTGAGATGTCGGGATCTTTCTTCAAACACTTGCTTAAAAAATGAATTTGGTTTGCAATGCAAGTATAAGGTTCTTTCTTGACTTTCAGACAATTATTTTTTAATAATTAGGAACATGTGAAGCAGGAAACATCTTCCCAAGTAATGTTATCTGGCAATACAAATTGAACGCAGTTGTAGATCAATGCTTTTATCTTCCCCCTTTTCATCGAACTCTTATTGTTGATATATAAGCCGAAAGAGAGAAAATAAATAAAATGATGATGAGGGGTTGAGTTCAGGCATGATGGCCCAAATGTTGCGACGCTTGAAATGTATTAGGAATCTGTTGAAGCTATTGGAAATCATTTCTCACTCCTATAATACATATCTCCACAGAATTACATTAAATACATAAGAGGGTGCTCTTCCCATAGGAGCCTGCATTCTACAGAAAATGAAGAGGAAAATTGAAGGGGAGGACTGAGATGACTACTCCATGTTGAATTAGGCTTTGGCTGCTTGTAGGGGAGCCGATGCTTTCTCGCCAATGATCTGTTCATAGAGATCCCTTATCTTCAACCCAACTATGGTTTGGAAGAGACCAGTTCCATTGTTACTTCCTGGGAAGTCTGAGTGCTTCAGCATTTGCTGTGTAACTTCACCATAGAACTTGGTTGAGATGTTGCTCAGATGACTTTCAATGTATATCAGTTCATCTAATCTGTCGAACTGTCCATCCATCTCTAATACAGAAACCTAAGGAGATACGGCCAAAGAATTAGAAGAAATAAACATATCTGTCTTTTTTTTGCAAGTGATCATTCCACGTGCTCTGTCAGATTTGATGCTATCAGAGCTCCTCTTTTCAGTTTATAACACCACCTTTGATTTGTAATTTCATACAGTCATCCCTAATGTTTTTCCTCTTTTTGTGTTGTTAATATTGGGTCTAGTAATTCATTAGTCATTGTAAGTAATGTTCCGCTTTGATCATTTGGAATGGGGTCACTGATGTTGTCGGGAGTAATGGGGACGGCAAGTCTGATTATCTGTCCTCTCTTTCAGGCTATTAACAAGCTTGATTATATATCAATTACAAAATGTGGGCTAGGTTAGCAGTATTGAGTCAATTACCTCATTGGAGAAATAAGTGTCTGGGCCATAGGCAAATTTGATGCCAGGGTACGAGCATGTTAGCTTCCTCCCACAGGGTATCCATGAGACAGTTGAGCCCTCGTCAAACAGATAAACAGGGCTGAAAAACCTCACCCCTTCTTTCATCACTAACTTAACTCTCAAGATCTTCCCTTCATTGTCATCTGGAATCAGTTGCGTCGGCAGCACTTCAATGACTGCATCTGCATACTGCTTCTGTGGGTCTGCAAAGTTAAGTGATGGGTATTAATAGCTTGTATGAGAGAGAATGAGCCAGTCCTTCCCATTTAGTTGCCACATTAGTCTTTTGGTATGTCTTGAAGATTTGGTGTAACTGATTTAAATGAATAAAGCAGGTTGCCTAAATCAGGCTTTTGGGAAAGGAAAAAAATACCAATATAAGCATCGAAATCCGGTTTTCGAGCTTCAATACTGGCTTTGATGCTTTCTAAACTGTGTCCCCGTTCTGCCATGTCTCTCTGTGTTGATGTTTAAACAAGGTTAGGAAAACAACATTAACAAGTCTTGAAATTTTAAAATTGACAGATGGATTCACTAACCTGAATCTTCCATGCGAACTTGACCTCGTTACTAATATCCAAGTAGATACTGAAGTCCAGAAGCTCCCTCACTCGAGGATCATACCTGAAAATCAGAGGGGGAAATTGAAAAGAAACTGATAATTGACAAGATTAAAATCAAGGACTATCATCAGCCATATCATTGTTGATTCTGCCTGTATGAAGGAAAAAGGAAATAAACTAAACAAATTCCAGCATCTTTTGGGAGGACAATTATTAAAAGAGAAATCAAAATTGCTTCATTGCCCGTCATATGCAAATCCTGATGAAGGATGGCAATTTTCATGAATCCAGACTTCAGTGAAAGGAAATTGTGATTGCCCATATCAACTTTCAGTGCATTCCCTCCAAAATAAAAGAAAATAGAGGACGAAGGGGGAAAATCATCACTTTGCAATTTGCATGGAATCCAGGATAAGAAAAAGAAACGAATGGCGGAATTCTGTCTTCTTTCCCAAGTAAACTTACAAAGTATGACTATAGTATCCTGAAAGCAATATGTAATTGGGCATCAAAAAACAAGCAACTGGGATGACTTGATAGACAGAAGAAAAGATTATCTGGCTATCCCATCCACCAGCAGAAATTAATAATAAAAGAGCTAAGAAAAGAAATAGCAAAAGAAAAGAAGAAAAAGAGAAAGGAAGGAAGGAGAAATACTACGAGTTCAAGAAGCTAAGAACACTTAGAAGAAGAATGCTCCAGTGCTAGAAGCAAGAAAGACATCAATTAAAATAATGAATAAGCTCAACATATGTCAGTTATCCCTCTTTCCGAACATCGATAACAGAAATTAAAATGGAGTTGCATGAATTAAAAAGGAGGTGGTAATGTCCAAAACTTCGGTAACTTACATTGGGTGCAGTCCTTCAATGACCAGAATCTTGGGTGGCTTAATCAGCTCAGGTGGATCCAACAACCCAGTGACATGATTATATATAGGCTTTTCAACTGCAATTCCTTCCTTGAGAGCCTTCACCTGCTCATACATGAGGTCGAAATCGTTGGCTCTTGGGTCCAGTGCAGTCACCCCCTTCTGCTTCCTCCCTGTCCTATCAAGGGAGTGGTAGTCATCCAAGCAAATGACTGTAGTTGTGTCACTGATCAAGGTGTTGGAGTCTGGATTCCCACCCTTGGGTGGCTCGGCAGCACCGCCGAAAACGCTTGTCAGCCTCCTCATGAACGTGCTCTTCCCACAGCCAGAGTCTGCAGCCAGCCCAATGACTACTGTGTTTCCTCCCTCTGCTGAGCATGTTATCTCGGAGAACCTCGTGTCTCTCCTGGTTTTCTTGCCACTGCTGTAGAAAATAACTTGCCTTTGGAGAAAGCCCAAGTGGGTATTTGTTGGAGTGGAGATATAGCAGTTTGAGTGAAGTGAAGGGGTAGTGGAGACTGTGCAGATTGCCATTGTAGTGCTTCCTCTTTTTTTTTTTTTCCCCTTTTATGGGAAGAACTGAAGCAGATTCTTGTGGTCTTAGTGGTGAGAAAGGTGGAAGGTATCCCAGAATTCTTGTACGAATCTTCTGTTCTTCTTTTCTTTCCTTTTTCTTCTCTCTCTCCCTTCTCTCCTTACTCTCTTGCCATAATTTTCAAGAGGGGGAGAAGGGATGGAGAGAACTGAAAGTAGTTCCTTTCGTAGTGCTGTAGATATTTGAATGGTTAAATGGTTGATTTTAGGAATGAATGATAAAGTGATAATGTGTGGTTGGTCTTTCATCTTTCTTTAGTATTTCATTTTCTTATTTTTTCGAGGTGGAAAGAAGGGGCACATGCCCTGTAGTAAGCTTCTTTACCGTATCTCAATTACGTTTTACTAGTGCTTTTTTTTTTTTTTTTTTTGGATTTTATAACCTCAACGTTGGTGAACGGATGGTGTTTGTGATGACAAAGATATGCGAAGAAGCTTGGTGGAGATTCCATGGCATCGGATATGGGCATGCCACGTGGCAAAACGGGGGTGGTTGGCAGGGGATGAGGCAATGAAAGGTGGAGAGCATGGAGAGAGATGGGGCAGCATCCGCTTCTAGTTTTTACTTGTTTTTTTTTTTTTTTTTTTTGAAAAAAAAAAATGGACTTTTTCCTTTTTGTTTTTTATTTATTTTCTTTTCTTACTGCATTTTGTCTGGACTGATTTGCAGTGTGTTTGGAGGCCGTGTGTTTCAGGTCCACGCAAATCAAAGTAATCACATGCATGGTTGGAATAGACGTACGTGCAAGTGATGCATACGTACTCTAGTGATTCCATATTTTCGACATTATTTATTTTTATTGAAGATTTAGTTACTTTATCCAAAGGTCGAGAGGACCTATTCCATAGAAATTTTCAGTGAAACTCTTGACAGTAGGCTCCTGTAATAAAATATAATTTTACCTTCCCTTTAAAATTTTCTTATTTAGCTAACAACGTGGTAAGCGTGTTGATAACAAGTTAGTGGATAGCAAAATCAAATCGCTTAAAATCATGTTATCAGTCGATGACCACACCTTCATAGGTAAACGAATATTTTTTTACCGCAGTAGAAGGATTAGATCTCACAAATTCAGGGAGACACTAAACAATGTCCGAAGAACCGACTCCCTTGGTCGGTCCTTGTCTCCACATCAACAGCTCGTGTGTCATGATTTCAACAATCATAATGTAAGAGGTAAGAAAGTAGTCATTGAACATACTGTAATGTCTTGCCAATTAACACTACTGTCACACATTTGTACAATTGTACCACGTAACAAGTATTTGAAATGATTTTGCATAAAATAAAAGCATATATTGATTAATTTATCAGAACTTCGCTACATGCTTGGACGATTTTTTTTTTTTTTTGGGTTTACTCAAAAGCAGTGGCCCGACTTTCTTTGCTGATTTGAGAATGTTGGTAATTAGGTAACTACAGTACATGGAGTGAATTAAGAGGTTATTTGCATTTTGGTCTTTTAAACTATGGGTGTGTTTGGTTAGTGGTAAAACTTTTAATGAAAAGTTTTTGGAATAGAAGTTGTCAAATCAATAAAAAGTGATGTGATATAATAGGAGTAATGATGAGGAGTAAAGAGAATAAAGTTAAAATAGATAGGTTAGTTGTATTGGTAGTTGTGTAGAAATGATTGAAAAGTAGGGTAGTTTGTATAAAAAAATGTGAAAGAATAATTAAAAAATAGAGTAATTATGGAGAGTGAAAAGTTTTAGATGGAAAAGTTTTAGTTGACATTTTCTAATGTGAAACAAACACACCCAAAATATGTCTCCGTAGCATAACAGATCATTGTGCGATAGGTAGAAAATAGACAGGCGGCATGCATTATCTCTTGCCATTTAAGTTGCAAGTATCAAATTTCAGAGTTCAACACTCCCAAAGTACAAATTTTAAGGGCGCATCAATACTCTCTACCCACTGTTAGGCAGCAGGGCATGTAATCATGCATTCAAAAAGCAGTAGATCATCATGCGGTTAGTGCCCTATCTCCCGAATTTAAAATATTCTTCCATCGAAATCCCAAAAGGTATAAAGCGACGAAAAGGCAAAAGTAATCACCTTGACCGAAGCTTGACCTCATGGCCTCGAATACCGAGAGTGCCAGCTCGATATTGCCACCATCGAGTGTAGCCTAGATGATTAAACAGCAATCTAACGTCCCAACTACACCCTCGTTCCTCCCAATCACCTGCTCAATCATCTGCAACGCCTCGTGGGCGTTCTCGACCATGGCAATCCTTCGCAACAGATCATCTTCAAGCATTTCAGAAATTGGATTCCCATCGCCTGCGAGATCGGCTCCTTTCAACGATGCCCCGATGTGGAAATGCCTGAAGTAGAGAGAAGAGGAGAAAGCGATGTTCTTGAATGCGGAGATCCCATAGCAGCAGCATCTACTCAGCAGGAGAAGCAGAAGAGTGCTGTTGCTGCTGCTTTTATGGAAGTTTCTGAAGAGATGTTGTTGGGAGGGATGAGAGTGGTGCGAAATCCCAGGGAGGCCCAAGTTCAGAGCCATGGAATTCGGCTCCTGGCTTTCTGCTCCAAGCCTGGAAAGGAAGAGTACCTTCCGATAAGGTTACGACTATGTTTGTTCACCACCGTTTACCAGCTGTTTTATGTCGGATGCGCCGCTTCCTAACCATTCGAAATTTGGGATTTTCGCACTAGTGCATTGAGTTGGCTGGTAACAAATTGGATAACACTAAAAGAACGCTACATAGGGACGGGACGGGATGCAATTGTTTAAACGGTAGAGAACTAACATGTGATGATTTTTTTTTCTTTATGGCTGAGAACCGTAGGGAGCCAGAGGAGAACTAACATATAAAAAATGTTTTCAAAATTCTCCCGCGCACTTACCATCAGTTTAAAATACTTTTCAACATTTTATAAGATTTTTTTAGATATATTTACAAAGTTTAACTAATATTATATCTATGTTTGTAAGTTTGTTAAAATTGTAAATATACCCACAATATTCGTATAAAATTGTAAGTATGTTCTTTCGTTGAAATCATTATAATTTTCATAAATTGATGATAATGTTAGTCGAGATAAGCTTAAAATTTTTGAAAATATTGAAGCATATCTATATAAAAATAAAAAATAATAATAACATGTATAAATATACAAAATAACGAGATACCAAATATGTCAATAATGTTTGAAAAACTTGCAAGTTTATCACTTGGATTAAAAGTCATTCATCTTACAAAAAATTTAGTAAGCATCTTACCAAAAGAGATATGCTTGAAATTTCATACAAACCTTATGAGTATATTTGTAATTTTAGTAAATTTAGAGATATGGAAGCAATATTGGATAAATCTTATAGGTATATTTGTAAAAATCTCATATTTTATATATAAAAATACGCTCTACCCAAGTCACCGCTTCAATGACATGAGTGGTTAATGTAATCATGCGGGAGCTTATTAATTTAAGTATTATGGTGTATTTTGCTAGCATTAAAAATTTTCAACCAGTACTTTTAATTTAAAAAATTTTACTCTTCATAAGTATCTGATTTCTAATTTTTTATTTTTACATATTCATATATGATTACTTGATATTTTAATTATTTTTATATAACTCTCTATATAATTAATATATCAATTTTAATTTTATTATCTTTATTCTTCATCATTATCCCTATCATATCACATTATTTTCTTATATTTCTTTTGCACTAAAATTTTTATTTAAAAATGTTATCACTTCTCAAACACATAGTTTAAAGTTAAATTAATATATAGTTTAGTCACAGTTAAATTAAGACATTTTTGTATTTATCCTTCTTCTAAAATACATCTCCATCAACGGTCATAGTCAACTTGACCTCAACAAGTACTAGCAAGTATTGCCCATTTAATCACTAATACATTATGAACTTTTGAATAAATAGTAAATAAATATCAAAGTTAGGTGAATAAAATTAAAGACATTAGCATGGCACAACAAGGGCTTTGATAGTACTGTGTCAATGGAATTATTTGGACTGTGTATGTGCAAGAATTTTGAAAAATTATTATTTATGAACTTTGTTTTCAAAAGTATTACCTTATCATCCAAGCTAATATTTTACCAATCAAATTCTCAACGGATAGCTTTTTGACTAAGTTTTGCGACTAAGTGAGGACCATGTAATGATATATATGCTTAAATCATGTCTGGCCTATAATTTTGCAAACAAATTAAAGTACAGAAACTGTGGTGTTCTTGCACAATTCACATCTATGAAGAATGCAAACAAAGTCGAGGTAGCACAGCAACAAAAACAGTAATATACGCAATAATCTTTATTTAGCTTAAAAGATAATTACATATGATATTATAAGCAGTAAATATTTGCTACATATAGTTTTTGCATGCAACATATTAACAGAAGTGTTTATTGTATATATAATATTATGTGTAGCTAATCCATGACTTGATTTTGGTTGCATACACATCTATTTGCTGCATTCAAGTATATATCGTCAAGTATGTCCCTTGCCTGTAGTTATAAATTATAATTTTTTATTATATAAAACAAATGTTATTGTTGCATATGTCGTTTTTTCTTATAATGTAGACGCAAATTAATAACTTAATCGTACTGATAAGAAGATGCCTCGTGCTTGGATTCTTACAAAAACAAGAAAAACAATAAGTTCTTGGATTCTTACAAAAACAAGAAAAACAATAAGTTCTTGGATTCTTACGAAAACAAGAAAAGCAATAAGTTCTACTTCAATTCGTATGTATTGACATTAATTGATATTTATTTATATCGCCTACCCAACAACTTATTTATCTTTTTCTATCGGCATTCGTC
The DNA here is from genome assembly GCA_035584095.1 of Annona squamosa. Lineage (NCBI taxonomy): Eukaryota > Viridiplantae > Streptophyta > Magnoliopsida > Magnoliales > Annonaceae > Annona > Annona squamosa. Next base: position 57,643,753 of record JAXCLR010000001.1, read on the forward strand.
ATTGACGTTCTAATAATCAATTTTCTTCAAAAATATCATTCATGTCTAGTTCACCTTTAGTCAGTGATGATATGATCTCTCTCCTTAGATTTTTTTACTCAATTTTCATATTATATTCTTCTTTTACCAATATTTCTTTCCTCTGACCAAAGAATTGAAAAGTTTAAATGTTACCCTAGATGTCCTGTCTAATTTCCTAGGCAGATGCATGGTCTTTTATCCCAACTCTCAAAATTCGGACTATCGCCCAATCACAATAAATGTAGTCCAAGCAAGCTTCTATGACTCCCGTAACTTCAAGCCATTTTAGGATGCTAATGACAGATGTATGCATTATCCAGCCGTCCACTTGCAGAGCTCTTAAAAATTCCGGCGAGCGTGAGCCGTAAGGGAAGCCCATTTTGGGGAATGAAGCTGCTTTCGACAAAGTCCAAGCACATCAATCCCGTTCTAGCCAGATCTGGAAAGCCAGCTCTGACGGATGGATTTGACTAATGGAGCCAGATCTCCCGCTTTACAAATTTATAAATTCCCTCGCTCTGGCGAGTGAAGGAGCTGGAGCTACCTTCTTTTCGTACAAAGTCCAAGCACATCAATCCCGTTTCCCCAAACCTGATGGATTTGACTGCTACGATCAGATCTCGAAAGCCAGCTCTGAAGCCGCTTATCACCATGAGCAGCTCCAGCAGCCTCGTCGGAATAGAAGAGAAGCTAGCAGCAAAGGAGATGAATGACGGCGAGCCGTTAAGTCCCTCCGCCCGTTTGTTCCACGACCCTCGTTTCAACTGCCACATCGTCACCATTGTCGGCATGGGCAAAAGGATTGACGTCGACGTGATTAAAGCTGGATGGGAGGCCACTTTCGTCAGACACCCGCGCTTCTCAAGCCTACAGGTATTAACCGTCCTGCTCCTTCCCTCGCCTTCCAGTTCTTTCTCTCCGCGAGCGCGTCGTGCGTCAATCCGCACCGGTCATCGGTGTCCACAAATAATCATTTAGAGATCTCAACGGTTGAACTCTTAGAATAGGATAATGAAAAGGCGTAGACCTCTTTGGTCAATGGAAAGGATTTTCCTTGACCTCGTATGCTCATCGAATTTTCAGCTATTTTCAGCTAGGGGTACTGTAACTCATGCGGGTTCGGTTTGGCCTTTGATCAATTGGAAAAATATTCCCGGTACATTACCTTGGTTTCTAACATACTTTGTGTTGTCTGTGTGGTTTATTTTCTATTTTGGATCGAATTCTTAAACTAGCAATAATAATTTCATATTAAAACAATATTAAACTAACATTAAAAAAAGACACTAGATGCTGTAAATTTTTTAAATAACCAACCTTAGATACCTATGTGAATACCATCAGGATTAGTTCTTGTTACACGTAGTATAGTATTTATCCTATCTTTATTTGAAAGAATGAGTTTTTTTTTAATCCTCTACGCCGGGTTTTGTAGATATTTTTCCCTACCTTACCCTCTTCAATCCAAATTAGAATGATTTTTTGGATATGTACGTATATTATAATTGGGCTCCTAAAATAGTCTAATAAAATTTTCATATAACATTTTGCCAAATATCTAACCATTATTTCTATTTATTTACTCTATTTTTTAATAATATCTACCGGTGGACACTCCCATAATTAGCGGGGAGACAATGCTTCTATACTACCACTACTATAAATTTGCCAACACCATCAATCAAATCATTTTCGTCTAACTCATAGGGCAAGACGATATACCATCGCTCTGCAAGCACAATGACAAAGTATAATGATTTGATGTTTAAACATGTGCACCCTTTTAAGGTTATGAAACTATATTTTCAAGAAAAGGGTACCTTCTCATCTAATTGTAATGTCAACTTTAGACTCTTGTCTACGAATGATAATTGGGACGAGTTGACTTGTAACTTATCCCTAAACTGCACATTTTTTACTAAGTAAAATAAACATTTGTTAAGGATAAGTCAAAAATTTTAACCCGTATCAAAAAATCTTTGTAAGTGTTGTGTTAATCATTTCAAGATTTCAACAGTTAAATCTTAAAATAAGATAAAGGCACAAGCCTCTTTAATAAATGGAAAAGATTTTTCGATCAAGCCCACGTGCTTATTGAATTTTCAATCAGGGGCGTAACTCACACATTTTCGGTTTGGCCTATGATTTATTTATAAAAATTCTACCCATACATTGCTTTGGTTTCTAATATACTTTATGTTGGCTATGTGAAGGTAAAATTAATTTATTTTCTATTCTAGATCAATTTCTTAATTAACTAATAATAATAATAATTGAATATTAAATAATATAAAGGAAAACATTAAAAAGAAAGATAAATACTTCAGGTGTTTGGCAATAACAAAAAATTTTCACTTAAAACTTTTCAATCTAAAACTTTTCATTCTCTACAATTCTTTCATTTTTTAATTATTTTTTTACCCTACTTTTCAATCATTTCTACACGATTACCTATACAACTAACCTATTTATTTTAACTTTATCCTCTTACTCATCATCATTACCTCTATAATATCACATAATTTGACAACTTTTATCTTTCAAAACTTTTCACCAAAAATTTTATTCATTCTCAAACACACCCCAAATATGACAGTTATTAAATTATATAAAATGCATACAAAACTTTAAACATAAATAAATGGATAAATGCAATTGCTACATTCAATAATCCTAAAAGAATTGTTAAATGCTAACATTAGATACTTATATGATAATTGGTTTTGGTTGCCTGTAATGTAGTATTTATCTTATCTAATTTTAAAATAATGAGTATTTTTTACTTGTTGTACTTTGTTTCATAGATATTTTTCCATGTCTTATCCTATTTCATCTAAATTAGGATGATTTGGTGGTTAACCATGAAAATGCTTCTATGAAATCTTTCTTCTATATAATTTTTTTCATTTTGAATATTTTAATGACTAATGAAAAATCTCATGGCCGATGACAAATTTACTAACATCATTTATAGTATTTTGGAAACTTTTTCCTTTGTCTAATATCGCTATACATGGGCTCCATCTACGAACACGTAGAATTGACGTAATAAAATAATTTAATATTAAATATCAATTTTAAAGTTGTATTTTTAATATCTAAAATATCATTTATATGTGGATAAATAATCCTATAAAATATTATTATATTCTAATGTATGTATATATAAATGAATTTAAGGATTTTTTTAATTTATACGTAAATCTACTTGTTTTTAAACAAATGTAGCTCATGCACCTATTTGATTTGAATGAAGCTTTGTTTTCCCTATAAACAAATAATCTTAAATACAATAAATAAATTGAATTTTTTATCAAGCATAAAAAATTTAAAATTTAAAGAAATTCCTATTTAAATGTAACCCCATTACCTGGGTTAACCATGGGAGCCGTTTTTAAACTATATTTTTTTAGAACAGGGCACCCTCTTATCCAAATGTAACGTCAGCGTTTTGCTCTGCCGCGCACCCCACGCCTCCTCGTGCATTGCACGCAGTCCCTGTGTGGCTACGGAACAGGCGCTTGCTGTTCTACTGTTCACTCTTCCATTTCGCTGCCGACGAACAGCTGATTTGGCTTGGTAGAATATGGATACGAGGACCAGCTCAATGCGGATTCGGCGCATTTGCTGTACTTGGCGCCGGCAAAATATGATTTGCCTCCAAATGCTAGTCTGACCCCGAAGACAACGGGGAAAAAGAGTGGGGTCATGTGAATTAGCTCGGTTGCACTTCCGATTTGACCCGGCTTCATTGATGAATGGACATGGGGTATCTGGATGCATCATGCATATGCCAGTCGGAGCCTCCCGTAGTGCTTATTAGTATTACAATTTCCGCCTGCTTCATCGACAAGTGGCTGAGATCTTTGCCTACAGGTGCTGGACAACGAGGGGAAGCCGTGCAAATGGGTACGGACGGAGGTCGTTTTGGAGGACCACGTCGTGACACCGGAGATAGATCCGGTGCCGGAGAATCCCGACAGGTTCGTGGAAGACTACATCGCCGGCCTCTCAAGAACCACCCTAGACCCGTCGAAACCTCTCTGGGAGCTCCATCTCCTCAACCTGAAAACCGCCGAAGCGGAGGGAACAGCGGTGTTGCGTGCCCACCACTCGCTCGGCGATGGCACTTCCTTCTTGTCTCTGCTCCTCGCCTGCAGCCGGACAACCGTCGATCCCGATGCTCCGCCTGTAATAACTGCGAAGCGGAGGGCGGTCCCGAAGAGGAGTGGTTATCTGGCCAAGATGCGGGCGCTTTTCTGGCTGCTTTGGAACACGGCGGTTGATGTTTTGGCGTTCATGGCGACGGTGTTGTTCTATAAAGACACGCAGACGCCGGTAAAAGGCAGGGAAGGCGTGGAGTTTCGGCCCCGGCGGTTCGTGCATCGGACTCTGAGCCTGGACGACTTGAAGGGCGTGAAAAATGCAATGGATTTGGTATGCTTCTAGTTCTAGCTGATTTTGTTATCTCATTTATTAATTAATTGCTTTTTTATTTTTTTTTTAAAAAAAACTTTCCGTTAATTTTTTGCTTCTTTGAATTTTGCGCAGACAATCAACGACGTTTTACTAGGAGTCACGAATGCCGGGCTAAGTCGTTACCTCAGCAGGAGATACGGTTTTTTACTCCGAAACCTCTCAACGCCCTTTTTTTTTTTTTTTTTCTTTTCTTTTTCTTTTTTTTTTTTTTTTTATAGCAGAAACCTCGAATATTTGTGCGTGTATAACTGTGTATACGTGAAAATGCTAGGGTGCGCTGCAGCACGCAGAGTTTTAAATGGGTCAGCATCCTAAAATTAAAAGAAAATCTCACACGTCGTGTTGCTCAACATTATTTATTTTAGCATAGTGCAAAATAATCCCAATAAAAGTTTTGGATGGGTCTTATTTGCTTTAACACATACATTCTTGTATAAATGATGAAAATATTTAAATTTATTTAATAATATATTATATGATGATTTATTCATGTAGAAATAACATTCTAGATGGTTTAGACGTTAAAGATATAACTTTAAAATCATACTTAAATTAAATTATTTTATTATACTAATTTACACTATCTTATGTGGATTTCTTACACATCTAATTTGGTTGGAACTTGGTTTACTACTTAATTAACGATTCTACGTATGATTGTTGGAACTTGGTTTACTACTTAATTAAAATCTGATTTTAGCTTGTATCCTAGCATTTCTCATATATATGGGGAGTGATTAAAAATAAATTTTTGAGTCCAATTGGTTTTTTTAATACTAAAGAAGATTGAAAATCCAAACCATCATTATATTATATATTCATAATTAAAAATAAATATTTGCAGCCAAATGGTTTCTTAATGCTAAAGAGGATTGGAAACTTGTACGTATAATTTTTTAATTTAATGGTGAATATAAAAAATCAAGATTCAAAAATAATCATATAATATATAAAATTTTCAAAATATTTGATTTTTCACATCACAAATTTACAAAAATGGATAAATATAATAAATGGTTTGTATTAAAAATTATCCCTTTAAAAATCTAAAAAGACCAATTAAAGGATTTCAACCATACATTTATTTTTAATTTGTCTCTTTTTGATAAAAAAATATTTGTGTACAATTTCTATATCTCTCTCTAATTATACACATATATGTGTACAATTTCTATACATCTGGTCTTGCTAAAGTAAATTAGTATAATGGTCATGTTTGGACCATATCTTAATAAAATGGTCAAATTTAAGTATTCGACACTATTTATTTTATTAAAATACCAAAAATAAATCAATTAAAGTTGTAAATGAGTTTATATTTTTTCAAAATATATAAAATTTCAGGAAATTATTTAGATCTATATATCAAATTTCAAAATATATAAAATTATAATAAATCATTATTTAGTTAGGATGATTATTTTATATGATTTAGATGTTTAATTTAAATCATATGGATCATTCTCATAAATAATATTTTAAAAATATTCTTAACTTATTCTTTATTTTGAAAATAATACAAGTTATGGATATTTTTTTATTTTTCTTAGCTAGATACACGATTATGAAATTATTAGATGGGGTAAATTTGACAAAATTATCAAGACAAACTTAGATTAGATCAACTTACCAATTCTACTTAGTGAGACAGGAATATAGATGCTAAAAAAATATATAGGAGTATTCTAAGTATAGTTGGTTGCAAATAGGACCATATCTGCGATGAAATAAAAATCTAATTAGCTAGATTGTTTTAAATTATTATTTTTATTATAGTAACAAAACATCATTTTCGTTAGAGTTGTGGGTAGGTAATAATATCTTTAAAATGTTTATAATCATGTCAAAATTATAAAAAAATTACTTAAATCCATTAAGAAAAAGCATTAGAATGTATTAATATTTTGTAAATCATTTATATACATAAGAATGATCTTTTGGAAAATTTAAATGTTGTTTGAAAATAAAATTTATAGTTGATTGTAGACAAACAATTTTATATCTCTTAATTTTACATCAAAAAAATTTCTCTCTCTTAATTAAAGACAAGTATCCTAAGCAAGTCCTTCTCGTTTAGCTGATCAGTTAAACCATTTTTCTCCAAAAAGAAGAAATGACTGAATGTGTAGATAACGTGGAGAAAATGTAGTGTTTGATCTGGAAATATTATTGGATTTCAATTTCAGGAACTAATTGTCTGCCACCCAACATTCGAATCAATTCAACCCTTCTTGTTAACATGCGAGCGACGATGCCGACAATCAGTGTTAAGTTTCCCCAGCTTATTTGTGCTGATTCATCAATGATTATCTTAACTAATTAGTTAGGTTAATTGCTTTGATGAATGTCTCTCTGATAAAAAATCATGCAATAATTAATTCCACACTTTATGAAATTGAAACAGGACATGGCAGAAATGATTGAGAAAGGGAAGATAAATGAAAAGTGGGGCAATTGGGTCGGGTATCTTCTGCTGCCATTATCCATCCAACTGGAGGAGGATCCTCTTGATTATGTTCGTAAGGCCAAACGGACGGTAGATAGAAAGAAGCACTCTCTTGAATCACTTTTCACATTCGGGTGTTGTACACTATTCCTTCGCTTCTTCGGTGTAAAGGTACATTACTTGCACAGTTCTACTTCTACTTAATTTTCAACGAAGAACTCAGGATTAGAATACCCAAATACACATATGATGGATGATATAAATGCATTCATTTTCATATGAAATCAATTCATGCTTTGTGTCTTCACTTGTAACTTGAAGACGTTGATCATGCTTTCCCTTTCATTCTTCAATATTGTGTGATTGCAGGCAGCGGGTTCTTTAATTTACAGGGTGCTGGCAAACACAACAATGACCATTTCTAATTTAGTCGGGCCCATGGAAGAGATTAGTTTCAGCGGCCATCCACTGACCTACATTGCTCCCACTGTTTATGGCAATCCGCACGTAAGCATCTCCTTTGCAATTAATCACTAATCTCTTTTTGAATTCTCCTTTAAGGAACTGATAGCTTCAATTCATCTACAAGAATACAACATGCATTATAATATTCCACCTCACACAAGTACATTTAAATAACCCATCACACAGTAAATCTCCAGCCAGTTCTCATAAAACCTTGATCTGAGTTCTGTTTGACAATGAGGGAAAAAAAGAAGCGGGTGATTTTGTAAAAAGTGAGACAGTGAAATGAATGCAAGAATGTGCTGTAATAACTTAAAAATTAGTATTGTTAAGAATTAAATTGTCAAATCACAACTAAATTGAGGATGAATATAGTAGGAAAATTTCTTCTTTTTCCCTATTATCAAACAGGGCCGTTAAAAAAAGTGGGTTAAAGATGGACACCTGTGCAAGTCAAATAATATATTGGACAGATAGCCAGATAGGATCGTCTATCTGGTTCTTTCAATATCTAAAAAGGTAAGTATTTTGTGAAAACTTTTCTCCCTTCCCCAAATGTGGAAATGTTTGGATTGAGCCGCACGAAGCTAATTTTATAAATTTAAACCACCCAATATGTTGAATGTACCATGATTAGTAAGGAAATAAAAAATTTCATCATGAAATCATCTTAATATACCGTTAACTTAAAAATTATCTTACAATATATGTCAAAGTATTGAAACTTGTACATCATTATATATATATATATATGTATATATATTTGAATAATTTTTATTTACAATATATAAAACATCATCCAAATAAGATGAATGGTTTATATTAGTGTGGTGGGGCCAAAACCAAGCATTTTGGCGTTGGAGGAAAGTGAGAAACATTTTCATTGAATCATGTCTCTTTAATAAATATTTTTCTTCAAAAAAAAAGAAATATTTTTTTTTTTAAATTGAACCATTTACAATATTCTTTCATATTCTTTCATGTACGTATGCCAAAATACAAGATAAGGTCTAGATAATAGAACATCCTAATAAAGAAAAATATTAAGATTTTAGTTTTCATTAATTTCTAATCTTTTTTAGTTCCTTTGGGACGGCAGGCCCTCAATATCAACTTCCAAAGTTACATGGACAAGATGACCATGGTCGTTGCTGCAGATGAAGAAGCGATTCCTGATCCTCACCAGCTCTGCCAGGACTTTGCTGATTCCCTGAAGCTTGTCAAGGACGCGGTCATCCCCACAAGAATGTGACGAGGCGATGGTAGCTGTAATGGCCCATATGTACAGTACTTACAAATAATGTCTGCAGCAGCTGCCAGTTCTTCGACCTCAGCAACCCATCTAGATCTGGACATGCTTTGATGAACTATTGTAAAAAAAATCATACACTGCGAATGGCTTGGTAAAACAAAGCTAGAAAGAAAAAGATATTATGGGGAAAATTGGGGCTAGCTAGAATCGTCAGTTGCTGATCATTTATCACCGTAAGATAAAAAACCAATAGTAATTATGGCGTGAGCGGTATTACTGTAGTTATTAAACTTATTATATATTCAGAATAAATTAGTACTGTCTTGACGATGTATGTATTGATGTTTGGAATTTGTGGTATAAGTAAAGGTAGGAAAAAAAAAGGAAAGTCTAATTAATTATAAATTTGGGAAACAATAGAATTAGAACAAAATTATAGAACTTGGAATGTCGAAGAAAACGGAAAAAAAAAAAAACTTTGGTAGTGTAATTGACGATGTGAAACGACAGAAACGAACTCGATGTTATTATGCATGGCCGAAGCACGAGTATGATGTACGGCCGGGCATGCAGTAAATTGGTGGTCCACATAACCAGGGCCACTGATGAAAAAGATGAGTAGTTAAAGGAATTATTTTAGGTCCTCATGTGAACTAATATTATATTTCTTCTAGACTTTCTCGGCCCTTCTGACCACTCAGCCTTGTACGGCTGTACCCTTCGACCTTTCATTGCGGTTAATTAACCGACAGCAGCCCGTTTTGTGGCGCCCAGTCGCATTCATTCCCAGCTTCACTCTCTACGTAATGTCGTGTATTTGAATGGAAATTAATTGCCGGATTTCATTGCTTTTGAAATTTACCATGTGCTATTGTTGTTTTCTGTTAATTTTTAGCCCCATGAATTCTTATATTTATTATAGTCCTTGTTTTTGTATGAGTCATGAAAAAATTTAAATCTTGTAGGTAAAGAGATGTTCAAATTATGATTCTAATTTATATAAATGGTAGGATTTTAACATAAGAATTTATCAAATATTTTATATAAAATCATAATACACTAATTTAATTCGGTTTTCAAGACAGTTAAACCGGTTGAACGGGAACCAGTTCCTTGACCGGTTGGCGAACCAGTTCAGTTGAAGACGTTGTTAACCTTCACCGCGCAATGAGACGACCAGAGCAGCATGCAACGAAAATTTTCACTTGTTCTCGTGAAAATGTGACGGCGTGACTACGAAAAATAAAGATTTTGTGGTGATATGAAATTAATTGGCTGATGTATAAGAATAACGATATATAGAGAGAAAGAGAGAGGAGATCTTGAAATTAGATTTCTCTTAGCCCGGGGGACATTAAATGGTGGGAGACAGACAAAGGGGTAATACAATATTAAAACTACTAGTTAGCGAGTAGTATTGACTATTGGCTAGTGAGGGGGTGACCTGTGCGGATGAGAAAGCTGAAAGCGACGCGGGGTAGCCAACTAATAGGACAATATGTGGACCTACGTACCCTCCTCACTAAATTATTGATAGCAGATTTCAATAAATATATATATATATATATATGTATAGTAGATAACGGTGTACTTGAGTGGCGCAGATAACACTCACGCTTTCAGTGTGTTAATCTCATTTTATTCAAATCTTGATAATTAAATTAAATTTTTATTCGTTCATTTTGTCTAACATCTTTTTTTATTTTTTAACAGGAAATTCAAACAGATTCTTAAGTGTATTTGCTAAAAATATGCATAATCATGCATGAATTATAAAAATGCCTGAAGCTATCCATAAATACATTAAAATACTATAAGCATAACTATGAAATCACTTATTTATCTAAGAATAATGTTTTATGCGGCTTAGATGTTGAATATATAACTTTTTATTGGAATTTATACATCATGACAATTGGAATACAATAAGACACATTTCAAACTCTTTTTCTTCAGAGAAAATTTTCTGTAAACACTTAAAACTAAGGAGAATTTGTAAATACTGTCACATCATGTGAGAAATTGCAAATTTACCCACGTAACAGGTGTGACTTGAATGCTAGTCGGTGGAATAAAGATCCCTTGTGGTTGCCACCCAGGCAACACGCATGGGGCAAATATACAGCTTTGAAATTTATATATAAATAAAATTATCTTATTAATTTGATTTTATATGTTTTTCGGACATGACTGATGCGTATCCTTTTTTTGGATGGAAACTGGTTCCTAGTTCCGTAAATGATTCTACATGATTTTTGGCCGATTTGATTCTGATTCACAACGAAGGTAAGATGGCAAGATAAAATCGTATGTGACACATGCGCCGCTGAAGTATTTATTAATAATTAATGATTTCATAGTTAGGGTCGATACGTCCAAAGGACTTATGCCGCGGGAAATGCGGGGATACGACGGCATTCATTTGTGGGTGGTAGCTGGCGTTCACGTACGTATAATTTTTGGATGTAATAGTTTTTAAATGAAAAAAAAATGATATAACATGACAGAGGTAATGATGATAAATATTTAGAATAAAATTAAAATAGATATGTTAATTGTATGGATAGTTAATAGAAATGATTGAAAAAATGAGATAGTTATATAGGAATATGTTCAAAATAATTAAAAATATATGATATTGATAGAAAGTGAAAAGTTTACTAAAACTTTTCAAACTAAATTTTTTAAATTAAAATTTTTTTACTTTTCATAACTATTATTTTTAATTTTTTTCATATTTTTTATACAACTATATTATTTTTAATTATTTTTATATAACTAACAATATAACTATTCTATTTATTTTGATTTTATTCTATTTACTATTTATCATTACCCCCATTACATTGCATTGTTTCTTTCATTTCAAAATTTTTTTATTAAAAATGTTTTCACTTCCCATACACACTCTTAAATGAAAAATTTTTTGCGTAGAAGTTTTTCAAATGAAAAAATGATAAAATATGATATAGATAATGAAGATGAGTAAATAAAATAAAATTAAAATTAGTAAGTTAGTTGTATAAGTAGTTATGTAAAATAATTTAAAATTGGGACAGTTATGTAAAAAAGTGTGAAAAATAATTTAAAAATAAAGTAATTATGAAAAATGAAAAAGTTTTAGATTAAAAATTTCTTTTGTAAACAAATACACCAAAGTCTCAAAAATTTTCAAACTTTTGTTTCTTTCGTTAATATGTTCTAAATCATACAATGTTCTTGAATTGAATCTGTATCACCATTTCTAAGATAAATTTTCAATTCTTAAGACAATCTTTTCAATTTTCAATACTTCTCAATTCTTGAAATAACTTTTTCAATTTTTAATACAATTTTATCTATGTTCAATACGATTTTACTCATTACCAATGCATATCATTATATTTTCATCTCAGATAAAATTTAATCTAAAAATCTTGTATGGTTTGTTCTAAATAACTTAAAAGTTTCTTAAATTTGTAAGAATTATCTCTTACTATATGAATTATGAAATTATTAAAATATCTTTCTAATTCTTTAAATGAATATCTTAAATATATTTAGAGTTTAAAATATTCATTTCTTAAAAGAAATTTAATAAAAAGGAGGCGTGCAAAAAAATCCAACCAAGCAGTGATATTCATTTATGGTTCGTGTAAGATTATGAGTTATATTTTAATTGTCATATGCCTGTCATAAAAGAAAAGTTTTCATTAGTTCCTCACTGAAAGTTAGATTTTAGTTTAAAAAAATTACATTTTGTTGCCAAAAGGATGATCTTTTGTTACTTTTGTAATAGTTTTTTTCCTGCCTCCTTGCAATAAAAACTTGTAGCAAAAAAACTCTTATTTTATGAGTGTGTTACTAAAAATATATTACAAAAATAATTTTTAAAAGGAAATTAAAATTTTTTTGTTTGCTGAAGTTCATAATTTACTAATCATTAGCAAGAAAATAGAATTTCTTTGCTAGAAGTCTGGTTTTAGCAAATAAGAAACTCGAGGGCAAGTGATGGAATTTTCACAAAATTGGTTAATACTACACTCGCTCTCATCACAATAAAAGGGGAAAAAAAACACTAATACACGCTATTTGGAGCTAATGAATGAGGTAGACGGTAATTAAAAGCCAGCATATTACGATAGTTTGCAAATGGACGCGGTTGAGTACACTGCGTCTATTGTCCCAGGAGTACACTGGTCGCCTTCTTTTCTTGCCGCATCGGTGGGATGGGCCAAAATCGGGGAATGCGATGAGCTGTGACCTGCGACGAGGGGCAGGTGACACGCAGCAGCTGCATGTGCATTGCTATCGTCGCGACAGTGTTCCATTCCGTTTTTTTTTTTTTTTTTTGCAAATTGACCTCAGAGGCCACCTAGCAAGCGTGTTTTACCAGTAGCCTGGAGAAAGTGGTTTTGCGCCTCGATCTTAACGACTTGGGCCACATGTGAAACGCACCATTGGAAACTGCAAGTGTAGGTCAGTTGAGAACTGTTGTATCACATTCGAAGACGAAACTCGTGACCTCTCACTCAGGAAAAGTAAAAATTGTGGAAATGTTGAATAAGACGTAAGTAAGAAGATAAAATATTGCCACGGAGGTGTTGACTCAATACTCAAGGACTCTGTCCAGTAATATTGGCATCTTTGGTTCCAAGCTTGGCAAACATGTTTTCAGAAGAATTTAGTAGTGGTGGTTAGTCTTTCCGAATTTTCTGTGGGAGCATCCACTAAGTAAGTAGTTTAAGATTTATCATTACAAATATCAGATTATTAGGTAGACAAGTGTTAGAATATCTCAGAGTTTGATTGTACTACCACTTGAGATACTGTAATATCATAAAAAAAAGATAAAATATTTTAAAAATTGCGTAATTGATATGAAATGATAAGAGTAAAATTAAAATAAATAAGTTTGTTGGAAGATAGTTGACAGAAACAAAATTGCAACGGAGGAATAAAAGTGAAAAAATATAATGATTGCTTTAAGGACGATAGACATCGAAAACCATATTATCAAGGTTTCCCACACCGCGTTTCCCACGCATGTTACTAAATGTGGCCTTGAGTGTACCACGAGTCAATTTGTTCGGATAGTGGCATACTTTATTTGTATTCCAAGGATACTTCAGTGAAACCTCTTTTTTCTGTAACCTTTTCCATTTTTAGTATTTAGATAGATGATAAAAAATCAACTCCATCTATTATATTTAATGAAACTTCTTTTCTATGTAATATTTTCCATTTTTAGTATTTAGACAGTTAATAAAAAAATTCACTTCATCTATTATATTTAACATTATTTATATTATTACGAAATTCTTTCTCATTTTTCTAATATCACTGCATATAGGCCCCATCCACGAGCATACATAATTAACGAAATAAAATGAGTTAATGCTAAATATCAAATTTGAAATAGTATTTTCAATATTTAAATCATCTAAAAATGTTATTACTATGTAGATAAATGATTCTATAAAATATTATTACATTCCAATACATATGTAAATGGATCTGAGTATTTTTCATGATTTACACATAAATGTACCTATTTTAAGAAAATGTGACCCATGTACATGTTGGATTTGAATGAAACTTGATCTAATAACTAAACAAATGATGTTCAATATAATGAATGGATTAGATTTTTCATTAAACATCGAAATCTTAAAATTTGAGGGTTCTATTTAAAATATTTAAAATATATTCACATATATATTAGAATATAATAATAATTTATAGAACCATCTATATAGGATTGATATTTTAGATAATTTAGATATAGAAAATATTACTTATCAATTAGTATTTAAGATTAATTCGTTACTTATTAAAGTCTACTATATATATAAACCTTTCAGTTATTTTTCCTACTAAGTTTTACTCTTACTACTTAATTTTTATTTTTTTTTACTACTATACTAATTTTATTTTTCCGTTATTGTTCTATTTTCATTTTTCTTACGTCGAAAACATCATCATCTGCTAAAGTTTAGACTTTAAAATCTTTGTTATACAACTAGTTAACAACTCATTAACTTATTTATCAAATGAGTCGTAAATATATTATAGTTGAAGTTTTAAATAAATTAATAAACAAATAATGATTAAATATTTTAAATGGATTAAAATTAGACTTGAACCTAACGTGTACAATCCCATGCTTGAATACCTCTTTAAGGTTACCAAACCCAAGTTGCAATGGAGATGTCGGCCGATGATGGGAATAGAAAGTAGGTTAATTCTTTTGGGTTGGGTTACCCCAACACTGGAAAAAAAAGGTTATTGAATATTTAGCCTTGCGACTTGGACGACAGCAACTGATGAATCAAAATTTCTTCCATCAAATTATTGATATTGCGAGTGGATGGGCCAAGTCAAGAATTCTCCCTTAGTTAAGTGATTTTAATGCATCAATGACCAACAAACGCGTTTCGTCGTTATTGAAGGGAACAATAAGATAGTAGCAATAAATATTCCCAAATGTTCTTACGTATAAGTTACCAATCAGGATATGTGTAATGAATGTTGACGTTAGGTACGTGAAGAGAGCCCATGGGTGAAGTGTGCAACCAGGTTGGTTCGATTTGGCTCTCAGCGTTTTCCAAAAGTGCTGCCTATTGAAAGACATGTAAATATTTTGCAAGGTGGGAACAAATGAATGTCCAGTTGGTGTTGTAGGAGCTGATTTGATCTTATTACTTGCATTATTTTTAAAACCATTTTGCAAAATCTTATCGAAAATTTAAATATAGGTATTACTTTGAACCCTATTCTGCCTTACATTTGAAATGATTGGAACCTATCCCACCTAAAATTAGGTCGATTGTTTAACACGGATTCTTCACCTAAGTGGCCCTCTCTCGCGAGGCTTGTGAGGAGGAACAATGATTTCGTGTTTAGCACTTCTACGTATGGTCATAGAAGTCTTTTGATTCTTCTTATTATTATTTTTTGAACGGAGACCATTACCGGAGCCCAAAATCAAAACCAGAACACCACTTATGCATATACTGATGTTAAACAAATCATTTTGCTGTGCAATTGTTGATAGAATTTCATATATTTATATTGATCATTTAGCTAAAAGTTAATTTATACTGATCGTTATATTTTGTTGATAAAATTTTATTTTTAATTTTCTTTATACCTAAAACTTGTAAAAAATTTCAAATATATCAATGTATTTTGTCTAAAATTTCATTCGTACCCATGCAAATAAGTTAAATGGGTAATTAACTCATAGTGAAATGATGAATATGAAAAATTATAAATACTTTCAGAAAATTATGATCCACCAGAAATTCTGATCGAAAAGATTTTTGTACCATGTAATTTTAAACAAAATGAATAAAAGAAATTTTAATATGTGCTCATCCTATGGGTAAATCGCTTCGAGACGACATTTAATTGTTGTTTGAGCAGCCTTTTATTTTAAACAGACATGCTTCTATGAACTCCCTTTCTATGTAATTCTTTCCATTTTTAACATCTAGAAGGTTGATTAAAAATTTACTCCGTTTATTGTATTTAATATTACTTATATTATTATAAAACTCTTTCATTTGTTTAATATCACTGTATATGAGCCAATGTTGTCAGAACCGAACCGGTGATTGAACCGGAAAAGTTACTGGTCTGGTTCGAACCGGTCCGACCGGTTAATCAAACCGGTTCAAACCGATGATGTCAGCATGACATAATTATGACGTCATAAATATTTAATTA
>JAXCLR010000001.1:57660225-57692954 GCA_035584095.1 Annona squamosa
TTCACCGGTTTGAGCGGTTTCTGGTAATCGAACCGAACCGTATCAGATCGAACCGGCCATGGGACCGGTTCCCGGTCGGACCGGTCGGACCGGCCGGTCCGGTCCGGTTTTAATAACACTGATATGAGCTACATCTATAAACATTCAAAATCAACAAAATAAAATAATTTTTTTCGATTGATAATACATACACCCTACATGGGGATCTATATAGCAACCCCTGTTATCATTAAAAATGAATTTTTTACACCCATTAAGGGTCGAACCCATGACCTCACCGTCACTAGTTGTAACCAACTGGGATATCACTTACTTGGCTGTAATAAAATAATTTAATACTAAAGATTAATTTTTAAGAAGTATTTTCAATATCTAAATCATCTACAATATCATTACTATATGGATAAATGATTTTATAAAATATTACCACATTCTAATAATATGTGAATAGATTTAATTATTTTTCTTAATTTACACATGAATGTATATATTTGTGAGCAAATGAGGCCTATGCACATGTTGGGTTTCGATGAAATTTGGTCTCTTAGCTAAAAAAATAATGTTAAATATAATGAATGGATTGGATTTTCTATTAAGCCAAAATCTTAAAATTTAAAAGGTTTACATGGAATTGCTTCTATGTAACATGTTACATAAAAGTTAGCCTATATTTTAAATTCCGTCTACAAAAGTTTAATTTTCATTTTAAAGAATAAAAAAATCTATGTAGATAAGTTTAACAAGTTTTTAAAAAGGGCTTCGCTAGGTTACACAAAAGTTGTTCATGTCACTCTTTCTATTTTTAATATATTGATAATTAACAGAAAATTTAATTTGTTTATTATATTATAAAAATTATTAAATTAAAAGAAAATAATATAACATAGTTAGGATAATGATGTAGAATAAGGATCATAAAGTTAAAATCGAAATGTTGCTTGTTTTGATAGTTGTATAAAAATGATTGAAAAATAAGGTAGTTGTATAAGAAGATGTGAAAAATAATTAAAAATATGATAATTATGGAGAGTGAAATTTTTTTTACTATTTACCAAACACACCCTTAGTATAATTCATTTAACTAAGGTATCAAGTTCTGTTGAAATCAAAGCTGCGCACTATCTACATTTGCTTAAAATATATATGCATATGTCAATATTAAAAATATTTTAATCTATTTACATATGCCTTCTTAATAATGTAACATTTACTTTATAAAATTAATTATCCACATAAGATTTATATTTTAGATAATTCAAATTTTGAGAATACAATTTTAGAATTGATATTTAGTATTAAATCATTTTATTACGCTAGCCTTCATATCATAGAAAATTATATTAAACAAATGAAAAAAATTTCATTATAATATAAATCATGTTAGATATAATAAATAACAAATATTTTTCACTCATCATCAAAGATGTAAAGATAGGCATAGTTCCGTAAAAGAGTCTAATTGAAGCATAGCACTTTTTAAAAATTTACTAGAACTTGTCTTGTTGCTGCGTGCAAATAAGTAATAAAAAGGGTTGATCCAGCGGCTATCGGCGGGGAACTCGGATTAGAATGGTTCGTGAACTATCCTGGAGCGACAGTCACCTCATAGAGGTAACATGCTATCTTAATGAACATGCTAACTATTATGTTGATAGTGAGTACGATAGTCGGCATAGTCACTGAGATAGCATGCTAACCAATATTGAAGACATTCTTGAACTGTTGTAATCTATGTCCAGTGGCGGGTATTTAGAGAACCTCAAAACCACGCAGCGCTCCATATTAATTTTATTATCAAAGTATGCCAAAATAATTAACAACACTCCAGACTTCAGTATTGCTGCCGCTTAGTAAGGAATGTATATGATTGTTCTAAACGAAGTTTTTCAAATTTAAATACAATTTTTTACATTTTTGAATATATCTTTTTTCCATTTTAATCCTTCCAGATCAAGCCCACCTCACGCGCACCCACGGTCACACGCACAATGTCAACCTCAGCTCCAACGAGAGTGACGACGGTTGCATTGAATTCATCAAACAGACCATTTAAACGCCGGGCGTTCTTTTGATGATATGTGCTGCCAACCGTCATCCCCTCCTCAAATTCAATCCTCATCCCCACAACCCCATTTCCTGTCCACGGATTTTCCGTCGCCGCTCCGTCTTTCTCCTTTCTGAGTCCCAATCCCACCCACCAACTCTTCCAACGGCTTGGAAATGGCTTCCACCACGGCGGATATCAGATCTCGAAAGGGAGCTCTTAAGCAGCTGCTCATCCCCAGTAGCAGCGGCGGCGGCTTTGGCGGCCGCGGCGGAGAAGAAGATCGTACGGGCCGCATAACGGAGGAAGAGCCGGAGCCGTTAAGCCCGTCCGCCCGTCTCTTCCACCAGCCTCAATTCAACTGCTGCATCATCGCCATCATGGGCTCCGCCAAAAAAATCGAAACGGAACTCTGCACAGCCGGTTTGGAGGCCACCCTCATACGCCACCCGCGCTTCTCCAGCGTCCAGGTATAACATCCATCATTTAATCTCACTCGTTTATCTGTGATTCCGGAAAATATTACTAGACTAACGTCCTACGTACGTGTATAAAATGAAACTTATAATTAAAATTATAAATGCTATTCATTCGCCACCAGATATTGGATGACAAAGGGGAGCCGTGCAAATGGGTTCGGACGAAGGTAGTTTTGGACGACCACATCGTGATCGCCGACGTAGATCCCTTGCCGGAAAATCCGGATAAGTTCGTGGAGGACTACATCTCCAGCCTCTCCACACGCCCCCTGGACCTGTCAAGACCGCTCTGGGACGTCCACGTCCTCAACCTGAGAACCTCGGAGGCGGAGGCGACGGCCGTCTTCCGGATCCACCACTCGCTCGGCGACGGCATCTCGCTCATGTCGCTGGTGCTGGCGTGCAGCCGGAAGAGCGCCGATCCGGAGTGCCCGCCGACGATCACGGTGAAGCGGCGGGAGGTGCCGTGGGCAGGGAGCGGCTTCCTGTCGGTTTTCCGGCTGCTGTGGAACACGGCGGCGGACGTCGTGAGCTTCTTGGCGACGTCGTGCTTTTTGAAAGACACGGCGACGCCACTGAAAGGGACGGAGGGCGTGGAGTTCCGGCCAAAGCGTTTTGTGCACCGGACTCTGAGGTTGGATGACATGAGGGTAGTTAAAAACGCCATGGATTTGGTAAGCAAGCGCGTCGGACTCACTCACGACGGCTTTAATGACTGACACGAACTAGACTAGGCAAGATGGAGTGGCCGGTGGCCCTGTACCCAAATGTTGCCGCGCCACGCAAGTCATGCATGCAAGTCTGTGCCGTGTTATTGACTGTGGACTCACGGCCAAATCGTTGCCACTGCCTGCGTAGCTTGACTACCATGGGTCAAATTCGATTTTCCATTTGTACGTTTATGGGTAAATTGTAACTATGCCCAGGTATTTTTAAAAATTATAAATTACTGTTATATAGTTTTACCATAATTGCAAATATATTTACACCATTACAGTTTTCCAACACGAATATATTTGCAAAAACTAAATATAACTATTTAATTTTTGAAATTGCAAATATATGTATATAGTTTGAAATCCTTGCAAATATACCAACGTCGTAATAGTGCAGTAATGATATTATAATGACATTGATATATTTACAATTATTGTCAAATTACGTGAGAATAATTTGTAATTTCTGAAATTATATAAGTATATTTGCAACTATAGTCAAATTAAGTAGGCATATTTGCAAATCACTCATATGATTATTTAAATTTGCAACTGACTTCAATAAAAAAATTTGCGTCTGATCCTGTATGTTTTTTAAATTTTCACAGACAGTGAATGACGTTGTGATGGCGGTAACCAACGCGGGACTCAGTCGATATTTGAGCAGGAGATACGGTCATACTCTTACTCTTTTTGGATTGTACGAAAACCCTATCGACAAACCAGAAAAAGAAATACGAATTTGCCACACATGATTGTCTTCTTTTTTATTATTATAATGAAGGATGTGTTTGGTAGTATAAAACTTTTTACCAAAAATTCACTCTTTCAATATTTATCTTATTTTTAATTATTTATTTACATCTTTGTATGCAAATTATTTTACTTTTTAATCATTTTTATACAAATATGTATACAACTAATTTATATATTTTAATTTTATTTTCTTTATTCATTATTATTATTTTTTTCATATTATATCATTTTCTCTCATTTAAAAAATATTTACATAAAAAATTTTTATCAAAAATTTTATCACTCGCCAACCACACCAAAAAGATGAGGATATATCTTTTTCAAAACAACTTTTTACTTTCCAATATTATCATATTTTTTAATTATTTTTTCACATCTTTATATATAACTATCTCACCTTTCAATCTTTTTTATATCACTACTCATATAACTAACTTATCTATTCTAATTTTATTTTATTCACTCCCCACCATTATCCTAATTATATTACATTATTTTTTTAAAATTTTAAAAATTGATACACTAAAAATTTTTAATGAAAAAAATTTTTTACTTCCCAAATACACCATAAACTTTTAATGTAATTATCATACTTTTCAATTATTTTCATACATATTTATCTTATTTATTTTAACTTTATTAACTTTACTTTTAATTGTGATCCCTTCATATCACATCATTATTTGAAAAACAATTTCATTAACATTTCTTTTCAAGTTTATTTTCTTGTGAAATATATAGTAATTATCCGCACATTATTGTCTTTTAAAAGCTTATGACGGCTCCAAAAAGCAATGTGCTGAATCACTGCAACAAATGTGATGTATTTTTTCAGTACGCTCCACGCCTTAATGCTGATGTACAGTGGAACTAGCCACATAGCTAACTAATAAATAACCATGTCCATTAGCAACTTGGCACCATCAATGGCAAATATTAGGTGCCAATGTCGCTCTAGCTTCTCTCTTTTGCTATTGACTAATACAAAGTTGTACATAAATTACCGCAATATTCACTTAGTTATCTATTCTCTTGTAGTGGATAATAATAAAAAATAAAAGTTTTTTTTATAATATTTTTAGATGAAAAGTTGTTAAATTAATAAATAATGATGTGATATGACAGGAATAATAATGACATGTAATGAGAATAAGATTAAAATAGATATATTAGGTGTATGAGTGGTTATGTATAAATAATTGGAAAATAAAATAGTTATATAGAAAAATATGAAAAATAATTTTAAAATAAAATAGTTATGAAGAGCAAAAAATTTTAGATCGAAAAGTTTTTGTTTTGGCTTGTTCTTTCATTGCCAAACACATTCTAAATATAAAAGCCTTGATTTTCAAAATAACCCCTCATTTAGGCATGGTCTTTTCAAAATACTCAATGGGTGTGTTTGGTAATAAATAAAAGTTGTTAAGTTAAAACTTTTCAATCTACAAAACTACTCTATTTTTTAATCATTTCTTCACATTTTTCCATATAACTATCTTACTTTTTAATTATTTTTATACAACTACCAACACAACTAATTTATCTATTTCAACTTTATCCTATTTATTCTTCATCATTACCCCTATCATATCATATCATTTTATAACTTCTACTCTCTACAACTTTTCATCAAAAGTTTTATCTATTCCCAAACATACCCTATATATATTAAGTGGGTATTCCAAATAATCCCTAGTCTTTAAAGGATGTGTACCAAAAAAAGTTTTTCATTTTTAAGACCACTTTTTAAAATTTTAATATAATTTTTCATATTTTTAAGACAATTTTTTTCATTCCCATTACACATCATTGTGTTTTTATCTTAATTTTCCATCTCATTTAAACCTCTTTTATCCTTTTATACGGGTCCTAATGTCTTTCGCACTCCAACAGGTAAATTCTAAGGGAACTCTTTCCCTTTTTTCTTTTTTTTTAGAAAAAAAACAATATTAAAAGGTGCAAAATAAAATTAAGATGAACGTCAGGGTGATTTCTAAACAAAGTGCCTAAACGAAAAATATTTGCAAAATCATAATTTGTGAAATAATGGAAAGTTATGGGGAAAATATGAGCAAAAATTAATCATTAAAATAAAAAGCCAACAAAAGGGTAAGGAATTTTCATGAAAATTGCAAAGTTTCAAGGCACGACCTGACACATAATTGTTACAACAACCATATTTTCACTGTCATTATTTATATTGCAAATTATTAACTTTTTATATTTTAATTTTGTCGACTTCATTGTTGTAGTCATCCTTACCATTTTTACCGCATGTTTTTCTTATTTTGGTAATGTCTTAAATAAAAACATAAAGTAATTATTGAAATAGATATAATAATATAATTGACAAGGACAGGGCTGCAACTTGGATCAGGTATTCCAGTTCAACATTTATCTTATCCTTGTCCAATTTATAAAAGCTTCTGCCACATAGCTGGGTTGATGGAAGGCTTATTGTATTTCGTTTTTCCAAGATCTGCTGCTTCCTGATTTGATTTATTTATTTATTTTTGGATTGTTACAAAACAGAGAGCAACTTCCTGCTTTGATTTAAATTGACATTCTTATTTTATTTGGAAATTATAATTCAACTATCAATTTTTCTTAGTTTTAAAATGCATTTATCAATGGATCATTTAATGCATTTTGTATTTTACATTATATAAAATTTATAATAGCATTTGGGTTGGTTACAAGCTCCTGGACCTAGGAATCTACACCACCCTAATTATATCAATTATTTTTTTAATTATTTGGAACCCAGTTAACTGAATAAAATAGAAGACATCTCTACCATTTTAGAACATTGTACACCAACGGGCAACCTATCGGCTAATAAGCCAAAGTTGCTGAAAGTTTTTAGCACAAAAGGGTGAAAGTAGGCAAATGTTATACCGATTAAGAATGCTGGAAAAAAAGAGAAAAAAAAAAAAAAACAAAAACAAAAAGGGTATCCTCTCCTTTAATTTTTCCTCATTAATAAAATGTCTGCTTGCATTTTTCAGGTGAGGAAAATGGAGGCCGACCTTATCTTCCACCCAACATTCGACTTCGGGCTACCATCCTAGTTAACATGAGAGAAGCAGCAACAATTAGTGTTAAGTTTCTTTCCCACCAATGAATTTCCATTTGTTCATTGATTTCATTAATTAGTATTAATCAATGAGATTAAAAATGATGATGCATGGCGTTGATTAATAATTCCATCTTCGCTATCATCCAACTCGACAGGACATGGCAGAAATGATGAGGAATGAGAAGCTGAATGATAATTGGGGTAATTGGGTTGGATATCTGCTGGTGCCATTCACCATCGAGCTGCATGAGGACCCTCTTGATTATGTTCGCAAAGCCAAAAAGACTGTGGATAGAAAGAAGCACTCTCTTGAATCTGTTTTCACATTCTCCACTTCTACAGTACTTTTGGGTCTTTTCGGCGTTAAGGTGATTAATTACTTGATTCTCAAAATTATATACATATAGCAACATTTTAGAGAGCGCAAACTTTTCCATCTCATCGTAAAAGCATCAATTGACTCTTGAGATTATATACATAGCACCGTTTCTTAAATTAGCTTACTTTCTAATGATACAATCACAGTTGTTTGTTTAATTAGGTGTAAAGCACCAAAATACCAAGAATAATAAAATCTATAGAAATGGTATCAAAGCTCTCTTATTTATTTTTTTGTTACAACATTACATATTGGAAGAAATCTAATTTTAATTCGACAACAATAATTTTTTTTTTTGCAAAAGATTATATTTTTGCGGGAATACTTCTATCACACCAGGTTTCACAGAAGTGATTTCGTAAAATTCTTTTTTTTTTTTAAAATGTTGATTCTTGATTGAAAATTTAATCTATTTATTGTATTTATACCATTTGTTTAGTTAGGAAATTAAATTTCATCTCAATCCAATATGTGAATTGGCCACATTTGCTCAAAAATATGTACGTTTATATCTAAACTATGAAAAATACTTGAATTTATTCACACATTTATTAGAATATAACAATACTTTGTAGGATCGTTTATTATTATTGATATTTTAGATAGTTTAGATGTTGAAAAAATACTTTAAAGTTGATATGTTAATATTGAATCATTTTATTATGTTGATTTTATACATTTATAGATGAAACCTATATAAAGTGAAATTAAAAAATAAAGGATTTCCAGGACACTATAAGTGATGCTAAATACAGTGGATGATTGAATTTTCTATTAACCATCGAGATTTTAAAATGAATGGGGTTTCATAGAAGCATCTTTGTATTTTTGTAGGTCATGCTTTTAATAAACCTCTATTCTATGTAATTTTATCCAATTTTAAATCTTTCATAAATAGTAAAAAATTCACTTTATCTATTGCATTTAGTATTACTTGCATTGTTACGAAATTTTTTTCCTTTGTCTAATAACATTGTGCATAAGCCCTCTATACAAATTTACAAAATTAATATTCAATTCTAACTATCGAATTTAAAATTCTATTTTCAAAATCTAAATAATCTAAAATATGATGAGGAGTGATCTTGTTAGCCCGGACTAAGTAAATGTCTCACTTAGTCCACTTTAAAAAACCTATTTACAACATTTTTTTTACTTTTTTTTCATATACTTGTTTATCTAATTGTATTTAACATATAAACTAAATTTTACCATTTTTGAATATGTTCATCTATTTTTTAGATATTTTTAAACATCTGTGTGTATATATGTATTTAAAATATCCTTATTTTTAAAAATCTAAAAAAAATATACACATATAAAAAATGGTAAAACTTGATTTATATATTAAATAACTTAGATAAACAATTGTATGAAGAAAAAAGCAAAAAAATATTATTTTAAATAGGATTTTTGAGGTGGGCTAAGTGAGACATTTACTTAGCCCAGGTTAACAGGATCATTCCCCAAATATGATTGTTTTGTCGATAATAATTCTATAAAGTGTTATTATATTTTAATATATACGTACATGGTTCTAAACACTTTTTATAATGGGATTTACTTTTATGTAATGGTTATGTGGAAATTGTTCCTCGTGAAGTCATTCCGTGTAACCCCTTCGATTTTCGATATGTTGGTTATTTATGTGAAATTTAATTCATTTATTGTATTTAATATTATTTATTTTTTAGGAGACCAAGTTGAATCAAATATGTGCATATTTGTAAATTAGGAGAAATGCTTACATCTATTTATATATGTATTAGAATATAATAGTACTTTATAGAATAATTTATCTACATAATAATGATATTTTAAATGGCTTAGATGGTAAAAATACTACTATAAAATTAATATTTAGTATTAAATTATTTTATTATATTAATTTTAAACATTTATAGATAGAGGTCATGTATATTAATATTAGACAAATGACAGGATTATTATGATAATATAGATAATACTAAATATAATAGATGAGGTAGATTTTCTATCAATTATAGAAATGGAGGGGATTATATATAAAAAAAAGATTTCATAGATGCATTTTCTTTTCATAATTTACACATAAATAGATACTTTTAAGCAAATGAAGTCACACACATATTTGATTTTAATAAAACTAAGGCTACGTTTAGTAACATGGATGCGCAGGAAACCAAGGTATCCCATGGGAATTGTACTTGGGCATGTTTTTTCTAGGCATGATTTTGTGATAAAAAAGCTCTATTTTTCCACTTTTATTCTTATTTTGCAATCATTTTTCTTTCCAACAGCGTTATTTATTCATACTCTACCCTTATCAATTTCTATCAATCATATAATTTTTAAAATATTTCATTTTCCATTTCCTACCATTTCCCACCATCCCACGCTTTTTTACATTATCGAACATCCCCTTAGTCTCTTGGCTAAACAAATGGTATTAATATAACAAATCAAGTAGATTTTTTATAAATCATAATTACACTAAGGGTATGTTTGATAATGGCTAAAAAATGTCAAATTAAAACTTTTCAATCTAAAATTTTTCGCTTTCCATAACTATTATATTTTTAAATGATTTTTTCATATTTTCCTGTACAACTACCCTACTTTTCAATCATTTCTACATAATTATCCACACAACGAACTTATTTATTTTAACTTTATCATCTTTACTACTCATCATTACTCCTATCATATCACATCATTTGACAACTTTTACTCTTCAAAATTTTTCATCAAAAAGTTTTATCCATTCCCAAACACACCCTAAAAATGAAATAAGTTATATGGAATCGTAAGTTGAGCCCTATTTTATTGCTAAAACCTATTTAAAAGAATGTTGATTGAGTATTGTCATGCCTTGATCAACAATTGTAAGTATTATCCGCTTTGGGTCGTGTTAATCTTTTCCGTATCATTACGATTTTATCGGATATCAAAATATAATATCCCACATTGATTAGAATAAAGGAGGAAGCCTGGGTTATAGGTGGAGGTTTTGGTTGAGTAGTCGAGATGCCTTTTAGGGAAAACTCAAAAGAACAAACTGTGCGGGTGCAAGACCTAAAGCGGATAATACCTGCGACCATTGGCCAGGGCATGTCAAAATGGTATTGGAGTCGAATTCTAATATCATGCTGGTGTGTCTAATGAGAACACATCCAGTAAGGACGCTGTAGCCTTAAGGGGGTGGATGTAATATCTCACATCGGTTAAGATGAAGGAGTTAGCTTAGGCTATAAGTGGAGGTTATGGTTGAATAGCCGAAGTGCCTTTTTGAGTGAGTCCAGAAGAACAAAATTGTGTGGGCGCAACACCCAAAGCGGACAATATCTGCAACTGTTGGCTAGGGTTGACCGTGTGACATGTATGCTTTGTCGCATTCCAAAGAGTATAGGCTCTAGCAACAAAATTTTCATTTTATTATAAAAGTATTTTATGAAAGTATTTTATTATAAAATAACTTAGTGCAACCGTCTACTTCCCCAAGGCATGATCATTTCAAACTGAACATTTTAAACTAGTTTAAAACACTTTTTTTTCAAAATTTTTTTACAACATCATTATTCTAGTTATATTTAATTTACAAACTACTTTTTATGAATTTTAGAGATATGTATATACTTACTTTGAATTTTTAAACATAAGAGTATTTTAGTTATGTTTTATATAGGTAGTTTAGCCATTTTAAATTGGTGAAACATGACTAAAATATTTTCGTGTTTAAAAATCCAGAGTAACTATATATATACACATCTCCAAAATGATAAAAAAAAATGGTCTATAGGTGAAACATAACTAAATTAACGGTTTTGCAAAAAGAAAATTTTGAAAAAATAAAAAATATATTTTTATACCAGTCTTAAATGGTTTGAAATGTTCATTTTGCCTACTTCTCCGTGTCTTAGCCGCAAGTAGCTGTCGCAGTTGCTTATTTCATAAGGAAAAAAAAAAAAATTCTATTTAGTTGCCGCTCGCTAGTGATATACGGTCGCTAAAAGTTGCCTTTTTTTAATGACACTTAATTAATTACTTTTTTTTTGTGTAAATGGAGGCTCATTAAATTATTTTAATTGTAAGTAATAGTTACACCTTTTCTCACGCCTATACTTGGAGTACTATTTTTTATTCTTTTGCTTTTTTCCACTTTGCAATTGACATACACTGCAACAAACGTGGTTAATTAGCTAGTTTTTGTTGCGAAAAAAAAAAAAATTTTGGCGAAATATAAAATAGATGCACATATTAGTTGACTACAAATACTTGTCTACTTAGGAGTCATGACAATCAAATACAACCAATTTAAATTTTAGATGCAGCTACAAAAATATCATTTCACGAGCCATTTAGTATTTACGTTTACATTTAGCTGTAGAATGCTATCTGGCTTAATTTTTACGCTAGGTCACTAGCCATAGAGGCAGGGAAATTTACATTTGACTGAAGAAGCGGCCGCATATATGATGTATTATTGCAGTTCAACTCTTGCATGATTTTTGCTTTTCTTATGATTCTACTTTTTAAATAATAATTTTATGGTTGATGTACGGAACGAATTTGCTTGAATTACTCAAATTATTATTATTGTTTTTCCATTTATGATAGGCGATGGCTTCCTTGACTCACAAGGTTGTGTCAAACACAACCATGGCCATTTCTAACGTTGTTGGGCCCGCGGAAGAGATTAGTTTTTGCGGCCATCCAATGACCTACCTGGCTCCGAGTTTTTATGGGCATCCACAGGTAAGTAGATATGTCTCTCTTTAATTTTGCTTCATTTCATTAATTATTGATATTGCGTTAGAAATTAGCTAGCCAGAAGGTTCATCTATATATAGCAGTACTTGAATCAAGCCGCTGAATCTTTTTTTTTTTTTTTTTCTCCTGATAATCCAAGCCACCAAATCATTAATTTCCTGGCCATGTTGGGGAAATCTCCGATGTGGAGGGCTTTTCTATTTCTCAATTCATAAAAGATGTTGTTGAATTCTTTATCTGATTTTCTACATTCGGTAACTTGGCAGGCCCTTACCGTCAACTTCCAGAGTTACATGGACAAGATGACAGTGGTTGTTGCTGTAGATGAAGATGCAATTCCAGATCCTCACCAGCTCTGCCAGGACTTCGCTGATTCTCTGAAGCTCATCAAAGAGGCTGTCCTCGCAAGAAATAAGTAAGCATTCGCCAACGAGTGTGAAGTGTTTGCAGCAGTGCTGTGCTGCTGTTGCTATAGGTAGTTGTTGAAACTCAACAAACATTTTACTAGAAATTAATGCTTTGAATAAGCTTGAGCAGCAGCTCGAAGAAAGCTGTGGTTGCTGTGTATCTTTTGTGAATGTATGTGGTCGTCATATCAATTTGTTCAAATATTTTTCATTACAAGTCACAGCAAGAAATTTAATTTCTTGTCATAAAAATTAATTTTTTATGAAAGCAAAAAAATTAAAATTGGTTGCCATAAAAATGTCATCTTATTGCAAATACAATGTGACATATGCTCCTTTTCAAGAAAATTGTTCCTTTACACGTGACTATTTAATGCAAACAATAAATAATGTTTCCTGTACTCATTTTATGCAGCAACGTATTTATTACATATAACGAAGATATACTTTTTATTGATTACAATGATGATTTGTTGCAAATAGCTTCCGCTTTTAGTTCTTTAATTTATTAACTGTTCTAATAAATTACTAGATACTCTGCAACAACATCTAATTAATGTTTTAAAATAATGATTTAGAAAATCAATGAATGTTGTTTTCATCATCCAGAAGTTGGCGGAATCGTGGGATGGGATGGGTGGGAGTGTGAAAGGGAATGTTTTGAGAATTATGAGATTGTATGAAATAATAAGGATATTAGCTAAAAGAAAAAATGATTGACGTATAAGAGTAAAGTTGGAATATAATGATTGTTTGGTTATTAAATCATCTATAGGAGAACACGTATATCATGGTTTATTATTCCATCCCACACTTCTCAAATCCCAAGCATCCCTCAAATGTATGTATACACCAACTTAATAACATGCATTCCTAATTAGTGAGTTTTTAATATGAAAAAGTATTTTTCACAAATATACTCACAATGTTTGATTCTAATTGCAAATATATCTACAACATTTCTAAAAATATAAAATATATCTGCCACATTTGTGTTTAACTCTAAAAATGCTTATTTTGTGAATTAACGCTTTTAGTTAATATGTAAAATTACTAATATGCCCTTTAAATTTAGAATGAGATTAGAAAAAGTAAATGCTATAACTTAATGATGCCCTAATTGCACGTGAATTCTAAATTTAGAGAGCTCCAATTTCATCTTTCCGTTTCATTTTGTTATTTATTATTTTATAACAAGGATATTTCAGATATCTATAAAAATTTAACTACCAATTCTTTATTACGGAATGAATATTTTGGGATTAAATGCAAACATATTGGGAATATTAAAAATGTCGTGGATTAAATGTGAACATATTAGATATATTTGAAATTTTAAAAATGTTACGAGTATATTTGTAAGGAGGGTCAAAGATTGTGGATATATTTAGAAAATTCATATAAAGTAAAAATGTGTATATTTCTTCCATTTACGTGGCAGTATCCCTTAAGTGAGTAGGTTCCCATCACACTGCAAATGATGCTAGAGAATAATAGCATGAGAGCATTCATGTACATTAAGAACTAGCTGATCAGTAATCTTAGCCAACGATTTGGACTGTGAAAGGCCAAATCAATGATTTTTTGTATTAGCAACGATATTATTGTAATCATACAATTAAGAGGATATATACCTATGTAATCATATCATTGAGTCCGAACCTAACCCACTACATCTGACAAAAAATCGCATTCGGATTTGTAAATAGAGTTAAGATTCGAGCCCATTTTCCTTTTTTGCATTTAACGTGCAATATATTATATACAAATTATCTTAATAGTATTTTCGTATTCGTGTATTTCCTATTGTTTATATTTGTCATATCAAAATTATAGTAGAGATGAATTATGTTATTTTCATTTACACATATATATATTTATAGTTTTATTATTTAACTTTATATTTATTAATTCTTTTTATTATATTTGGAGAAGTTAAAATTTTCATCTAGAAATATGTTATATATGACTATATTAGGTTGTGAATTATCATTTTTACTTATATGATTTATTTTTATTATATATTTACGTGAAAATTTCTGTCTATCACTTCTAACTTAAATGATTGTTAACCTAAATTTTACTTGAATTCAATTTACTTAAATAAAGTCTGAGTTTACAAATAAGATCAAATTTAGATTTTATAATTAGAGATAAAGTTAGGGATGAGTAATTCATAATCTTGGGTATACCACCCCTAGTTTCACAACTCATATTAATAGCATATAATGCACTTTAATGTGTAAATAATGAAATTAAACAACTAGTCGAGCATTTTAGGTTGCAGAAGGAAAATTGTCAAGAGAGATGAAGCGGAATTTTCGGAAGGTAGTTTCTACCAATATATAAACGGTCTCGTTTCTATGAAACCCTTCTTCCATGTAACCATCTTTATTTTTAAAATCTTGATTGTTAACGAAAAATTCACTTAATTTATTGTATTTAGCATCACTTATTGTATTATGGAAACTTTTAAAAAAAATTTCATTATATATGAGTTCCATCTATAAATGTGGAGAATCAATGTAATAAAACGGTTTAATGCTAAAATATCAACTTTAAAATAGTTTATTCAACCATTTAAAATATCAATATTACGTGGATAAATGATTCTATAAAGTATTATTATATTTTAATACACGAGTGAATGGATCTAAACATTTTTCATAATTTACACATAAATATGCATGTTTTTGAATAAATGTGCCCATGCACATACTTGATTTGTATGAAATATGATATTTTAGCAAAACCAATAACGTTAAATATAATAAATATATTGAATTTTCTATGGAACATCAATACGTGTGGAACGGCTTCTGCGTAATATATAAATGCCGCCATTAATTCTCGTTTCTCTTTAGCATTAGCACAGTAGCCCATACATCATTAATCAGCTTTTCCGCCGCCGCCGCTGCCAAGGAATTCATCCCCTATTCCTTCCCCTATGGAATATGCATCGATGACGTCGCTTGGAGTAATCCGAGGTCGAAATACGGCTCTCACGAGCAGCTGCGGCAGAGAGGAGGGAAGCGTAAAGAAGAAGAGAGGAGAAGAAAACGCGAGAGATAACGGCGAAACCACGGACGAAGTAGCACAGTCATCGAGTCCATCTGCCCGTCTCTTAACACCAGCCTCATTTCAACTGCTGCATCTTTGCCATCATGTCATGGGTTCCACGTTATTAAACCTGGGATGAAGACCACTCTCATCAGGCACCCCCGTTTCTCCAGCATGCAGGTACATAATTAATGCTGCTTCCTCACCTCGCCCCACCTCCCTCGATTCTCATTATGCAATCCAAATCGTTTTTCCGTCACTCCAGTACTGTACATAAAATTTGGTATTTGTTGATATGTGATGACATCATCCGTATTCGGTTTTTAAATTTCTTTTATTTCTACAAATATACATTTATATTTTCACTTGCAAGTTGGCAGTTGGCAGTTGGCAGTTGGATGACGTGAGAATAGTGAAAAATGCCATGGATTTGGTAAGCAAGCGCGTCGGACTTTAATGACCGAGACACTAGTGCGGATGAGAATAGATGGAGTGGCAAATGCTACCTGGCCACACAAGAGTGAAGAGTCACTGCCGCATTCTTGACTTGAATGAGGACTCAGGGCCAGAATCGCTAATCCTTCTTTTAACACGGGTGGCTGGCTGGCTGACCAGCGAGCTTTGCAACCATGTGTCAAACTCGATTTTATATTTCTGCATTTATTTATTTGCAGCTGATCTTTTGTGTGTTTTTAAATTTACACAGACACTGAACGATGTTTTGCGACTTGTTACAAACGCTAGACTCAGTGGGTACCTGAGCAGGTGATATGGTTATATTCTTAAAGACCCTAACAAATGACCACTAATTAAGGCGTGCCTCGGCGGTCAAAGATGTCTCCAACAGAACTTGTCTTTGGTTCAACCCTCGGCATCCACGTATGCTTTAGTGGTAGCGTATTCTTTTCGAGTTTTGTGGAAGTATTCATTAGGTGAGTATTTAGAGATTATTATTTTAAAATTTTTTATACAACTGTTAATGTAAGTTTATTTAACATGAATTAATTTTTATCATTTTTAGAGATTAATAAATATTTTTTAAAAATAATGGCATTTTTAGTAATTTCATATTCCTACTCCTATGTATTTTTATTTTGTAGCTTCAGAAATATGTTTGTGATTCTACTCTACCATAGAGTGAGCTACTTTAGCTTAGCTAGCTATTCCCCACTATAGAAAAATTGTACTATTATTTTGTTAAGATGTTTTGGACCAAAAGCATATCATCAAAATAATGCTAATTTTTTCATCAAAAAATAATGCTAATTTTGGTAAATAATAGCAAGAAGAGCAAGAAAATTTTCATTATCCATCCAAGTCCTTCTACGATCTTCATCCTCTGCACATTTTTGGCCACTCCTGATTGTCAAGGCTTGTAAACCTTGAAATAGACAAGGAGCTGAAACCAACATCACTCAAACTTTTTCTTGTGCAAAACAATTGTTAGGATTTTCTCACAATGGGTAATGACACTCTCAATCAAGCTCTCAACTTCTAAAATTCTACCACTGCTTCTCTTCAATAGCTACATTGCGAAGGACATCATCAAATTCTCGCTTGAAGACGAATGAGAAGATGAGGAGGAAGAGCTGGATGCAGTTGATTTTCTTAATTTTTTAATTTTTTTACATAAATCTATTCATAATTTGTTGACTTAAGCCCTCCATACTTGGCCTTGTCGATTATTTTAGGCGACATCTAACAAAATGCAATCAAAAGGATTAGTTATATATTATCAAATTTATCAGTGGAGGAAAGAATTTATCAATTATATATTAAACTAAAGTTCAACAAAGCAAGGAATAATCTCAAAGGCAACAACTAATTATGCACAAATTATGACTCAAAAATTAACAATTTAAAAATGGGGGAGAAGGTGAAGGGAGGGAGAAGGAGAAAGAGAAAATGAGAAGGGGGAAAAGCAGGTCAAAGACATTGGAAACGACATCATTGCTAGGCTGTAGCAGTAGTGGCAACAATGGCGATGTGCATGTAGAAGGAGGCATAGGGAAACATAGAAGAAATGGGGGAAGAACAAGGAGAAGCAGAGAGAGTGAGGGAGGAGGGAGAAGATGAGAGAGAGGGGGGGTCGAGATGACGTCGGAGAGAGGAAGGAGGAGGAAGAGAGAGAGAGAGAAGATAAGAGAACAGTAGATGAGATCATGCGGAGGGGAGATTGGCCGGTGATGAGGTAGCAAGAGGGTGAAGAGAGAGAAGAAGAAATGAGGGATTGAAGCAAGCAAGATGCCTGCTTGACAGGGGCTTATGGGCAAAATTTTGCTGCATTAATTACCCCCACATATGGCAGTTTTTTTGACATTAATCTAATGACCATAAGCATGCTCGCACGATCAAATGGTTCATAGGGTGGTTGATAACAGCACCAGTCTTTGACCGATCAGAGATGGTGATACTTAATTATATAGACAGACCTTAAATATACATGCAACTTATATGTTTTTGAAAACTACACAAGGGCCAACTATTCATAGAAGCAATTCATCAGAGTGTTGTGAAAATCATGGTGGGTGGATGGCCATCATGCATCTTATTCTTAGCGCTTGATTTTATTATCCCACCTTATGCAGCCATGCTACAAATTTATAAAGAAATACCTCCAACGCCAATCATATGCTCAAATAGATATTAAATAGTAGTCATTTGACAACTATTCATGAATCATGTGACCTTTTATTCAATATTAGAGAATAGGCATGCTACTAATGGTTCCTTACAAATGACATTATTTTGTAATATTTGTTAATTACTGTACAAAGCAGGCAGAAGCTAGGGCATTAGCTTTTATCATGTTCTATTAATGCTACTGGTTCCTAACAAATGACATCATTTTGTAGCAACCGCTAATTATTATACCAAGAATGCAGAGGCTAGGGCATTGGCTTTTATTATATTATAATAGGTTATTAACTTTGCATGGAAGTAGATTATCTAAATTTGGTTACCTTGAATAATTGTCACCAACAATAATCACCAATTCAACTATAAAAAAAATGCAAAATTTTACATGATGAACAAAGTGGAGTTAAATTTTGAACGATAATTTGCAAATATATTGACATAGTTTGACCACAATTGCAAAATATCTACATCATTATGACATTGTTACTGCATTTCATGGTATAAGTATATTTGCAAAGAGATGCAAATTAAGTAGGTATATTTACAAAAAATTAAATATACTCACTTAATTTTTGGAACCGCAAATATATCCATTAATTTGTATATTTTTGCAAATATAGTCATGCTATGATGGTGTAGTAATGACATAAGTATATTTGCAATTATGATCAAACTATGTGAGAATTATTTGCAATTTTTGAAGCCACATGAGTCTATTTACAATTATAGATAAATCATGTGAGTGTATTTGCAAATCATCCAATTTTAAATCTATTTATTATCTTCAAGGCAATAGACAAGTAGAAGCATTAATCCCAACTTAAAAGAGGCATTTCAAAAAGATCACCTCACAAAGAGGCTTTTGGGTATTGTTGTTAAGAGGGGACTTCACAGTTCAGCTGGCAACCGAAAGCACTGCCAGTTCAATCGAATTCCCAGACAACCACAAGAACCTTGTGAACCGGGCAAACCAATCCAACAACAACCGGTTCACCTGTGGGGACAGGACCGAGAGGTTAGAGAAGCGTCCAAACCAAATGCAGTCGGTGAGTTAGAAACGGCAAAAGAAAGTCTACATAATTAGATCGATTTGGAAAGAAAATACTCTCAAAAATTAAAATCCATCCAGCCTTATCTCCTCGTATTTCATGTATCATATGTTTTCAAGCACCACCTATCACCAATGCTCTGGCACGTGCTATGTCGACCAAATGGATTATTTAACTTGGAAGAAATGCAGTGGTGTTTGAACAAAATTTTGAAAAGTCCGTTTTTAACCTTTTTTAGAGTTTTAATTTCTACGAGAAGCTAAAATTTATAACTCGTTGGAAATGAGCGGGGCATTAAACTTCTTCAAGCCAAGTGACATGCTGATCCATTCATTTTCTTTGGCTTTGATTATTAAATTTTACATGTTTTTTTTATTGGTACTATTATATTCTATGACAAATGATGTTATAATCAAACCTTTGCACAACCCTCACACCAGGAAGATAATCTTTCTAAAATATTCCCATTACGGAAGACTATAGATATTATATGCGTACCATACAAAATTCTAATACATATAAAAGCTTTGAAATTACTAATAATTTAAGAAATTAAAATCGTAGTATTTTGATAATTTTAGTTTAAACCGATTTGAAGTGGCCATCTAGCCGGTTCGAACCGAAACGATTAAAAAAGCACAATTTTCTTCCGGGTGACAGCCGGAAACATTTTGCTATGATCGACTCAAAAGGAACGGATTGGATTTCAGCCAAGTGGCAGGGCATGTAGGCCCCACTCACGGCTCCCTTAGCACCGCGGAAGCAGCGACGCATTCTTCTTTTCGCCCTGCCTCTTTTTCCAGCGGTTTCAAAGAAAAGTCTAGTGTTTTCTTGTCGCGCTCTCGTTCTTTCGCTCTCTCAGCGATGGCAGTCATAACAGAGGAGCCGGAAGAGCAGCAGCAGGTGGAGCAGAAGCCCTCTCCAGAAGCTTCTGAAAGCTTTTCCTCCTCCTATGACGACGTCCTGAAGGCAATCTTCGATCGCGAAACCCCTATCGGATTCCTTGATGTAGTCGTTGATTTTCTCAGCCGGAAATCCGATCTCCTCAAGGATGGGGATGTGATGGAGAGATTCTCGTCTGCTGTCTCTGCTGCGAGAGCCTCTGAGGAGAGGAAGAAGAAGAAGAAGGCTGAGGATGCGGGGCGGCGCCTGGAAGAGGAGAAGAAACGTCGGAAGGAGTCGAAAGCGGAGGCGTCTGCATCAGCAGCGGAACTGAAAGCAAAGAAAGAATCAGCGCCGAAGGAGGCTGTTGAATTGCCTAAGGAGAGTGGAACGGAGAAAGCGGCTGCAACCGAAGCAAAAACGAACGAAAACGCTAGAGGTGTGTTTTTTCTTTGTTGCCCTAGTTTTCTTTTTGTTGTTGTTCTAGCCGCTCTCATGTTGTTGGTTTCTCTTGATTCGTTGATTCAGCCATGTGGACTTTCGGGAATAAATTAGAAAAAAAAAAAAATCTTAGGCGAAGAACGGGAAGGTTAAACTCTGATGCAAAGGACTTAAGGGCTAGGAATACCAATTACTGTGGCGGAATTTGGGGTTGATCTTATTAGTTCGTGCGCATTCGCAATCTTTGAGTTAGGCTTGGATTGCTACTTTGGTACATTCATCCACAAATTGACCAGAGTTAGGAGGAAATCTTAATTAATAAAGAGACTTTTTACTATGTGAAACGTATGACAGAAACACTGCGAATTTGGGCTGACTCTGTATTAGTTTCTGCAGCTGGTCTGTTGATTGGAAACCAATTTTAATGAAAATTTTAATCAAGAAAGTTCAAATGGTGTTGATGACACTGAAGAATATCATCAGTTGAGAGATGAAATTAAAGATCTCACTGAAGACCACCACCTGGACTAGTATGAGCTAAGGAGATCGACAGCCCCTGCCCAAAATCGAGGTTATGATAGTAGATGAAGTCCGATCTAGCAACATGAAAAATTAGACTATTGTAGATGTGATGTTCATCACCTCAAGGTGCAGTCATGATTGGGTACTGAGCTCATCTTCTTAGAACGCTTGACTAACCCACCCCTCCACCCCCAACAAAGGACCATTTGTCTTGCCATTTGTCTTTAGGGGATACCAGAGCTTCAAAACAACCTAATGCAACATTTGACCATTTCTGATCAAATTTGCTAGTTGATATCCTTGTTCTTTCTTTCTTTTGTAATGTTTCATGTTCCAGTTATTGTGTTTTCTATTAAGTACGAGTTTGTGTACTATAGTCTGGTTTTTCTTGTTTATTGGGTCAACAGATAATTGATGCAAAATGAAGCTTAAATGCATGCAAAATTTTCAAGTTTGTGTAATCTGTCCTATTTTGCTGGATGATCCCACTTTATTGTATGCTTGTAGTGGGTAAGACCCAATTTGTGGCATCAAGCATTAACCAAATACTTTAAAACGTTTTTACTTAATCTTGGTTCTATACTGCCTGTTGAGACAAATTATTATTATATTATTATTATTATTTTGAAAAAGCTTGCTTCTTATAAAGCTGCTAATCCTGTAATTTTTTTTTTCATTAATGTTATTTTCTTCCACCTGAGCAGTACCTAACTCAGGAAATGGCCTGGATCTGGAGAATTATTCTTGGACTCAAACATTGCAAGAGACCACTGTTACCATTCCAGTACCTCAGGGAACTAAGGCAAGGTTTGTCAGCTGTGAAATAAAGAAAAACCACTTGAAGGTTGGATTAAAGGGCCAGCCTCCCATTATTGATGTGAGTGTCCCAATGCTTCACTTTGTTAATTTTTGTTCTTGCATCATCCTCTTTGTTAAGAAAACCACATAACTTTGATTCCTTAGGGGGAGCTTTACATGGCTGTCAAACCAGATGACTGTTTTTGGAGCATAGGTATGTTGTGTTTATTTTGGATTTTTTGCAATGTCATTCTGAATTCTAAATGATGGCAATAATTAACTGCAGAGGATGGAAAGTCCATCTCGATACTTTTGACCAAACAAAATCAAATGGAGTGGT
Organism: Annona squamosa; assembly: GCA_035584095.1. Classification (NCBI taxonomy): domain Eukaryota; kingdom Viridiplantae; phylum Streptophyta; class Magnoliopsida; order Magnoliales; family Annonaceae; genus Annona; species Annona squamosa. The sequence goes on from JAXCLR010000001.1 coordinate 57,682,567, forward strand.
GGAAATCACTGACTAAAGGTGGTCCTGAAGTAGATACGCAGAAAGTGCAGCCTGAGAACAGCAAGTTATCTGACTTGGATCCTGAAACTCGGCAGACTGTAGAAAAGATGATGGTATGCCAACTATTTGCCATAAAATGGCATTTATTTACTGTTTTACTTCTGCCCGGAAAGCTTTCTCACTATTCTCCATCTAATAGACTCTACTTGAATTTTTATGCCCTTTACCATTAAAAAAATCCATGGCTTTTTCAATCGCATAAAGAACTTAAAAAATTTTGTTTGCATTTGCCATTATGTTTTCTGTTCACACAATCCTTGCATGAGCAAGTTGTGTACTACTAATAATAATGCATTCCACCTAGATTTTCCCTAATTGTTTTTATGTTAATCCTCTTTCATCAAAACGATTTCTAAAAATTTTTAGAAATTTCTTCTGTCCATTTTATCTCGTGCAAATATTAGTTAGATATCTCATGTGCTTTCCAAAGTACTTGACTACCACGCATCTTCTTTTGTACCTTTGCATGAGATATCTGGGTGGGATCTATATATTTAAATAGTCTAGGGCATTAATATACATATTGTATTGCCGATTAGTAGTTCTCTCCATCTCATTGTGCATTTGCCTCATTTCTTTCTCCATATTTTAGTGACTGGTTGATGGTTTCAACTTGTTATTACCATTCTTCTGTTTCTGCTGCTGTTCAGTTTGATCAGCGACAAAAATCCATGGGTCTTCCCTCAAGCGATGAGCTTCAGAAGCAAGAGATTCTCAAAAAATTTATGTCTGAGGTAAAGATTTGGCCTCTTCTCTTAGTAAGTCCCATCCTTTTTCCTCGCCTTATTCTTATAATTGTCTTGTTTATTTCATTTCAATTCACGCAGCATCCAGAGATGGATTTCTCGAATGCAAAGATTGCTTAGTTTGTCGTTCATCCTTCTCAATGAGAGAACCAGCAGTGTTGAGAAGAAGCATGTTGCCTGCAGAGATATCTTTTTTCATTTTCTTTTTCGGTCTCTTGTTTGCTTGAACGTTATCTGCATCTTTGCTACATCGAGGGACAACCGCATAGGAAGGCTAATGAAATTTTGAGTTTGTTTTGTCTCTTAGTCTATATCATGAAGACTGAAGAGTGCATGTGGTGTTTTGCGTGGAGACAAAATCACATAGGAAAATTAATGAAATTTGGCTAGTATTGTCTTTATCTTGTATGTGTTTGTAAATGGTTCCTGAGATAAACAGTGATTTGAGTTTATGTGATGAGAATTTGGTGGTTCTCCAGGGGTTAAATATTTGCATTTAGGGCCTGTTTGGCCAGTCCGATGGGCGACGGCACTTTTCACAATTTTTTAGGCAAATCGCAAGTGATACTCGCAAGTTTCCTTTGATTATAAACATATCTACCATGTTCAGTAATTTTTATTCACACAGTTTACGCGAAATTTCAGTCATACTCAAGCCGTAATGATGATTTTATGGTTAAAATTCACATTCAAACTGCACGATTATCTTGCTGTAACTAAGTAAAAATTTATTCGAATGCAAATTATTGGTTTAGTATCATAATTTAGCCTTGGGCATGCGTATTCTTCATTTCATGAAAGGCATGAGTATTAATGGGATTTTGAATAAATTATGTGGATATATTTGTAATTATTGAAATATCACAGTTATATTTGAAATTAAGGGCAAAATTTAGGGATATATTTGAATAAGTCTTAATTTTGGCCCACATTATAAAACTACTACATTATATGGATCTCGATCCAGAGTACTGTGACTTTCACTTAGGTGCCCCCGTACGATGGATCATCTAGATGTATTTTTTTATAAAAGTAAATTATATTTAATTTATAAAGTTTTAACCATTTTAAAAAAACGTGTATATATATATTTTAATTTTTAAATACAGGAAATGATTATAATACTCCTGTTTTTAAAATTTTAGAATAAATATGTGCACATCAAAAAATAGTGAAATTTAGTTTGTATATTGAAAATGCGTTGATTAATAATTTTATAAAAATAAAAAATGTCCATTGCAATGGATCGGGATCCTTATTATAATCCTTAAAAAAGAAAAGAAAAGAAAGCCAAGATGGCATGTTCGAACTTTGAAGCAAGCTGTCTATGGATTTCTGCCATTTTGCTGTGGCGGACGGTGGGGCAAACAAGTCCAAATTGAATGTTTCAATGGTCTCATCGAGGTGTAATCCTGTGGTTTGACGATAAAGATTATGAATGCGGCTTGTTGGAGGCTTTGAGAAGCACTATCCTCATTGGCTTTCCGCCTGGGATTTATTTCGCAGTCGATTTGGCCAGCCCGTGGCATGCTGTCTTCATGTGTGGGCTGCCTTTTGTTGAGGACAAAAGAGGGGATGATGACAATAAGAAAAATGGATCAGCGAAATTATACTAAATGCAGAATTTCAACAATATTGTAATTCTATCCTTCCAGTGTAGATTATCTGAAGACGAGCTGATTCGTGCATTATGATTTCATGTACAACGGTTCATGTCCGCACCCATTCCCTCATTTCTCGGCCCAAGTGTCATCTCGACCGTTCATTTTTCCGGCTCTCTCTCTCTCTCTCTCTAACGAAATGAAACCACTTTTGACTTTAACATTTCTAAAACTGTGTTTATATGGAACCTTTCATTATTCCTTCTTCTCCCTCCTTACCCATCCATTTCCTCCTTGTGGGTTCGCGAATTGAAGACAAGTACTTTCCCACGGAGGAGAGAAATTAAGACAGGGGTCTTCACACAGAAGATAAATTAAGAGAACCATCTTTACATTGAGGAGATACCTTTCTTGGATTCTAAACATGGGTTGGTCGCCGAAATATGCAGCCAATGCTTTTCTGGAGACCCTCAAACTGGTATACGCTCTCTCTTCCACGCTTTCTTCCTCTTGCGTGTTATGTTGAACGGAGAAACGCTTTCGTGGATACCGTCGTTGGAAATTTTGATGGAATATTTTAGAAAAACTAGCTTTCTTTGGTTTGACGTCAAGGTCTTGTTCTCTGGTTCACCCGCTCCTTGAGATAATGATACAACCAAGCATGGAAATCTCTCCTCCTGTTTGTTTCCCCATAGAATAAATTACTGCAGGAGAAGTTCTCGTTTCCATTGCTGAATGGTGCTAGATTTAAATGCTGAAAACGTCTAGATCGCCTTGCATTTTTGTGGTAACTTTCCCTATCCAGGCGTTGCTGATTAATATATATACATGCTGAAAATCGAAACTCCTGTCAGAATAAAAGCGCTTATCTTTCTGTTCTGTAGTTCTACCCCTCCTTGCCACCTGAACACATCTTGTTAAGGTTTCATTTAATTCCTTGTGTCAACAGAGGCACGATTCGTTCAACTCCCCTGAGCCAGCATCCAACGAGTTCATCTCAGCCCTGGCAGCTGGCATGAGTGCACAACTCATTGTAGAGGTTTCACCCAATTTCTCTGCATCTACACTAGCTCTGGCTGCTGCTGCTCGGCAGACAGGTGGCCGCCTCATCTGCATTCTACCGGAGCCTGCGAAGCTAGATGAATCCAACAGCTGCATCAACAATTCCGGCCTAGAAGATGTCGTTGAATTCAAGGTGGGAGACCCACTTCAGCTCTTGCCGCTGTACAAGAACATCGACTTCTCTGTAGTCGACTGCAAGACGGAAAACTACTATGCATTTCTCCAGATGTTGGACGTTAATCCAAGGAAGTCGATGGTGGTGGCCAACAATCTAGTGGGAGAGAGGAAAGGCATGGGTGGGCATGTGAGGGGGATGAAGGGGGCAGGAGCTGTTAGATCAGTGAAGCATCCCATTGGGAGAGGCATGGAGGTGACTATGATAGGGAGGAGTGCTGAATTTGGAAAGGAGGAGACCAGAAAATGTGGTGCGGGAATGGCGAAGAGGCCCAGCAAAAGCAATTGGATTTTGAAGGTTGATGAGGAAAGTGGGGAGGAACACTTCTTCAGGTTGCCTAGATTACCTTAGAAGAAAAGAAGATGGTCAAGTAACTCTTCTAGGCTATTAGAGTTCCTTACAAGTGTTCATGTGTCACATATGTTTGATGGGTTGGAATGGAATCTGATGAAGCTCCAGAATCATGCGTCACCCATCATTTGGAAGGCCCAACATGAGTTGAACAAGGAATGAGGGGCTGGATTTTGGTCTGTGGCACAGAACACATGCGGTTTTTAGTTCTAGCCAGTGCATGCAAACAAATTTCGCAGAAGCGGGCCTTTTGATATCTAAGCAAGGAAAGGATATACTGGAGAAAATAAGGTAATGGCACAAAGCACGAGCAATGAAGTGTCAGGCTAAGATTCAATTTTTGATGTAATAGTCTCTAATTTTAAATTTTTTTTTTTTTTTTCGTTTTCCGCCTTCCCCTTATTGATAGAAATGATGCAACATAGTTATCAGAAAAAAAGGAAAAAAAGAAATGATGCAACATAACCCATGCATGTAATTGGCCCCATTTAGATGCAGAACAGTTTATAACGATGATAATTAAATGAGTAGAAACCAATTCTAACTAGAATGCAGTTTGTGGTTCCTCAGCAACAAGTTTAATTGTCTGTTGCTCCCTCGAAATGCCAATTAAAATCTTTGCAACTGGCTGTAAATAAAACAGCTAGAAGAAGAGCAGTGCTTTTTGTCTGTGGCCACATCCATATGAGCATGGATGATTGATTAGCAAAGTGTCTGGAACAAGGGCGGATCTATTAGGCCCCACTGAAATTTTTGAATTTAATATAAAACCCTTAAGATTTTGAAAAATATGGGAACTCAAGGGGATTGCACTTTTCCCATATTGTCCTCCCTCACCGAAGGTTCTGGATCTGCCACTGGCCTGAAAACTGTGAACTCCCGCGGGCCCAGCTTCTGTGTACACGCATAGATGGAAGTCTTTTGCTATATATCTTGGATCCTGACGTTAGACTATAAGAATTGTGAATTTTTGACAATCAAATTTCTTTTTTCCGTTTTTACAAAAGGTTAAAATTTGGTTGCTGAAGAAAATTTTGGTTGTCAATAGTTTGCGGCATATGTCATATAGCAATAGATAAAAAGAAATTTAGTTGTTAATAGTTTGTGATTTTTTTTTCTTGGGCTACTAAATTTGATTTGATTGGAAAAACATTATCAAGAAAATTTTCTTTCTTTTACGGTAAGCAAAAGAAATATCATCTGCAGAAAACATAATCGTAAGTAAGAAAATCTTTTGAAATTAAAAAAAAAAAGAGTAAGTAAATCTTTTCTTGCAAATAAATGCTTTTTGGTTGCTGATAAGGGTGCCAAATTTGTATTTTCTCAGCGGATGCAAGAGTCCTTAATGGGAAACTTTTTTTTTTTTTTTTTGGCTGCATTTAATGGGCAACTTTTATTCAACCGGAAACGACATTAAAATCGTCGTGAGTTCGGTAAAATGCTCCCGAATTGAAGATACAACTTCATGTACTACATTAACTAACGAAAGCCTTGTGTATTGATCGCAGGGCTTTTCCTTTTTTAAAAAAAATAAAATAAAAATTGGGCCTTGTAAATCTGATTAGACGAACAGACAAGCTGCATATGTATGCTGGTTCAACATTAATCTCCCACGTAGGCGAAATCGTAATTTTGGCTCAGCTTTGATACTGACACTGTTTTAAGAACCGGACCAAACCGGTCACAAAATAAGTTCATTGGTCAGTTCGGTTATCAAAACATTGGATATAAACGTGCAAATGAGGCGACGCAGCAGCCCGACCTATTCGACCCAAACCCAAATGATGACGGCTGCTTCGGTCATGTAAATAACAAGCAAAAGGAATTAAACTTGCATAGATTGATCAAACCTACCATTTAATTCTCCATACTAACATTTTTTTGGAAAAAAAAAAAAAAAAAAAACTTTCAGCGGCTGATCGAACCATTTTGAATGGGCACTTGAAAACTAACACCGGTTCAAGCTCCGATCTGGTAGTTACTGCATTTGGATCTATCTATCCATGTGTCTATCTTTAGGGGCAATCAATCTTATGAGCACATCTTCCATAATGGAAAGTTGGGGTGGGGGACCATCATTAATGCTCTGTCCATTTAACGAGGAGGCTGCTTTTTGCTATGGTCAGCCAATCCCACCAAACGCTGTTCAAGCCTGTTTGGTCGAGCAGAGCTTCTGCTGTTTATATAAAGTAGAATGTGATTCTTTATTATTATTATTATCATTATTATTATTATTACTATTATCATCATTATTATTATCATTATTATCATTATTATTTTGTTGCTCTACATGGGAGCTTGGATCAGATTCTTTCACGCATATCTAATTTTCTGATCTTACAGAGCCAAAATCCATGCCCAAGTTGCAAGCCCACAATTCCACATACAAGTAAATCGATGAGAACACGAAAGAGAGAGAGAGAGAGAGAGAGAGAGAGAGAGAGAGAGAGATAATGGCGGGAGAGTTGGATGGTGGGGAGTCCCATATCCACCTAACTCCTATCACCACCATCATCAACATCAACAGCAGCTGCAACCTGACGCTAAGCTTGAATTGCAAGAGACTGCAACTTCCCAACTGCTTCCAAATCCCCACCAATCCACCTAAGATTCCTTTTCTTCCTACTTCTCATCCTCCCCTGCCCATCCCGACTCTTTGTCACACGACCCAAAACAGTAGCAATGTTGCCTCAGATGTTCTCCCACTTCTCACCATCCATTGCACTTCTGCTTCTCATTTCCACATTTGCCCAGATTAGATCTGTCAGTGCACAGCTAGACAACTGCAAAAGCGATATTCGCAGCTTCCTTCCCTGGCCTTACAACTCCTCCTCTTTCGTGTGCAGACCTGTTTGGAATTCATTCATTCTTCGGGTAAGAAGGTTGCAGTTTTTCAAGCAAATGCTGTCTGCTTGGTGGGGTTTGAAAATTTTTTCGAGTCTTCAGTTGCCCTTCTGGAACTTGACTGAATATGGAAACAATACTCTGCTACTCAATGCATTGCATTGCATTACGGATATGTGTTGTGATTTTGCTATTAAAAATGGGCTCATACCATAATTGTTGATGACATATGGTTTCAGAATATTTCCTCGTGCTCGCCATTTTCTGAAATGTCTATACACGACCAACATTACAACGGCAAAAGCTAAAGATGAACCCATGTCAAGTACCAGCATCTGCTACTCTGCCATAGTTCCATCTCTCAATTACAATTTACAACTCAATTCTCTGTGGGAGATTATCCTGTGGAAACTTGGAGGTTCCAAGTGTTTCTACAGCCCTCATCATGACCTGTTTGATCAAATCTGGCTGACTCTCAACAGCAAATGATCATGCTTAGCCCGGGAGGCAAAATTCAATATAATAAGGTCTTAAATTTCTGTCCTTGGGCCAAAATTACGGTCACCGAGCCGAACATACCAAATCAAATGGTGGGCAATCATGATCTTATTACATCAATATTGGGCTACCTATCAATCTGAGTTTTTATTTCATATATAACAAAAAGGAGGGCCACTATCATGCTTTATTCAGGCCACTGCTTATGCTTGTTGTGATGTCTTCTTTTCTGTTCCAGTACTCAAAAGAACCAAACAATGTTGTCACCTTCGTCCTTTCGGCCTTTTACACTAGCGGATGGGTTGGAATGGGGTTCTCCAAGGATGGACTGATGGTAGGTTCGAGTGCAATGGTGGGATGGATTAACAAAGAAGGCAAAGCACACATCAGGCAGTATTATTTGCGTGGTCAGATCCCATCTAAAGTTAAAGTAAACGAAGGACAATTGCTAGGCACCAAAATTCCACATGTTGTCTCCCTTAATGGCCCCAACATATACTTGGCATTTCAACTGCAGTTTTCAGCTCCTCTCACTAGACAATCACTCCTATTCGCCTTTGGGGCTGCAACTCCCCACCATTTTCATCTTGCAGAACATGACGATAAGCACAGTCTTCTGTTTGATTTTTCTGCAGGTTTACTCCTTTCTGAAACCTATGTTGGCTTAGCTTTTTATCTTCTCTGTATTTACTGCTTCAGCAAGGACCATTTGGTAGCATGGCCCAAATGCCCAATGGCTATGCAAATGCAAGGCTTTAAGCTGATAGTTGAATGGCTTTTTCGCAGGTATGTCATCTGGTTCTGCCTATCCTTACCAGCTGAAGAGAGCCCATGGAGCATTGGCTATCTTTGCATGGGGTGTGCTCTTCCCAATAGGGGCTATCATTGCAAGATACTTCAGGCAACATGATCCGTTGTGGTATTATTTTCACTTGATCCTTCAGTTTTCGGGATTCGTCTTCGCCCTCGCAAGCCTGGTAGCTGGTGTTTCACTTTACAATAAGCTGCATGCCCATGTCGCAGCACACAGAGGCCTTGGAATCTTTGTGTTTGTGCTTGCTATTCTTCAGGTCTGTGACCTCCCACTCCCACCATTTGATTGTTCGAGTAGTTTGTTAAGTACTGATAACTTTCAAGGCCCACAATCATTGTCCAACAATCCATGATATATCGTTAGCTAGGAAGGGACAATAATGATCTCAATGGGATTCAACTTGTTGGGATGACAACAACCAATGCAAGCACAAATCATAGAAATAGAAGGCACAGCCAAATGCACAATTCACACACAGACAAAGGAATAAGATGATTTAAGTGGAAAATCCCTTCTATGAAGAAGGTAAAAAACCACTGGGAGATTAAGATCACACCATAGAAAGTTAGAAACAGGATTGCACCATTGAAACAAGATTACAAGAGAGAAATTCATCACTCCTACTCACACTGTCTACCCCTCTCCCATGGTGGTGGAGAGGCCTCACACCAACACAACTCTAGCTGAAAAACATGAATAAATAAGATGGTGTGCGTTAGTGGGCCAGACCCACGACCCACCAAACAAATACAGCCCAGGATATATGACGCAGTACAAAACATAATGCAATACGTCTTTCCTTTGTTGGATGCATCGTTGTGCATGGATGGGATACATGTTTTGATGTATGGACATGCAATCAGAGAGTGAGCTGACATGTATAAGAGCTTACGTATGGTAAGAGCGAGCATGGCACTGTGTTTTCTTACATACTTGTGGCATTGACAGAATATGATGGTGTGGAGCTTCCATACCTGGGTGGATTTCCTGCTGATGGTTTGTGCCAATAAGATTGTTGTGTTGCATGGTTTCACAGAGGCGGCTATCTTGGAGGCATGTGGATCTAGTCATTCCATCATCCGGGGTTGAATCTTGATGATATGAGTTGTGTTTTGATGATTGATCAGTATGAAGCTCCATAAAAAGATGAGGAAAATGCACATATGTTGTTTTCTTCTCTCTTTTGGTGTGGCAATGTGTTCTCTTCAGGTGCTAGTTAGATTGAAGAGACGGTGTCATAGGAAGCACTGTAGTGGATTATGTAGATCATGCCAGTTTAGGTGTCGCAGATGTTCTAGTTGACTGTATAGTTTAACACTGGTTAAATGCTAAAAAATCCAAGCCAAGGTGAAGATGCTGGGTATCGTGTCTTTTATCACGGGCCTTATTTACTGAGGAATGATCCTATTAGTCCGGGCTAAATAAATACTCTACTTAGTCCACCTTAAATAATCCATTTGCAACAATTTTCTTTGCTTTTTTTTCATACACTTATTTATCTAAGTATATTATATATATAAATTAAATTTTACCATTTTTAGATATGTGTATATATATTTTTTATATTTTTAAAGATAAGAGTATTGTAAATACATATATACACATAAATGTTTAAAAATCTCAAAAAAATATATAAACATACCCAGAAATGATAAAATTTGATTTATATGTTAAATATACCCAGATAAACGCGTGTATGAAAAAACAAAAAAATCATTATAAATGAGCTTTTTGAGGTAGACTAAACAGAATATTTACTTAGCTCTGACTAACACTATCATTCTTATTTATTTAGTGAGCTTCACCCACTAATACATCTCATCATTAATTATTTATGTTTTTCAGTTAAAGTTAGTGAAGGCATAAGGTATGTTGACCGCCATAAGAGAGGGGTAGAGAGCGCAAGCAGAAGTGATAGATTTCTCTTCTAAATCTCTCTTGTAACCCTATTTTTATAAGGGTTTAGTGAGCCTAACCCACTAATACATCTCATCTGCAATTATTTATGTTTTTCGGTTAGAGTTAGTGAGGGCATAAGGTATGCTAACTGCCATAAGAGAGGGGTAGAGAGCGTAAGCAGAAGGAACAAATTTCTCTTCTAATCTCTCTTGTAACCCTGTTTTTATAGGATTCTAATTGTATGCTCCCGGGAGCATAAAATTACCTAAAATACCACTGATTTTAAAAAATAAAAAATAAATATCTAAAATACTCCAAAAATGGTAAAAATTAATACA
>JAXCLR010000001.1:57693054-57708653 GCA_035584095.1 Annona squamosa
TTACCTAAAATACCACTGATTTTAAAAAATAAAAAATAAATATCTAAAATACTCCAAAAATGGTAAAAATTAATACATAGGTTAAATACACCTAGATTAACAATATTATAAAAAAAATTTTAAAAAAAAAGTAAAAAAAAAAGGTATATGCGCCTGGGAGCATAGGATCACTGTCCTTTTTTTTTATAAGAGTTTAGTGAGCCTGACCAACTAATACATCTCATCTTTTATTATTTATGTTTTTCAGTTAGAGTTAGTGTGGACATAAGGTATCTAGACTGCCATAAAAGAGGGGTAGAGAGCGTAAGCAGAAGTGATAGATTTCTCTTCTAGATCTCTCTTGTAACCCTGTTTTTATAAGGGTTTAGTGAGCCTAACCCACTAATACATCTCATCTTTTATTATTTATGTTTTTTAGTTAGAGTCAGTGAGGGCATAAGGTATGCTAACTGCCACAAGAGAGGGGTAGAGGGCGTAAGCAAAAGTGATAAATTTCTCTTCTAGATCTCTCTTGTAACCCTGTTTTTATAAGGGTTTCTCCACATAAATCATTTTGTTCCTCTGTTCTTTCATTTGTGTGTGATTTGTGCATTTTGTTATACATTTGATTTTTATGTTTTGTGCTTGCAATGGTTGCTACTAACCCAACACTACTTGTGTTTGAAAAATTAAAAAACAAAAAACAGAAATGATTCAAATGGGTATTCATTTGATGACTCCAATTGAGAATTTAGTAAGAGAAAGGAAGAAAAAAGTAAGAAAAATATAATATCGAAAAGGTTTCCAAATTTTAGCCAGAGGCCTTTTAGGAATAGAGCAAAAATTAAGAATAGAGAAAGAAAAACTTATGAAGATAACGCATGAAATGATATCATGCAGTGGGCCATTTTGCTTTCTCTCAAGGCAGAGAGATAGAGAGATATCTGTACTGATAAGATAATGTGAATAAATAATGCATATATTTGGTGCTTGAATTAATGGATCATATAATAATCTGAATATATGATGCATGTGTTTGGTGCTTGAATTAATGGATCAGATCACCGCATTCTTCGTGCGGCCTGACAAGGACTCCAAGAATCGGAGATACTGGAACTGGTACCATCACTGGGTTGGAAGATTATCTCTGTTCCTTGCAGCTGTAAACATAGTCCTTGGAATTCATCTTGGGCGCGCTGGAAATGGTTGGAAAGGTGGTTATGGCTTCTGTCTCGCTGTCATCTTGATCTCTGTCATCGCACTAGAAGCCTTGCTCTGCATCAAAAAACGCAACAAGCGGGCCGATCCTCCAAGCTTCCAACTCCCACCTCAATAAGCAACCCCTCTCAAATTAGTTTCTTATAGGATTTTCCTTCCCCCTCATGTTTGTACAAGCCATGATTCATTCCATCGATTACAATGTGTTGTGTGTAAGAATAGCAAGGCATGCATGCAGATCACAGTTTTGATGATGATTGTATTGGTTACAAGGATTTTGCGGCTATAACAGAAGCAAATGATGAAAAAATTCATGCATATTGAAATTGATTACGAAGATTTTACAGAACTAAGTATTCAATAAAATATTTACAGGCTAGAAAACACCTGAAAGGATAAATTAATCAAACCAAATTATGCCGTTCATCTTCCGCTTATACCATTAAGATATGGTAATTAAGAGCATTATCTCTCTACACAAACTTTAGTGCCATGGTAGTATATAAATGATGTTAACAATAGTTTTTTTCCGTTTTGGACGCTATAACCTTCAATATTTGCATTTTAGACCTGGAGATTTGTGTATTTGCCTTTTAGACCTTACAATTAACAGTAGTTTTTTTCCATTTTGGACGCTATAATCTTCAATATTTGTATTTTAGACTTGGAGATTTGTGTATTTGCCTTTTAGACCTTACAAGTTTGAGGTTGTATCTTTTATAGTTGGGCGCACAGCTGCCCAAAAATATTTTTTTATTTTTTTTTGGACAAATAAAGTTAGGTGTATTAAATTTATAAACCAAGTTTTACTATTTTTGAATTTTAAGTATTTTTTTAGATTTTTAAATACAGTAGCATTTCTGTATTTTTCTAAGACCAGAAAATTATAGAAATGACACTTTGTTTAAAATTCCAAAAGAAATTACTTTTAAAAAATCCAAAAATAGTAAAACTTGGTTTATAGATTTAATACAACTAACTTTATTTGTCAATAAAATGGCTGCCCTCATGCGCCTGACTGCAAATGATCAGGCGTATACAAGTTTGTTTTTGTCATTTTTTAAACTATATACTTTTCGAAACTTAATTCTATGCTCTCAGGTGCATATACCTATTTTTCTACTTTTTTTGAAATTTTTTTATGAAACTATTAATCTAAGTATATTTAACATGTGTATCAGTTTTTATCTTTTTAAAAATTTTTAGATTTTTTTTAATTTTAAAAACTTAGTGGCATTTTAGTAATTTAAAGATTAATAATTGCATTAAAAAGTTTCAAAAATACATTAAAAAAATTGATTTATGCATTCGGAAGCATTGAGGCTCAATGCTTTTGAGAGCATACAACTAAGGTCTGTACTTTTCCAAGTTGTAATACAATGCACCCAGGTACACTTAGCTTTGGTGCACTTGGGTGCAAAAATTTATTTTTTACATTTTAAAAATTTTTTTATACAACTCTTAATCTAAGTGTATTTAATATGTGCATCAATTTTTACCAAATTTGGAAACTTTTATATATTTATTTTTTATTTTTTAGAATCAGTGGTGTTTTGGCACTTTTGTAATTCATTCATTAATTGCGAAATGCCACCGATTTTAAAAAATCAAAAATAAATATATAAAAGTTTTCAAAAATGATAAAAATTGATATATACGTTAAATACACCTAGGTTAACAGTTATATAAAAAATAGATGAAATGCACCGGGGTGCACACCTCCGTACTTTTACACCCCCGTAACATCCGTGTTCATGATAAGAAAATAGTAAAGTACCTTAGACCAACCCAACAAGGACTTAAGTCCATTTTCCATTTTTCCACTCAAACATTTCGTTGTCAGCAACCCAGGACTTTTCATTAGATGGAACATGTTCAGATGGTAGGACTCATTTGGTATTGTTGTCATGCTGTTTTTGTTGGGTTTAGTTTCAATCCAATGTGATGCATTAAAATTTCAATACATATGGCTAAAAATTCTATTTTCTATTTTTTTAATTTTTTATAAAAATCTTAATCTACTTGTACTTAACTTATGTATTAAGTTTTATCATTTTTGAAAATTTATATATATTTTTTATTTTTGAAAATAAGGATATTTTAGTTACCTAAAAGTACTAAAACTCCTTTTTAAAAAAATAAAAAATATATACACATTTTGAAAATTGATAAAACTTAGTTTACAGATCAAATACACATGTATTAAAAGTTTTATAAAAAAATTCGAAAAATATTAAAAATGGAATTTGGTGCCAGATGCAGTGAAACAAAATTCATTCTTGATTCGGATTTATACTTCACATGGACTAGAACACAATAAAGCACATTCACAACTTTGACATATGAAAGAAATTTTTTATAAACACTCTCATGCGAAAGGAGTATCCATAAATACCTCCACATTATGAAAAAAATTGCAAATTTAACCCACATTGCCAGTAAAACTCAAACGTTGGAGGGTGAAATGAAATCTCCCAATGTTACAACTCAGGTAACACCCGGGTAGGATATTGTTGTCATGCTGTTGAATGGAAAATACATGACTGTGATAATTTTGGCATTATTCATTTGTGTCAGAATAAGGACAAACTGAAGAGTGATTTTCTGCTCACATGCCTTGAATGAAAATTATGTGATTGCACGACCATCGTAGTTTCCATGTTTCACAAAACCGCGCCAACCACTAATTTTCGACACATTATTCCACACGCCAACTTGACCTCTCGATATTTTCAAAAAAGCAAACTTTTTCTTTTTTAACAAAAACCTCGGCAGATTTTCTTTTGTAAAAAGGGCAGTATATTTCTCTTAAATATGCGGCCACTCTAATATGCACAGCTACTTCACTCGGTTATCTCCCATTTTCCTCACCTGGCACAGCAAAAGTTTACCTCTTTTTTTTCGGAGCCCAATCCTATGCACCCTGATGCATTCATCCTCAATGCACCCGGGTGTACTACATCTATTTTTTTATTTTTTTTGAAAATTTTTTACGCAATGGTTAATCTAGGTTTATTTAACCTATGTATCAATTTTTACTATTTTTGGAGACTTTTAGATTTTTAAAAATCAGTGGTATTTTCGGTCATTTTAAATTACGAAAAATGCCACTGATTTTTAAAAATCTAAAAAAAAATCTAAAAATCTCCAAAAATAGTAAAAATTAATACATATGTTAAATAAACCTATATTAACAGCTTCAAAAAAAATTTTCAAAAAAAATTAAAAAAAAGTGTAGTACACCCGGGTGCATTCAGCCAATGCACAGGGTGCATAGGATTGGGCTCCTTTTTTTCCCATATTAAATGCACCAAATGGTGGTGCTTTGATTATTGTAAAATGTACCGCGGTTCTCGACGTAGATTCTATTGTTTTTTCCTTTTGTGATGAGGTCTAGGTTTAAAAAGCAAATAATAATAATAATAATAATAGTAATAAAACTTATAGAATTTAATGAGCAAAAATATACGGCAACTTATTCATAGCCAATTGAGCAACTACTGTGGTCGCTTCATAAGTGTACTTGCATACGAATGACAGTTTATGTGTGAATTTATATGCAAACAAGATACTCGCTGCATTTAAGAAAATTTCTTAATGAACGGCTCAGATTTTGCATGGCGTAAACCCTTCATCATGCGATGACGCTGACGAGTTGCTGAGATTACCCTGTACATTTCTATCCTAGCTAATCCTTTCTAGTGTTTTCTATTTTGGGTGTTTCGTGTTTTGCTGTGCATTGTTGTGCATCATCTGTCAAAGCTAGCGTTTCATAGTTTCAGGGTTGTCATTATCACATATGCAGCAAGCAAAAATTATGGCTGCATATAGCAATATACGCAAACCTTACAATTTGGCTGCAGATAATGTTTTTTTTTTTTTTTTTTTTACCGATATTACACTTGACTACATTGACGATCCTCACAATAGGGAGGGAATTTTTTCCTGCAACCCTGACACTAAGAGAAATTTATATAAAACCCCTAACACTAGAGAGACTTATAAAACGCCTGCAACTCGGAAAAACTACAGCAATTTTTTCTCTTACCACCACTAAAGGAAGATTCGACCTCAGAACCTGCAACATCACGCATGCATGGCAAGCAGGTTTCTGCGTGGACTGCAGATAACGTCAAGGTGGGCTAAATGGCTGGCTGCGATAAAAGAACTTGGGCAGCAAAAAACATTTCCAGTTCTCGTAGTGAATGAAAAATGGGCCGATACAGGTAATGAAGTTGCCGTAAATGCACCTTTAGGGCTCAGCATGGAAATTTCTGCAGACCATTCCACAAGAACAGATGGTCATTCCGATCAACGACCAAGATCTCCCACACGTGAAAATGGAATCGCCGGACTTATCGCACGCGTGCGAAGTTACAGGCGCAAGTAGCAACTACGGAAGAGGACAAAGGCGCCATTTTCACGCGTCAACCTCAGCAGAAAGGCACCAGGGACCTTGCCGACGTGGATGCATGCATGCATGCAGCTGTTAAAATCGACCTTCTTCTGGCCGCGAGCCAAACACGTGTGCGGTATCAGATCCGTTCGTCCGTTCGCGAAGCCAAAATAGCTTTATTACTTACGTTTGTCCTCTGTCGTGTGGCCCGCCCAGCTGTACTTTGAAATGAATTGGAGAACAGCTTGTCTGATCCGTCCACCTGTCGTTGGAGACACGTGGAGAATCACTGAAATATGGAATTCACTTCTAAGAAGTTGAAAAAGTTATTGAAGTCGTTACTTTTACGCTGCCAAATTTGTATTTTTACTCTAAGCAGCGAATTTCAATATTCTTTGTCGCCAAAGTAACTATCATTGTCTGCGGTTAAAGGCATGTTTGAATATTAAAATTTTCAATCTAAAAATTTCTCGCCCCGGACTTATTTTATTTTTTTGTTCATTTCTTCTTATTTTCTTATATAATTATCTTTTTTTTTAAATTATTTCTACATAACTATACATATAATTATCCTATATATTTTCACTTTATTATCTTTACTCTCTATCATTGCTTCTATTACATCACATTTCATATTAATTAAAAAACTTTTACACTAAAAACTTTTCATCCAAAAGTTTTATTACTTCCCAAACACACCTTAAATATAAGAAGTTTACTTTCTACCAAATCTTATTTTCGTACAACAACCAAATTCACTCAATTAATTATATTTAATATTATTTATTTGTTCGATCCCGGACTTATTTTATTTTTTGTTCATTTCTTCTCATTTTCTTATATAATTATTTTTTTATTTATTTCTAGGTAACTATATATATAATTATCCTATATATTTTCACTTTATTATCTATCATTGCTTCTATCACATCAAATTTCATATTAATTTGAAAACCTTTAGCTTTTACTCTAAAAACTTTTCATCTAAAAATTTTATTACTTTCCAAACACACGTTAAAAATAAGGAGTTTACTTTCTGCCAAATCTTATTTTCGTACAACAACCAAATTCACTAAATTCATTATATTTAATATTATTTATTCGTTTATATTAGTATTATCATGAAAATTATATCATTTCTTTAATATTATTGTCAATAAGCTTCATCTACAAATGTATAAAATTAACAAAAGAAAATGATTTGAAGTTAAATATTAATTTTAAATTAGCATTTTCAACATCTAAATTATTTAAAATATTATTACTGTGTGGTGAATGATTTTATATGAAATTCAATGTCTCACCTAAAAAATTAATATTAAATATAATAAATGAAGCAAATTATTCAACATTTGTTGTGGCGGAAGCAGAAGGCAAACTCGGCATGGAGCAGGGACCAGTCCCGCAGCGGCACGGGCCCCTCGGGCAGCAGGTACACATCATGACAACCAGTTAAGCAGGGCTCGAATCTGATTCACCAATCAATCCACTTCCCTCGTCTCTCACATTTCCTCCTCCACCGTCGTCATAATTTATCAGCAATAACTAATAATAAATTGATATTATTAAAGTAAAACACAATAGACAAAATTCCATGGGCCACCGGCATTTTCCTACCTTGTCCATCCTGCATGTCAATTGTCAAAGGTGGGGAAAAAATTCGAAGAAGAGTTTCTATTTGGATTAATATTATTTTTCAAAAGTATTGACAATAAAAAAAATACATTTTCAATAGGAAATGAAGAATATTAATTGCAAAATAAATTAGTGAATCAAAACAAATAAGGAATGTATTTGGAAAGCGATAAAGTTTTTGTATGAAAATCTTTTGGTATAAAAATTTTTTAAACAAGAGAAAATGATCCGATATCACAGGAGTAATGATGATAAGTAAAAAAGAATAAAATTGAAATAGATAAGTTAATTATACAAATAGTTGTGTAGAAATAGTTTAAAATATGATAGTTGCATAAAACAATGTGAAGAAATAATTAAAAATAAGACAGTTATGGAAATTGAAAATTTCAAGTAATTAAACGCACCCAATCCAATTAAAGCTGATTGGTTGGTTTATTGTATATGGGCGCTGCTTAGCTTTAGAATATTTCTGTTCTCCGTGTGCTGGGCCGTCGAAGCAACAGTGGAGCTGAACTGGAGAGGGAGAGCATGAGCATCGGATGATAGTGCGTGACATGATGCACGTCTGGCCTGGGTACGTTGGAAGACCGGGGAGTAGTGCTTTTCTCCTGCTCAAAGCAAAGTGCGATGGGAATGGCCCACAAAGAGAGAGGAAGTGTCCAAGTACATTTCCGCCACTGCACTGCATTGAAATTGTTGGACAAAATTCTACAGCCGTGAGCTTGCTTGCCCAGATGTCTCAACTACAGTGCATCTCGCTTTTGTCCTTCACTATCACCATGAAATGCCTCTTTTTGCCTTACCTAATTAGTCACACTACAATCGCTCCATTGAAATCGAATAGCAACAAATTTCGCGAGTTCTACTATGATTGATGCCTGGCCCATTACTCATTGAATCCATCTTGGGCCAGCCATTAATATTTTTAGACCTCGGGTAATTTCATATGTGGGCTCTAGGAAGGAGAAGAAGAAAGAAGCAGCGGAACAATTTTTAAACTGTCGTTTCCTTAAACTTCCAATATAATATTGATCAAATATCTTAGGATGGCCCAAAATATAATACGCTGATGAATGGTTTTGATTATATATGAATGACGGTCCTGAAAACTATAAAAGACAAATCTATAGCCTGATTTATCATAAAACTGAATCTCACGCAGAAAATTTCTGTTGATTAGTGGGTCCCTAATTAAACATGTTATAATGCATTTTAATACTATGCTGCTGAGTTGATAGGCTAAGTGGATACTCAACGAGCGTAGCTTGTTTGGCAGGGACGATGGCAAATCTCGTCCCAGTGAGGGTTTGAACGAATGTGTCGCCCTCATTTGTGTGAGAGATGGTGGGAGCAATAGCTTTCCATATTAAGAGCTTCAGTCTTCTTCTTCTAATATTATAAGAAAATTTGTGAAAGGATTTATAGGGTTATGAAGTTGATCTGTAAGGAAAAGCTATAAAGACTCATGAACTTGATTTGTAATAACTAAATAGAAAATTTTAATATTGTAAAATATGATTCCAAAATGGAACAATCAAAAAAATTATCACATCATACATTATGGGATCCAACGCCCCGAACTGTTTCGAAGTGCGTCTTGTCTCAGCTGTTACAATATGAACTCGCATTCGCACAAATGGTAACAAAGTTAGGTTTTCATAAATTATACTTGGGCGAAATCCTCTTTAACTTTTGTTTGTGAACCCAAAATTGTTCAGTATTCAATCAAGAATCGATAATTGGTCTCCTAAATTAATTATAAATTGAAAATTTTCATGATAATTAATACATATTATGTTAATTAGAACCATTTCCCACGGCTAGATAAGAAGGACTCTGATTCAGTGCACCCGGGTGCGTGTAGCACTGCACGCTCCCGGGCGCATACATATATTTTTTTTTATTTTTTTTTGAAAAAATTTGCATAAACATGTTATTTTCAGTACTAAGATGATTTCAAATAGTTGCAAAATAAGCCGTTTTCCGACCCTTTAGGACTGGTCGTTCCAAGTGGAAGACCAATCATTGAAGGTGTTCGATTGAATCAAAATTTTGTGAGCCGTTGGATTATCTCTGCTACTGAAGGCTTGACGGGAGCAATCAATGTGTATAAATTTTACACACAGGTTCCTCTGTCAGTGTAGAAATTTTACAGGCAGCCCTCATTATTGGCTCCTCTTAAGGTGCGATCCTCCTTCTTGATCTCTCATCTAGCTATTTTTTCCGCTCGTGTGTCTCCCTTCTCCGGTCTCACTCCTCGCCGGTGGCATATTATTCCTTGTCAGCGACTCATCTCACACGAAAAATCACGCCTCAAGCAGCCGAATGATCTTTTACGACTGACCGAAAATCGGATTTCCGACCGGTCAAAAAATATATTTTTTTTAAATTTTTTTTGAAAAATATTTTTATAAATATGTTAATCTAATTATATTTAATCTATAAATCAAGTTTTACCATTTTTGGATATGTATATATATTTATTTTAGATTTTTAAATACGGGGGTATTTAAGTCATTTTAAATATTCTTAAAATGGCTTAAATACCTCTGTATTTAAAAATCAAAAATAAATATATATACATATCTAAAAATGATAAAACTTGGTTTATAGATTAAATATAATTAGATTAATATATTTATAAAATTATTTTTCAAAAAAAACAAAAAAATTTATTTTTTGACCGGTTTCTGACCGTTCATAAAAGATTGGTACTCGCCTCAAGCATCACCATGCCCCATCTTCGAACTCTCTTCATGGATAGCTTCACAGAGCTTGGTGTCTCCACCCTTCTATCATAGCTCCCCTTTGTAAAAAATGACATGGAGAAGAAACATAGCATGGGTGGGCACAACACACGCCATGTACACAATGATATTCTCATCGGGTTGGCTGGCACAAAGCTACCGTAACTTTTCCATCCATGGAAATTGTTTGTTTGTTCGTGGGAATAAAAAGTAAAACTTTGAAGCATATTTGAATGATCATGTGTGGGCACAACACACGCCATCCATGGGTGGGCACAACACACGCCATGTACACAATGATCATGTGCATATATGAATTGCACATGATCATTATACGCACTCGCGTGCTGCTTGGATTTTAAAAAAAATTCTCTACATTTGCATCATTGCGACGAATGGAGTAATCCTCTAACAACTGTCTTGTGCTTGCTGTGCGCGTGGGGCTGTGGAATACGCACAGTTTTTCTGAATTTTCATTTTCATTCAATCCAAAATTGCAACGTATCCGGCACCATCACACCCACCAAATCCAACATTCCTTCATAGCCGTCGTTTGTGACATTGTTGCGGTCTATCTTATCCGATGTCCTTAATCTTCCTCGCTGCCAAAACTCCATTTGCCAGGGTATTTTTGAAATTTTAAAATATTTAACGACGTTAATAATACCATGAGGAAATTTATAATGAAATCTACAATTGATTTTTTTTGTTGCAATTATGATTAAAAAGGGATGCAAATAATTAATATATGCACCGATAGTGTATTGCTGTCCGCTAATTCGGCTATTTGTGGTTGGCCCTGTTGGCCAAAGACGGAGAGCAGGAGAGCAAGTGAGCGAGCTCGTGCACGTGGGATGGAGGAGAGGAGGAGGGGAGAAACGAACCGGCGATACTCTTGCAAGAGAGGGAGAGTCGAGCAATTCATGAGGGAGAAAAATGACGTTTTTATTTGAAAGCGGGAGGGAGAATATCAGCAGGAGGGAAGGAGGAGGGGAGCAGATGAACAACGATTCTCTTGCAAGAGAGGGAGAGTCAAGCCATCCTTGAGGGAGAGAGTGTTGTTTCTATTTTCCTCCAAAACGACTGGTCTGACAGTCCTCGAGGGCGCAAATTGGGGTTAATTGGGATGAACTCGCATTCTAAGCTTAGTGGGTTTATGCGTGGCAGGGGAGACAGGCGGGATCGTCGGCAGAGAAACAGGGACGACGGGAGGGAAGACGGGCAGGATCGTTGGCAGAGAAATGGGGACAGCGAGAGGGAGAGGGCCGGAGGGAAGAAGAGTGGGAGAGGGCTGGTGATTTAGGGTTGACGTAGGAGGTCGTCGGAGGGAACCGCGACAACAGCAGCGCAGGAGCAGGAGGGGAAGAGAGCGTTGAGAGAGAGATGAGACGCCGGTAAGAGAGAGGTGAGGGAAGGGCCTGTAAGATGAGACTCATATACAGTGAAGTTAAAAAGATACAAGGGTTTTTATGATGCTATTAATGATGCTAAGTGTAACAAAAGAAGTAAGTTTTTTATTAACTTTTAAGATTTTAAAAATGGAGAGGATTATGTTGAAAAAGAATTTTATAAAAGCGGAACCGTATTATTATGGTTACTACATGATTTATTATTATTATATATTCATATGAAATCCTAAACTTACTACTCTCAAGTAAAACGTAGTTTCATTAACATAAATTCTAAACTTATCGAATTTTGATCTTATGCACTTGGGTGCAAATACATATTTTTGTATTATTTTAAAAAAAAAATTCGCAATTGTTAATCTAGGTATATTTAACATGTATATCAATTTTTACCATTTTTAGAGATTTTTAGATTTTTTTTAAATTTTTAAAAATCAGTGGCACTTTTAGTAATTTAAATTTAGTAAAATGACACTAATTTTTAAAAATCTAAAAAAATTCTTAAAATCTTCAAAAATGGCAAAAATTGATACATGTCTTAAATACATCTAGATTAATAGTTGTGTAAAAAAAGTTTTAAAAATATTAAAAATGAGTATTTGTTTCTAGGTGCACCGAAGCTAAGTATACGCGAGTGCATAGGATTAGTTTTCAGAGTTGTCACTCTTAAGTAAAACATAAATTCATCAATATAAATTTCAACCCGAAAACTCAACCTTAATCCAATTTTTAAAAATAGAATTAGGATTGAGTTTTACAAATAAGGCTAGGGCTAGGGTTAATTTTTATAAATAAGATTAGAGTTAGGGTTGAAGTAGACCTGAGTTTCATGAACTTTAGATTCACCCCTAGTCAAGTCATCAAGCCAACAAGCATCCCAAGCCCCAAACTCAAGAGAGAAACACATTTCTCTTCGTTCCATATGGCCCACTTTCACATTTATGGTGGTGATTTTGGGACTGATCTTGTGCGCCCGGGAGCATTGAGCTCTCAATGCTCCTGGGCGCATACACCATTTTTTAATTTTTTTCGAAATTTTTTTACAAGATTGTTAATTTAAATGTATTTAATATGTATATAAATTTTTATAATTTTTGGAGTATTTTAAAAATTTATTTTTAATTTTTGAAAATCAATGGCGTTTTAGGTAATCTAAAATTACTAAAATACCATTGATTTTTCAAAAATAAAAAATAAATATCTAAAATACTCTAAAAATGGTAAAAATTAATACAAATGTTAAATATACTTAAATTTATAATTTTGTAAAAATTTAAAAAAAAAAGGTATATACGCCTGGGAGCATTTAGAGCTGAATACCCTCAGGCGCACCGGATCAGAGTCCATGGTTTTGCTTCCTATGTACCATATAACTTAATTTGGGATTCATAAAAATTGTAAGTGATATAATTCAGTGGCTTAGATATATATTGCTAGATAAAATGAATGATAAGCTTTGATTTAATCATTAAGGTATATCCCTTCATTTTACTTAAAATGATATTATGTTTATAAAAAAATTAAAAAGTAAAAATATATTTTTGGACTGGTTTGAAAAAAATCAATCAACATTTAATATATAATTTAAAATGATAGAGATTATCTAATATCCAAGATAAGGTACATGACAAAGAACAAGTAAGTTATAAAAAAAACTTAGATCATTCATAAATGCATTAAAAGTAATAATAATTTATAGAATCATTTATCTATTTAGTAATAATGTTTTGGACTGATTAGGTGTTGAATAATGTCAAACTATATAATACAATAATTTTATAGATCTTGAAGATGAACATCATGAAACATAAAAAAAGGTAAACATCGTGTGCATCTTTGATGGGGATGAAACTAATTTTCTAGTTAAATAAATGGTGCTAATAAATCTGATGAATTATTTTTTGATACATCATAAATATGATCCAAAATACTGAAATCTTCTTTACTACTTGTTATTGGTCATGGTCAATCCGTCAACCTGCTTGTCCAACCTTTATAAATGGTTCGAGTTGGATTTTTCGAATAATAGTATGATCCGCCAACTCATTTAATTGTTTAATTAAATAAACAAATTAAAGTTGAAATTTTATAACCCAATAACTCATTTAATAACCCATTTAACTCATTTAATTTGTTCAACCTGTCTAACCCATTAAAATCTAATATATATGTGTGTGTGTGTAAATCTCTTAGTTATTTTCCTCACTAAGTCTTCCTCCCGTAACTCAATTTTATATTTTTCTACTATTGCTCAACTCTATTTTCCCCTCGTTGCCTTATTTTCATTTTTTCTTCCTCCGAAAATACCATCTTACATTTTCCTACTAGATCATCATTTGCAGGAATTTAGGTTTTCAAGTTTCTACTATATAACTAGTTTACAACTTGCTAACCCGTTTATTAAAAATGAGTTAAATGAGTTATAATTGAAGTTTTTTTAAATAGGTCAATAAACGAATTAGGGTTAAAATATTTTAAATAAGTTAGAATTAGAAGTAGACTCCTACCCACCCATCCGACTAATCCGTCAAGACTATTAGTTGTAGCTACATGTATTATCTACTTTCAACAACATTTGTTGTGGTGATCTCAAGAATTCATACCGTGGATGTATGTGGGTGATTTAACTTTAATTTTGTAAAATTTAGAGGGCTGTGTTTTTATGAAAGCAGGTTTAACATCTGTTTTTCAAGCAATTCTTTCCGCCTGGGCGAAGTCGCCGTTCCTGCGCCCGCTGCCCGTACGCTGCATACAGGCCGTTGGATTGGGAGGGATGAAACTGCGCCGTCAGATGGAAAAGTTGCATTCTGGTCCTTGTGCGCTCAACCATTTCGCAGACGAAATAATTCAAAAAAGCAAATGATGTACGGACAAATAGCATCTGACCGCTTCTGCGGGCTATCTCTGTCTCTCCCTTTCCCACGGCCTCCACCCACCTCCGGATCTCCCTCTCCCTCTCCGGCCATGACCCTGCCACGACACCACTGTCTCTCTCCCTCTCCCTTTCCAGCCATGAACCCAGCAGCCTCACACCTTCCGGCCACTCACACCTTCGCCGGGCAGACCTCCGTCTCTTTGTCTCTCTCTCGGCGACGACACCGCCATCTCTCTCTCTCTCTCTCTCTCTCTCTCTCTCTCCCCCTCTCCCTCTCCCTCTCCCTCTTCCTTTCGGCCACGACACCAGCGCCCTTACACCGTCCGGCCACGACACCAGCACCCTTACACTGTCCGGCCACATGTTGAGTCATGCCTTGTCGGCTTTGTGATTTTTACTGGTGCAGGGAATCTGCTAATATATCATAAATGCATGCTGATTCCATGATAAAACTAGCAATGCACAAGCAATTCTGTGATGATACCATTTAGAGTAGAGGCACAGAATTCAGCTAATTATGCTGTAAATAGACAACCCTACATACTCAATACATCCACTTGGTTTACTGTGATGATCTCTGGAACTGAAAGAATTCTTAGAATGGGTTTGCAACTTGGCCCCTTTTGAGATTTGCAGAAGAGTAAGAGTCGATAGTTGCGTTATTGAATATCATTGGCCTCTATGTTGTAATAAGTCGAGGAGGAACATTATGCTTAGTCAGAAGTTGAAACACAGTGAGGAATCAAGGCTTGTTGACAATGTCACATGGGACAGACAGATGACAAGGTCAAACAACACTTCAAAATATGACAAAGTCGTTTATTCTCATTGTTCTCATTGTTATCACCAAATCCCAAAATCTAATGTGAATCAAGCAAGACAAAAAAGATAGCTTAAAATCAAGAGCTCCCTTCAAACACACACAAGGCAAGGGAAATAAATTTTGCTCAAAAAGCCTTTTCAGCATTATTCTCATCCCTGTTACAAGGCCAGAAGTCTAAGGTGAATAATTAAGATGAAAAGTTTGCGTACAAACCGAGCACAACCAATTGGGAACAACTTTAAATTCTTTATTCCCTACCATCTGACAGTTGTTATTCGATGCCTGTTAGTTCACTATTAGCTTGTTTGGTCACACGTTTTAGAAATAGAAAGAACAGAAGCAATCCACTTTTATTAGGCGTTTGGCCTGGCTTTTCACTTTCAAGGAAATTCTAATAGATAAACAGTAAAAAATAAGCTAAACATACCGGAGCACAAGTATCTAAATAATGTTCTTCTGCATGCTTTTTTGGAACCATATCTCCACAAATAGTACATATTTCCAGATTGCGGGA
>JAXCLR010000001.1:57708753-57733872 GCA_035584095.1 Annona squamosa
AATAAAAAAAAATATATGTATGCGCCCGGGAGCGTGCAGTGCTGCACGCTCCCGGGTGCACTGAATCAGTCTCCAGATAAGAAGGACTAAGCAGCACCGTATATAACCTCTCTCTCCTTTTCAATATGTTCTTCATCAGCAAATACAAACAAAGAAAAGTGTAAAGAACCGGACCATGGAAATGGACCCTTGTGGAAAAGCTGCTCTCATCACCATAAGAAGCACTAAAAGACAGAATTCCAGGTTGGAACTTGGCAGTGCTGTCCCAATCATCCTTCCCTCGACGGCGTCTTCGAATGTGTTCTTTCTATTCGCATTTTGGAGAGTGCGTATCATGCACACAACTAAATCACCACTCATGCTTGGAGTTGGAAGATCACACCATCTGAAATTAAAGAGATCCACGCCATCCAAACCGAAATCTAAAAATCGCCTATGATTATATATGGAAGCTTTAATTGGTTTTTCCCCCCATCTAGCCAGCTGTTAGTGATCAGCAAAAGGCTAGAAATTAATTGCCATATACATGATCGATGAGGGATGGGTTGCTGCACTTGCGGAGTGCATGCATATGCTATATTCCAAAAGCTGCCACGAATCTTTCTCAGAGAGTCGTAAATCATTGGCTGGATGGATGTGATTGAAAAGCAGAGTTGCATCCTCACCCACAAGGTCACAATGCTAGCTAAGATGCCCGTGTGCTAATAATGAAGGTAAAGAGCTGGACGCACTTCACTCATGGAGGGTGACCTCCGGATTCTCCTCTCAGAATCTCAACCCTTTTGGGCTTCCGAGTTTCAACTGGTGTACAGAGACTGGAAATTCTTTTCTATTTGCAAGGGAGGTTTCATCTAGAAATGCTTTATAGATTATTAATTAACTCTTTTTATTTATATATACATAAATATTGATAATTTGCAAATATACCCACTTAGTTTGCTCAAAATTTAAAAATATACACATATAGTTTCAGAAATTATAAATAACTCCCAAACATAATTGCAAATAACCCGCACACTGTTATAACATCATCATGGTGTGTCGGTGTGAGTGTATTTGTTAAAATATGTAAACTATGTGGATATATTTGTAATTTTAAAAATTAAGTAGTATACTTAATTTTTGCAAATAATCCCCACATAGTTTAACAAAAAATAAAAATAATCCTTATGTCCTGACGACACAATAACAGCATCATAACAATGTGAGGGTTATTTGTAATGAGGATTAAACTATGCGGGATTATTTGTAATTTTTGAAACTAGGTAATATATTTGCAATTTTGATCAAACTAAGTGGGTATATTTAGAAAATTACCTAAATAAAAGAATGTTAAACGGCACATATTGCTTTACTCCATGCAAGCTTCTTATTTTCAGGCATTGAGCATAATTTTCAGAATAAATACTTAATTTATGACTTATTTGACTGTTGATGGATTGCAGAACCTGATCTAAGTTTTCAACTAGAGCCAACTTGCTCATTTACTTAGAATTAAATTTTATACTGCGTTAATATTATAACTAAAATATTAATATCATAATATTCGATAATTAGATATTTCTTTATATTATATAACATCAGTGTATATTACGATAATAAATTTATTAGTTTCATATAAATATAATTTTTAGATTTTAATTAATTACAAAATATGTCAAATCTTTGAATTTCATTTTATGTTAAAGGCCTGGTCACATGTCGGCAGCCGCAGTTCCTAACTGTGTCCGACTGTTTTAATATATTTTTTAGTTTTTTGTAAACATGTTAATTTAAGTATTTTTAATCCATCATCCAAGTTTTATCTTTTTCGATATATTTATATTTTTTTAAAATTTTCAAACAAAGAGGCACTATGGTAATTTTAACCGGCAGAGTGTGAGTGCAATTTGGTCC
Organism: Annona squamosa; assembly: GCA_035584095.1. Classification (NCBI taxonomy): domain Eukaryota; kingdom Viridiplantae; phylum Streptophyta; class Magnoliopsida; order Magnoliales; family Annonaceae; genus Annona; species Annona squamosa. The sequence goes on from JAXCLR010000001.1 coordinate 57,710,650, forward strand.
AAATTTAACCCCAAATCTGGCCCACCGAATCCAATTTTGAACGGCATTTAATCTTAACAATTGAAATTCGAACCTCACTTTAAATAAGGTTGGCGTTAGGTTAAGGCGAACCCAAACCCAATTTGTATATTACACTAATATTATACATATAAAATATCAAATATTTATATCCCTCAAACAAAGGTCATTTATTTGCAATCTCAACTAAATCAAGCATAATAAGAAATTAGGTAAAAATATTTATTAAAGGATAACCTTAGGTGTGGAACAGATGAGTGGCAAGAAACGGGTGGACTTTTACATTGTACAATCAATTTTTTTTATTTTTTGTTTATATTAAACAACCAACAATGATTATGAAATGCACGGCCCGTGGACCTTTTAAGGATATATGTAATTATATGCTTGACTTGAATATTGGGCCCCAGAAACTGATGTGGTTGGATTTTTGTTTCGTTAATCTTGGATCAAATTATGAACCATCTGAATGAATTGTTAAGTTATTTGAAGCAAGTAAAAGTCCAATTTATATCGAATTTGGTAGTCCCGTGAGTTTCTTATTAGGAATACGATTATGTACATCATAATATATTTTAGGTTAAAATACAATATTTATTTATTTTTATGATTAGTTATATTTTTTCATTTTTTCATAACTATGTTTACCTTAGTGTATTCAATTTATATACAAAGTTTTACCATTTTACAATACTCTTACATATTTATTTTTGTTTTTTTAGAAATCAAGCTTTTAAGGGATGCAAAATGACTTAAATGCCCTTGAAATTGGTGATTTAAAAATCAAAAATAAATATGTGAAAGTATTATAAAATGTCAAAACTTTGTATATAGATTAAATGTACTTAGAAAAACATGTTTATGAAGACGAAATTAAAAAATATAACTAATTGTAAAAATAAATAAATATTGTATTTTACCTTAAGATACATCATGATACTCTTTCTTTGTGTGGCTCTCTTATATTTACAGTGAATTTGGCAACCTTTTAAGTATTTTAAGATAGAAAAATTATGCTTTTAGATTTTTTACAATGCATTGAAGTTAAATAAGTATAGGATAAACAACAAACATTTATTATCAACAAAATGTCAAACTTGATTTTTAACTCGAAACTTAGCTTACGTCTGAATTTTACGAATAAAGTTAGGATTTAAACTTTACAAACAATGTCAAGTTAAAGTTTAGAATTAAGATTTTGTAAATAGAGTTAGAGTTTAGACATTTTATAAACAGGGTTAGAGTTTAAAAGAACTTAAATTTCAAGAATTCGATTTACATTCCTGAGATCAAAGTTGGGTGACTAATTTATAACCACAAAAGCATATTTGGGAAGGGTTGATTGACATATAAGTTTAATAACAACTTCGTTTATTTGTCACTACTATCTATAGTTAATTATCTCATATCCATTAATTTTAAATTTTTAATCATTTAATTCCTTAATTATTCTTTTTCCTTTTATCCCAAAAGCATGTGCTTTGGCATCTACACAAGCAATGGTACTTAATAGTTGATCAAAAAATTGACTCAAATAGAACATGAGGATGCTGATATTGGATAGAGCATCAACTTTAATGATATTAAAATAGAAAGGAATAGCTCTAGATACATCAGATGCCAGATTCAAAGACAACAAATGCACCAAGACTTTCTTAAAGTAGTAACGCCATCCGTCATATATATTATTTTGATTCAATCAACTTACTTATTTTTAAGGTTGTCTTTAATTTCTTCCATATTTTATAACTAAAAACTATTGTTTGATTCCCATTTCCCCACTTTAATTAGGCATTAAGTGGAAATACTGTGCCCAATGTTTCGTCCCTCTCAAGTCAATTTTTTTGTCTCCCACTTTTTCTTTCTTTTTTTTTTTTTTTTTTTTTTTTTTGCTTTTCTATTCTGAGTTGAATTGCTGATGCATTAGAAGTTACAGAACTGGTGGGTGCATGTCTAATCCATCTATCATTCCCACCACCTCATGCTAACCTTACAGCCAAAAAGATCTGTCCGATCCAAAGCACAAGCATGCCAATTAAATGTCGCGATATGCATTGATGGAAAAGCTCCATACCCATGCCAATTAGTGTTCGTCGAACGTCCAAAATGCCCTTTTAAACCAATCTCAGAATATTAAAAAGTGCAAATACGTGCACTGTGTCTCCTCATAATGATCATCTCATTGGATGGAATTTGGAAAGCAAATATGACTAGCAGGGATTGTCATGCGTTAAAAAATTAAAATTATATTAAGAATGAAAAAATTATATTGAATATGTTGAAAAATGGATTTTAAATTGAAAATCAAAACATTTTTTTCAAGTTTACATTTCATCACATTCTCCACCTATCCGGTTGAATAGAATGACCTTGAACTAAGGATTAAATTAAGATCCAATATACCCATTTCCGTAACCATCATTTAGTTTATAATAATAGCCGGTAACAAAATTTACTTCAATAAAAATTTTAATTATGTAATCTCATGAATTAGAATATTATGTTAAATTTGTAAAATTATTTATTTATCGGCTGTTCACTTGGAGCTGGTTTAATACTGAACTGGTTCAATGGACTCCATTTGCATCATTTTAAATGATCTAATTCGTTTATTTTTTGTTATTATTTATTTAATAAGACCATTTAAAATTACTTTACTCAAAATTTTATGTAGGCTGGACATAAGATAAAATTTTTATGGATTGTTTCAATTGACATGATATGGATACATAAACCGAAATTTTCTTACATTAAATTTTTTTTTCACTTTTATTATGAGACTTACGTGGATATTCGATTTGGAATCCTGGATGAAACGTAACTTTACAATTGAACAAAATTTTATATATAATGTGTGTTTAGAAAATAATAAAACTTTTGAATAAAATATTTTTAATATAAAAGTTTTCAAAATAATAAAAAATGATAAATATTTATATATGATAAAGAAATTATAAGAAGTAAAGAGAATAAAATTAAAATAAATAATTTAATATTTGTGTAGAAATGATTGAAAAATAAGATAGCCATATATAAATATGTAAATAAATAATTAAAAATAAATTATAGTTATGAAAAATGAAAAGTTTAAGGTCACATGTCGAACCATAGAAGTATTTCTAATAGAATATTTAGTTGGCACATTAACATGCAAGTTGAAGCATTAACATACTATGTTTTGATGATTTACGGTCAATCGAAAATGAGGGTCAGTCTAAATGAGGGTTGCAAACTCAGTTATATAGAAACCGACCCATTAACCCCTTCAAAATCTAAAATTTTAATCCTTAATTGAAAATTCACTCCATTCATTGTATTTAACATCATTTTTTATCTATGAGACAAAATTTCATCCCAATTAAGTATGTTTATAGGTCACATTTGTTCAAAAATATATATATTCATGTGTAAATTATGAAAATACTCAGATCTATTTACACATATATTATAATGTAATAATAATTTATAGAATCATTTATTCACATAGAAATGATATTTTAGACTATATAGATGTCAAAAATATTACTTTAAAATTGATTTTTGGACGGATTAATTTTTCATTAAGAATCAAAATCTTAGATTTTGAAAGGCTTATATGGGTCAACTTCTGCATAGCCTGGTCATATAGAAACGGGATCGATATTTTACACATATATTTATAAAATTGGCATCTCCTATAGGATTTGAGTAAATTTAGAATTTATTAAATTACTTTTTAAAAAATTCTTACGAATTCATTCATTATAATAGTGTAGAATTCTACAATTACCATATTAATGCTCCCATGTAACATACTAAATTCTTAAGTGTATTTTAACTATTTTTCTATAAAGGTAAGATAACTATAAAGACTAAATTTTCTACATATAACAAAAAAGTATTAGATTCTAGAATTTGCATACTAAATTTCTATATACCATACTAACTTCCAAGTCCATTTTAGTTAATTTTTATATGGATAATGAAAATTCTATATGAAAATATGAAATTAAATTATAAACATCAACGTGTACCCTTACGTAACAAAGATATTGAAATTAAATTGACATCAAAATTATAAATGAAATGTACCATTTTATGGATGCAATATTAATAGACGTAGGGTCATCCAAAAAATTAAATGTCATAAAATCATTCTATATAAAACATGCGTAGAAGGTAGCTATTTTAAATTGGGAAGTTAGATCTCCCAATTTTCATTTCCAAATTCATTTAATTCTAGTTCATCCATCACAAGTGTAATACAATCAAGAAACAACAGAAAATATTTCACCTCTCTTTCCACATTTTATAAATTTTAAATTTAAAAAAAAAATTCAATTTTTCAAAAGTCGTCGAATTCCTGCGAGTTTAGTTTTTCTTTTTTTTCCTTCTCGCCACTGGTTCAGTATCAGTAATTCTTATCAGCTTTGATTTTTTATTTTGGCATTTGATCTAGGTGTGGGCATTGAGGCAGGCAATACCAGGTCAAAGTATACCAAATTCTGATCCTACTTTTTAAAAATCAAGTTTCACCATTTATTATACTGGGTCGAGATAAAGTCGGTTTGACCATCACTTTTTTTTAATAGGTTCTGAGACAAACTTCGGATTGATATCAGACCAATTTCGAGATAATGGGTTAGGTCAAAAATACGGGTCAAATAAAATAATTTTATGAATTTATATACTTATCAAACATAAATATATATTTATATTAAATTTAAATATTATATGCTTGAATATTTCACTAATTATTAAAAAATACATAATTAAGAACACAAATTATTTAAAAATATAGTATAAATTTACTAAAATGGATTAATATACAATTACACATAAGGGTTATATACCTACAAATTATTTTTATTGATTCTTATATTATTTTTTGAGTAAATTGATTCTTCTATTGTTTATAGAGTTAATTATAAAAAAGTGAGAATTTTGAAAGAAAATAATAATAATATTTAAACATAAGTTTATTTTGAATTCAAGTTGAAAGTTATGACTTATCCTTATACTGGTTAAAAATATATTAATTTTACTTAGCTAAAAACAAATCAGGTTAAAGTCGAGTCACTGGTAGACCTGCCCCAATTTTCACCCCGTTGGTCGCACCTAACAGATATTCGTTTGTGCTTTGGCGTCTTTTTTATTATGGCCGCCCGATTTTTTAAGCGCTAATAATGAGCGGGAGTCCATTTTTATGCAGCTGAATACTCTCACAAGAATACACGCACACGCACCTAAGCTCTTTCCTACGTGCACATGCGTCTAAACGGCCTGGATTAAAGCTGCAGGAATGGACGGATGGCGCTCCTGCACAGGAATTCGTGTACAGCTTTGTTGGACTTAAATGTATCTCGATATACATATATATCGTTTGTATAAAACTTTTTTTTTTTTTTACATAGTCTCCTTTGTATTTAAAATCTTAACGGTTGATGAGAAATCTACTTTATTTATTGTATTTAACATCATTTTTAATATATATATAATTTTAATTGAGGACCATATTTAACTTCTTGTTCATTGCTAAAACTTTATAACAAAATTAAGTTCCCGGTAAATTCTATATATCAAACGGTTAAACTTTTCACAATGTTCTTAATTTTGCGGTGATCATGTAAGGCCATTTCCGCTATGGCACATATACAGCTTGTAAACGCTCATCCATGACCAATAATTAGAACCACCAAAATTTCTGAAAATTTTATCAAAAAGAAAAAAAAAATTTCTAAAAATTTGTGGCAACGGTTATTCATCGTCCGTAATTGTTAAACGTGGGTGTCTTTTCTCAACGTCGCCATGAGCATCGCTTTCAACTCCAATGTTCATGAATGAGACCATGGTAATTTATTAAAGAAAGGAATAAAAAAACCACTCAGTTTTCACTCGCACTTTATATTATAAAAAAAAATAAAAATAAAAACTTTGAGACACTGTTGTTGCTTCATTCATCTCTATTATTTCTTTCCTTGGAGCCCAAGTTGGTGCTTGCGATTTTTTAATTAATTTTCTATTACAGTTTACGGACCAGTCGCATCAACTAAACAATTTTGGCTTCTTTTGGTCTTCTTTTTTTGGTTATTCGTTTCTTAAAATTTTTATTTTGGTTTAGAGAAAATTATCTGGTGAAGGAATAAACCTAGCAGTGATGAAAGAGAATTTGAATCATCTGAACGACTGATTGGCAGACAGAATCCTCCCTTTACTCGCTTTTACAGCTACTTTGCTTCCCATTTCTCTTTCTCCCTTGCCTTTTTCTTTTTCTATATCGTTCACACTCCATCGGAGGAAGTTTCCTCCCCAACACTGTTTATGAGTACCTCCTTGTTTAGAAGCCCCTCATGTATAGCCTGATCGGTTGAATCCGAAAAGCAATCTCATAGAAAATATAATGTCCATTAGAAAATTTTCGTTTTTGTGAAGAAATTTAATAAAATCCTATGATGATCATTGCAATCTGGATTAAGGATAAGTTAACGAAGAAACAGTTCTAAACATTAAACGAAATAGCTTAAACTTTTTATATTAAGGAAATGATGGGAGGAAAGAATTAAAAGAGAAACCGACATAACAACAAAATTTTTATAAAACAATATCAGTTATAAGTAAGTCGTGTTACAATTAACACGTACGAAATAAATTAGTAATCGAAAATATAGATACGACTGGAAACATAACAGTATTTGTAACTTAAAACATAGAAGATAGATTTTTTTTTAAAAAAAAAATTGATATTTGTACATGTCATGCCATCTAGATATTATAATGAAATGCATGCCTACCTTCACATAATAGAGGAAAATTTTTCCCTAACCCCACCACATAGGAAAAATTATAAAACCTCATTATAGAGAGACTAAACTTTAAAAATTCTACTTATTAGATCTGAAACCAGCAAGTTTTGAACTCCCAACCTCACCCATGTGTGGGGAAAGAAGTTATCGCCAAGCTGAACCCTCACGGCAAATCTTTTTAAAATTAATTCTCTAGAATCTATGGAATCCATAATGCCCTAGAGGATATTAGAACATGTCATTTAATTGCCCAATCCAATTTATGATTTATAGTTGGAATTTAAATTATGAATAAATAAGTTAGCCTATACGTATCTTCATAATGGAGTTCATTTTGATAAGGGAGTCAAAATTCTAGCCACTAATGCAATAATCATCTATTTGACTTATATAAAGGTGTATGATCTCATCTTAAAAAAAGTTGAAAATCAAGATAATAACATGATTTGACTTATAAATCAATTTAAAAACTATATTTTTATTATCTAAATAAAAAATGATTTGATAAAATATTATTATATTGCAATGCATTGATGAATGTATCTAAGTATTTTTTTGTACAAACATATGTTTTTAAGTAAATTCTCACATAAAGTTCGATAAGATGATTTTTGGTACAATGATAAAAATGAATATGGTTAAGCAATGTGAATGGTTAATTTTTATTTCCAACATAAAAAATTAACCCCATCCTTCTGATCGAAGCAAGACCTTATATACATAGAGCTCAGAAACATACGCAATGCTTGGAAGTGATGTCAAATTCCATCCTTTGGTACTAATTTATTTAGCCATCAAGAATTTCTTGTTTGCAGCTTAAATGGGACAAGGATGGATAAGGGTGTGAGATTTTTTTTTTTAAAAAAAAAGTGTTATTGTGTATTAAGAATGAAAATAGATGCATGGAAATTTTTAAAAATTGTACTATAAATTAAAGAATATGTTGTTATCTTTTGGAAATCTAAAAAACAATTTTAGAAAATGAGAATTTTATCCCATCCTAGTTTGAGGATCATACCTAAGTGTGATTAAAGTTAGTAGTAACGACCCTGATAAGCACGTCAACCTTTTCATGCGTAGCCTTTTTTCTAGGTCATCAAAAGGGTATATGCAATGCACTACAATCCAATCCAGTGCCACCACGTTAAGTCGTTGATTGTTTGGGAAAGTAATTCGAGCTGCCTAAGTTTGCCAGTATTCTACTAACGGTTTGTGTGTTGGGAATAACCGAATAAGCTACTTTTGTCTTTGTTGCTAGCATCTGTCGGTGGACCATATCTTCAAATGGAAATCACCCCCATAACTTGAATTGCTTGGCCATTTCTAGCATCAGCTACTCCTTTGGTGGTCCAGATTTACGAATAGAACTCGTATGGGAGATGAATTTCTTCCATTGTTTAGGAGGAATTAAAATATAGGAGAAATGATCACCTGAGATGGTGCTACAGAAAATCTAACAACAACTCAAGCAAAGCGCAGCAGCCTACCAAACCTTCAAAACGCCAGTCCGCCATGCCAAACATTTTGCTATGAACCCAGGGCACAACCGGGCGGTACTTCTACTACGCCTCAGCAACTTCCCACCCACAGAGATTCAGATCCGTTGACCATTGGGTACATTATCTTCTCTGCTATTACTTAATTCAAAGCACTGCAGCCGGGCGCTTAATTTTCCTGACTTGCGTACCTAAGATTAATAATTTTATGAATATTTAAAAAATAAAAAAATATATTATCTTTTACAGAAAAAAAAAAAAAAGAGAGGCTGTTTTCGACTAGTCATAGAAGATCAGCCTCCTCTAGACTTTGCCATGTGCGATTTTCAAAGGTCTCTCTAAGGGACAAGTTTGCGAAGATCAGACTTACTTGAGAGTAAGGTTTTTTTTTTTTTTTTTTGTTAAAAAAAAAATGAGAATGATAAAGCTTAAGAGCACAAATAAAAATTGCCTAATTAGCCAATGAGGCCCGCCTGATCCATGTAATGTAATGCCGTAATTCAATGCAATTCAATCAATGGCCGGAAATTGGAAATGGAACGCTGAGAGGTGGTGCATAGTATACGTAAGCGCATGGAATGGAACAACGGGCGCAGTGGCCACTTGGAGTGGGCCCCATGAGAAAAGTCCCCTGTCGATTTCTGCTGTTTTTCTCCACCTGTGGCTGTATGCACATATATGTATATATATATATATATATATATATATTTCTATGAGAAATAAATATATAAGGGCAGTATATAAAGGGCAAAGATGCAAGACCAAGAAATTTGCTTTGATCGCTCTTTCATTCTCTTCCTCTGCTGCGCTGCTGGATTGTGTCTGTGACTGCGAGAGAGAAAAACATGTATGCCGAAGCAGGTTTTCGCTTCCCATTTATGCAGCAGCAGGCCTTCCGCAACGATTCCCAGCACATGCTCCTCCCCCCAAAATCCACCGCAAAGGTAAGCAATACGCTTCGCTTTTCGTTATCCTTTGATTTCTGATCGCTTTTGAGAAGTTGGGTTGGGCAGTTCCAAGTTTGTCGCGTTTCTTGGTATATTTTAAGCTTCCATTTTCTGTCCGGATCCTGGAATTTTGGATGAGAAATCAATGGCGGTCATGTCTGGCTAGTCATTCAGTCTCCGCCATTTCGCAAGTGGGTGGTGTGGGAGAATGGTATTTCGGCAGGAACACAGAGAGGACGCCGCCCGCTCATGCTGCTTGACGGCTGTCCAGACTAGTCCGGGAGAATGGGATAGCACAGAAAGAGGGCTTGGGCTCTGAGAAATATGGTCTCCAATTGCCATTTTGGGCTTTTTGGGCAAGCCCCATGTGAATACCGTGCAATGAATCGTGGTTAGGAGAGCAAAGGTAGTGACTTGATGAGCATTGAAGAGTGTTGGTCGTGGTAACATTTGAAAGCGACATCCACTGTAATCTGTATGCATACATCATAACAGGAGTACACCTCATAAAGGAACCAAAACATGGAAAGCCAAAACGTAAAAACATCCTAAAAAGTCTGTCCTCACTTTAATACTCCATAATAGCAAAGTTTTGTGTATTGAATTTAAAAGAAAAGGAATTAGTCCTTAGCACTCTATGCCATCAAGGGGTGTTAATGGATCAGATTGAATGAGTTGGACTCTAATCTTAATCTTAACTCATTTAAAATATTTCAACTCTAATATGTTTATTAACCTATTTTAAAACTTCAATCCTAATTCATTTACAACTCATTTAATAAATGAGTTGGTGAGTTGTTAACGGGTTGTATAGCAAACAATCTAAAGGCCTAAACTCTAGCAAACGATGATCTCGCAAAGATATGTAAGAGAGTGTTTTCAACGCAAAGGAAATGAAAATATAGCAATAGTGGGAAAATGGAATTATGGCAGCAGCATAAAAATAAAAATTAGGTGGCATGAGGAAGACTTGATAGATGAAAATAACCAAGGGTTTACTTTTATATATAAAACTTTAATAGGTTAAACGAGTAAAATTGATAGAACGTTTCAAACGGATTACTAAACAGGTCGATAGTTTATAAAATCTCAATCCTAATTTGTTTATTTAATTTAATAGTCAAATAAAAATCTCAACTCAAACTTATTTATAAATGAGTTGAATGAGCGAGTTAGTGGGTTAACCATGACCAGTAACACCTCTAAATTGCCACGTCAAATATTTTATCTTACTCGGATTAAGAAAACCATCCCAACATCTAGGACAATCCTATGACGATTTCAATGACGGTTATTAACTGGTAATCCATAAAGTTACAGATGATGCACAAGCAGAAAATGCGTTTAATTTCTTTTATAAAATGGATTGTGCATGAATATGAATTATATATTTTATATATGTATATATGGTGCATGTACATGATTAGTGCATGGAACATCTATTCCACTTATTAAATCTTTTTTGGATAAATTTACACGATATCATTGGTTAAATTTATTTGACTACTTGTGTAATTTTTCTTGCTAAAAAAATCTCATGCCATATCCAGACCATTCCAGTGTGATATCCTGCATTTATTCCCCTAAACTCATCATCTTCAAAATGCACTCCATGTTTAGACTGTGCAGTATGCTTACAGCTAACGGGACTCCTCTGACCAAGGATTGATTGTGTCAATCTGTAGAACAGAGGTTAACTGGTGTGTGTTCTCAGAAACCAAAGAAAAGTCCCAGGAATCCATGACGTAGACGTTGTGGAATTTGTGTTTTTTTTCCCCCTAACCAACAAGGACTTCTTTAACAGGAAAACCCAATCTACGCCACCACTTTATTGGAATACGACCCAGGAGCAGGGGATTTATTTAAAGCCCCAGAATGCATAATTGAGGAACCTGCATTGGTGTTTGACACCATGCCTACCTCCATATCTATGATGTCAGGTTGTGAAGATGTAATCTCCCCAGATGCAGTAAAGATCACAGACTTCAAATCAACACAAAGCAGGCAACATTTGAATGAGGTAATGGAGAGGCGTCTACGCTTGCTCCTCAGAAATCTTCAATTTGTTTGTTCTATTGTCGATTACATTATTTAGATTTCTTTTGGTTTCATTGGTACAGACAAGCCTATTTCTGAACTCTTATGATCTGGGAGGAGGGGATCTGTTCACAGCTCCAGAGACTATCATAGAAGAACCTGGCCTGAGGTTTGATGCCATGGCACCCACCATGCCTGTGATTTCTGGATGTGAGGATGTCATCTCAACGCAGGATATCAAGGTTGCGGACATTGAGTCAATTGAGAAAGAGCATCTGTTGAATGAAATCTTCTATGAATGCAAGAAGGACCTCTTGGCAAAGTCTGCAATCAATGACAACTTTTCTGAGGTTTCAGATATCAAGATTCCAACCGTGCAGATGGACTATTTGACCATCAATAGAGACAAATCAGTCTTTGCAGGGGCTATTCAGAAAAGCATTAGCTCAGATTCTCTGAGCTCAATAGCACGACCAAGCTTTCTGGACTTCCAAACCATGGATTTGGGAGTTGCTTTTCGAATGCGGAGGTCATTTAGTGAAGGAGATCTGCGGGTTTGGAACCTTGCTTTTCTTGCTGTTTCATACATCCTTTACCACTGATGAAAGCTTACTTGTTTCCTTGATTCAAGGAAGAAATTATTTTTCTAGAGTTTTGAAAGTACTAATGAGCAATTAATTAGTGTGATTGTCAACTGATGCTGCTGATGTTCTTCTTTGGAGTTCTGGTGATAAGAAGGGATGTTTCATGCATGAATTTAACAGCTAACAGCTTTTTTATTAGAATCATATCTCCATTGATTGAGTCCCCTTGCAAATACGTTCTCAGGCTACCTGGGTTGTAATTCCAATAAAAGAGATTCCTAGGGAACCACCTGATCAGTTAGTTTCAATGGCAACAGACTAATTTCATGTGCAACCCATCGTCCTCCACATAAATGCAATAGATTACTTAATGAACAGCCATCTGTACATATCTGTTTCTGTTTTCCTTTTCTTCTCCTCTCACAATATACCCATTTGTATCATCCTTTCATATCTTGAAATTTTCATGAGAAGTTGAAGTTGATTGGTTTTTTGTTTTTTGCCCTGGACAGAGAATTGGTCATGGTGAAAGAAATACTCTCCCTGTACATTCAGAGAAGATGTTGGCCATTGGAAATTATGCAGTTGAAGACCGTATGCAAAAACTTTCTCGGTACCGAAGGAAGAAGACCCAGAGGAATTTTAACAGAAAAATAAAGGTAATTATTAACTAGCAGTACTTCAAACGAGGAATGAATCTAAGTCCTGTTTATAATTGGCAGGCTATGTCTATAACAGCTTAAAGAGGCTGTGTAGACTCTTGACTAAAAGAAGTCACTTGTCACTTTGGCTAAAATCTACGTGAAAGGATGAAGAGTCCTGGTCAAGCTATATTTCTTGGTCTATTCATCCAATAAAGGTACCCCTCACCAGATGATCGGGTAGGACTATTTTGAGATCAGTATTAAAAGCCACCATGCACCTCACAATGGCAAAATTCGGCGAGCATATACAGGGCCAAGTGTGCCAATGGTTATCCCCAGGAATGGTTAGAATTCACCTTTTTCAGGCATATGCTAATGCTGCGACCAGATTTGCCATGGTAATCAAGCGAAAAATCAATCCATGCATCAAGAGAATACAGTTACGCAGCAATTCCCATATTATACCCTTTTTCTAAAACAAAAAATTATGCCACCTCTCCAAAAATAGTTCACAGCGAGACTAAGTTGTTCCTTCCAATATGGGACTATTATTGTTCCAAGTTAGGACTTAGGAGAGCACCATGTGGATACTAACATTGGTTCCCCTCAATAATATGCTTGTAAAATATAATAATTAAATTTTTTTCTTTTTTTTCTTTTTTGTTCTTTTCCCTTCTTGCCCATGCATGACGGTTGCTTTTGCAGTATGCCTGTAGGAAAGCGTTGGCAGATAGTCAACCGAGGTTCCGAGGAAGGTTTGCGAAGACAGGTGAAGGTGATCCTTCAAGCCATTTCAAGCGAGAACGTGATTGGTTAAAATAAAAAGGCTACAATAGATGGGTCCTGTTTCCTGAGTTAGTTGCAAGAGCAGATTAGTTGGCATGGCAGGCGCTGACCATATCTACATTCTGTGACTCTCTCTCTCTCTCTCTCTCTGTAAATATCCGCCGCCGTAGTTTTTGTTTGCCTTTGAGCAACATCTGTACTACTGTAAGATAATTGAATAAGAAGGACGGACCCGGCCTTGAATTCACATCATCATACAACAACTTTCCCGTGAACTTTGATTTGGGCCTGCCGGTTTATTGCAAACGGTCCAACTGTGTTTTAAAAGATGAAGTAAAGGGCGAATTTCAAATATGCTTTCTAATTTTATTATACCTATCAACTTTCAAAAATTACTACCATTTTAGCATATTTTGTCAAAAATTCTAATGATAACCATGTCATTAGTGGCCATCTGTTAACTTTAAAAAATGTCATTTTTAGGTAGATTGCGCAAAACTAAAAAATTTTCATACCAATACTTTTCAATCTCTATATTTATTTTATTTTTAATTATTTTTTCACATATTTGTATACTCTTTTTAATTATTTTCACATAACTATTAATACAATTAATTTATATATCTTAACTTTATTATTTTTTTCATCATTATTACTTGGATCATATTAAATCATTTTCTCTGCTTTTAAAAATTTTTATATTTCATTCAAAAGTTTTATTACTTCTCCTCTTCTCGGACGCACCCTTAAAAAGTTATTTAATTTGTTGACTCCCCAATTGCGCCCACGAAATCTTCAAGGCACCGAAACTGGATTCCAGTTTCTCCTCTAAGCAGATATCCATGACTGTCATTCATGGGCGGAACCAGCAGTTATCAGCATCGCTGGCCAGATGCGACAGCCACATGCAGCGCAGTTCGATTCTTCTCCCAGCCGCTCGTCACGACTTGCACGACCATGTCGTTGCCGAACGCTTCGATTGCCATTCACTACTAAATCCGACAAACTGCCGACCATCGTCCCCAAGCTCCAGACATGGCTGCCATCAGCCATACCACTCAAACCCGACCATCAACGGCAGAACCGGTGTCGGCCCCTTTGCTCTTCACAATCATTAGTAAAGCTATAGCTACCCGGGGCCGTTCCTAAATTATCCGTCAACTGCCATCACACCCGTTGCCGCCTAAATCCTAATCTCAAAATCTGCCATCGACCACCGGCATGGCCACCGTTGCGCCAACTGCCAAGTTGAGCCCGCGTCAACAGTGGATTTCATCCTCCTATGGCTGCCACGCACGACCCCTCCAAATCCAGTAGCCAGCCGTCGTAGTGCCCAACACCACAAAAGAGGAGCTACAAGATCGATAGCTCGCTTCTGCTATTGCTGCCATTAGCAATTCTTTGAATTCGAAAATCCGCGCTGGTGCTGTGAGTGTGGGCAGCTGGCCCAACCGAAATTTTAAAAATTAGTATAAAATCCTTAATGTTTTGAAAAATATCTCAAAAATATAAAGTGTGTTCGGAAGGTGGTAAACTTCTGATTAAAAATTTTTTTATTATATAAGTTTTCGAAATAAAAAGTTGATGTGACATGATAGTAGAAATGATGAAAAGTAAAGAGAATAGAGTTATAATAAATAAGTTGAATGTGTGGGTAATATTATAAAAATGATTGAAAAGTACAATAATTGTATAGAAAAAATAAAAAATAATTAAAATAAAAAAGACGTGAAAAGTGAAAAAACTTTAGATTAAAAAATTCTAATTTGAAAAATTTTCGGAGTAAACAAACAGCCAATAGTTTATTTTACCATGGTTGACAATAATATGACTACTTATTTCAGATTGCGCCCCCCTCACCTAAGGTCCTGGATCTTCCACTGTACTCACCTGCCTTGATTTCGATTCCAGCAGCACGTCCGTCAGCTCTAGACTCTAGTAGCTCCCTTCTTCATTGTTGGCAGCGAAATTCAGTGCCACCGCAGCTGATCGCCACCGCAATCCACAGTCAATCTTTCCTGAGGTTAGCAACGTCTCCCATCACTCAGCAATTGTTGGCACCATTTCCTCAAATCCATCAGCATAGCACTATCAGCAACAACAGCAAACCAAAGACGATAAACCGCCTGCGGCAACTAAGATATCCAGCAATGTCCTCTGATCCAAGCAATAGTAAACCACACTAACGATGGTCGTCCTCTGTTAAAATCAGTGATTACCTCAAACCAATCGTCCGATCGCTGCCAGCCACTCACCTCATTTCAGTGATTTCTACATCAACACTGTCATACAACAAGTCCGGTCCATTTTTCCATTTTTCCAATCCAGTCGCCGTTCCATTCAGCTTCGAAGTAGAGCTTCCAATCTAGGCAGAGACTGCCCGCATTTCCTCCATCTTCAACAAATCCAATGCGTTGAATTATCATCCTCCGAGAATGATCAGCTGAACTAGCAGACGGGAAGCTCTTCCCCATGTAGCCAATCCTTCGAATTCATCGGTTCGTTCTCGACTTCTCCGGTGTGGTCAGCACCTGTCGCTGTCCAATCCTATCAGACCGCACTCCGGAAAGATGCCGAAAGGAACGGTCACGCCGTAAGTGATTTAGACCGAAAAGAAATTTATTAGGGCTGGGGCATTTCCGTCATTTCACATATACCTAACCACCCAAATAACAGCTTGCTAACGGCACGGGTACCATTAACAATTTAAACAAAATACACAACTATGAGAGTAATATTTAAAAGTTTATAAGTACATTTAAAATTAAAGATAAAATTTATGAGTACATTCAAAATTCGCCCTCAAGTAAGTATGAAAAGTTTCCCTTGCTATATAATTTAAACACGGGATATGAGAGAGTCTACTATCAACCACATGGTAATGTCCTCTAACGCAGTGGTAACGCCCTGGCTTTATTTGGGATCGGCTAGTGTTCGAATCCTCTCTTTCATGTAAATGGTTTTTACAGATTAGCCCCTTAAAGTGTTAGGTTTTACAATTTCCCCCAAGATGGAAGTTTATAGGAAATTTTCATCTATGGTATGAGCAAGAATATACTACATTATAATATCAAGATATCACATTATAAAATTATCAAAAAAAAAAGTAGTAAGGCATATCCCACATTATAAAATTCAAGATATCACATTATAAAATTATCAAAAAAATAAGTAGTAAGGCAAATCCCACAGTATAAAATTATCAAAAAAAAGTAATAAGGCATATCCCTTTAAACATACCCAGAGGTATTAACAGATCAGGTTGGACAAGTTGAAAGCTAATCTTAATCCTAATTCATTTAAAACATCTCAACTCTAATCTGTTTATTAACCCATTTAAAAAACCTCAACCCTAACCCATTTACAACTCATTTAATAAATGGATTGGTGGGTTGTTAACGAGTTGTATCGCAAATAATTTAACTTTAGTAGATGATAATCTCGCAAGGAAAGACAAGAAGGTATTTTCAGTGTAGAGGAAATGGAAATAAGACAGTAACGAAAAAATAGAATTAAAGCAGCAATGGGAAAATGAAAATTAAATAACTTAAGGAAGACTTAAAAAGAAAAAATAACCAAGGAATTTACATGTATATATATAATTTTAATAAGTTAAACAAATTAACTGGATTGAACAAATTAAACGGATTAAACGGGCTATATGGGTTAAATAAGTTACTAAACAAGTTAACGAGTTCTGCACTCTTAACCCTAATCCATTTATTTAATTAAATGATTAAACAAGTTAGCGGACCATAACTCATTTATTCAAAAATTTCAACCTAAACCAATTTATAAACAGGTTGGATAAGCAGATTGACAGATTGATCATGACTATTAAAATCCCTAAACATACCTACACATTTTTATTACATTCTTTAAGCCTTTTTCACATCTATTTTTAAATTAATTATTACTCTATAAACCACTGCAAACAAAACTAGACATTTATACATTTCGATCAACGGTCCGGTTCAGAAAATACTCGGATCCCAGTGGTCTCAACACGTCACCCAGTAGACGAAAAGGTTTGGAGTAAAAATCAAATCCCGGGGAAATGAAAATTAGGCTTTCATTATAAAAGATGTAAACATCAATGTAAGTCTAAATTAACCGACATCGAGGAAGTCATCATGACACCCACCCACGGCGCCCTTCATCACAGGCAAATTTTGGTCCATAAGATGAAACAAAAAAAATTTCCGCACTCCACTAGCAGCATCAGGTCCGCCAAAAGCCTGGATAGATAGCTGCCTGCCCTCCAGACTCGCAATGGTCCTACCAGCATACTACGAAAAATTCTCAACACACTGCAATCCCAATAGGCCAATCTACTTTTTTTAAGTGGAAATAGACACCCAGAAGGAAGCATTCATCTGGTAAATGCTCCAACAAGGTAATGAATCCAAAGTGCATACACACCACATCCGCCAAATTCTTCAAGCAAGCAAGAAAAAATAGACTTAGGGGCACCCAATAGTTCTGTACACAAAACATGTATGATGACGATCCATATATCACAAGGGCAACTATTGGAGGCAATATTCTAAGAAAGCTACCTCCACTGTCATATCATCAAAAAAACAAACTTAAGCTTCCTGCAGATAATCATTAACTTCTAGACTGTAAGTCTTAAGACTAAAGGAACAAAAAAGAGGGTTCAATATCCAACCCCTCCTACCCACAAATAGAAAATGATGGAAGCTGCATGCCAACCAGGATTCAAACTCATCAAGTGGGGCTCCAATTGCAGGGCACTGGGTTGAGACCAATTTAACTACTTCCAAATGCATGCTGTGTGTGCTTTGTCACAGACTGAAACAACAACTTGAATTCGGTTACTTAGCAAAGCTGCGAAATGGACGGACAATGGCAGGTCTGAAACCTCTATCACCCCTCATCTGCTGCTGTTGGGCTCGCTGGCGTCTTGGAATATTCTGACCCCCATTTGTCTGCTTCTGAGTGAATACTCTCATCCTCTGCTCCTTCATATTGGCAAAGAGAGAGTCCAAGGTCTGAGGACGCTGCTTCGGTGCCACATTTGCCTACATAACAACATTCAGTTCACATTATCTTTATTTAATGCAAAGAACATGAAAAGCATTCTTCCAATAATGAGAATCATATTAAAGCAATGATGAACTGTCGCATAGGCCTGATCTCATGAATGTCCCAATAAGAATTCATGGAATCCATAGAAAGGACAGCCCAGCATATCAAGCTCCTGCTGTACACAGGGTCTGGGAAAGGGTCGGATTGCTTCAAATCTGGTTTCCATGACTCGAATCCGTGACTTCAGGTTGACGGCAACAACTCTTACCATTGCAGTCAAGGTTCACCCTTCATGAAACAGGTTCCATACAAGACAAATTCATTATCATCAAAACTGCATACCAACTGACGTTGGACACATAACATATTACAAGAAAACTTGCATACTTCTTCCAGGAGATGACAATTCGAACAAAGTTGAATAGCACCACCAGCTATGCATGTTCACTGTCAGAACAGTTTGTTGATGAAAATATGGGAAGCATAATGCATGCAAATTCAAAGTGACTATGGATCCAAGAAAGTATGGGAATGCAATCAGCAGTTTCAAGGGATGGTCAAGCTCTCACAGACAAATGTTGACATCACCTCAATACAACAGGTTGGCAAATCACCAGGGGGTATAAACAGTGATGAAAATTTAACACATGCTGAATAACCAGTTCAAGCAACCATAGATGCATTATCAAAATAGATTTGCTCAGTGAGACATGCCTAAGCAGTAGAGACTCCTTAACGAGGGAACTAGCCCAAGATACCAAAATCAGAAGCAGCAAACAGCATGCCCAATATAACATTCAGAAGATTACCTATAAAACTATCCCAGACAGTGAGAGCTTTAATGAAGGAAGATGTAAAACACTTGTCATGCACTTCTATTGTAACTGCATATAGCTATAAAGGGCAAGAAACAGCATTTTTCCTATCCAAATTATCAAGCAAGTTCAACTAATATTATTTGGTTTGTGAGTCATCAAGTTCTAGAAACAAGTATTTGACGTCCAAATTCAAATTCTCTTGATTACTTGAATTGGAGAGAATAGAAAACCATACCCTTACACCACCAAATCCATTCTCGGATGGATTAATCTGAACAGAAGTTGGCATTCTGCATTAAAAAGCAAAACAGCCATCAAAGTCTGCATGGATTGCAAGAAATGGGACCAAATAAAAAATAAGGATCTTTCTGGTTTAAATACCATCACCGTGATCAACCAAAATTGATGATATGATGTTTCCTGCTAAAAGTTCATGACTGATTTCCTATTTACTATGTAGGAAGAAAACTTACCACTGCACAACCAGACTTTTATACCATTACACAAACAGAGTTCAGACAAACCGAAATGGAGTTCAGAGGCCTCCAGAGAAAGAAATATGCTTCCTCTCCTACCAACAGCATCCAGGATGGAGCTTCCAAAAAGGCCCAATGCAGAATATCCCATTCAGAGGAATCCGCTCCTCTGGACAAGAAGAAACAAGTCTTCTCTACATCTTATTGCAGAAAACAAAACATGCTGCCTTACTCCTCTCAAGGAATGGAAGAGCCTCTCACTATTGGATAATCCCTCCCTTAGTTTACAGCCGCTTCATGTACAGAAAAAATGTCCTAATGGCAGAATAGTTTATACAAGATTGTCACTGTCTGAAGTTTCCACTTAGGCCGAGAAACCATGTCTGCGCATACACTACTTGAATGATCGCTGCTGCTAACAGCAGATATGCCATGTCAATCAGGCTCGGGAAAGATGAAATATGCATCAACCTCTCCGTATTGCCTCCAAAACATTACAAATAAAATAATTTGTTACCATTTCATTTTCAGGGACCATGCATCGTCCACAATATTTCATGTAACTAAGTTGTTATCAGCACACCCAGAAGCAACAATTTGATGGTGGTCATTATATAGAACTCAAAGGTCTGAATATCTAAGATAAAAACACTAAAAACTCAATCTTCAGGCCAGACAGCTTGCCACATAAAAAAAAGTGAACACGCGAATTCATCCCTATAGCAACAGATATAAGCAGAATTGGAGTCCTGGCACGTTTGACAATATAGGTACAGATAAGAAGACCATGGATGCCCTATTTCTCAGAGCTTGATTACAGAAATCAAGAGACATGATAGAACTTTGGACCACCAGCATGGTCATTAGAATGGCAGGTAAAACCACAACCCACGAAAACCAGATATTTCACCATGAGTGACAAAACAGAAACTGTAAAGTCAACACTGCCTTAAAAAAATGGATCCACAAATATCATCCATTGCACAGTAAACCGTTTGCAAACAAAAGCTTCAATATCACCAACTGAACTTGAGACCATGTTGCCTTAAAACCTCTAGTCTTTTCCCAATCCAAGACTGTTGCTGATAGTTAAACAGCTACCCTGATCTTTTTGTTCACAAGTTCTCACAGACATCATGACCACTTTCCTGGTAACTAAAATCCAACCAAAGAATTCATGACAAGTATTTCTTCATTCTAATGTCCTGCCTTCCCAAACTGCAAACAAAGAACCCATGCAAACCACATCTTGGCAGTCATGACAGGTGATCAAACTAGCCCCTCACAGAAACTCAAATTGGGAAGCTTGGATGACAGAATAAGCCACATAATGGCATCCTATTGAATCTCTTGGATCTTCCATTCATATTATCCACTAACTGGAAGCATATGAGATAGATATCATCGTTGATAGGAAAGGGCATATTTACCTGCAATTGCAAAACAACAGAGAAGTTTAAAAGATCATACAAAAAAATTTCAGTGGATAATTAAAGCAATATACAGAGATGTTACATATACCTTAGTTTGTTCCGATTAACCATCCGACTATAATTTACAGGCCTGTTACGAAGAGGAGCAATAGCAGCCTTCCTGGCTACTTCCTTAGCTAATGGGAACTGATTCTTTCCTTGGAAATTTGACCTTCTCTGAGCAATTACACCCTACAGAGAGAGGTGTAATGATGAAAACTTATGATAAAGATCCACAAAAAAAAAAAATGCAACCGAGATGCAATTAGAAGTTCTTGATCTATACCATTATCTGACAATACCTGTCTAAGTGATGACCTAGTATTCACAAATCGCTGAACCTTGGAAGCATTCCCCTGAGAGGGGACATTGTTCAAGAATCCCCGGCTTCTAATCTACAAAATATACTTCCACATTTAAACCGCAAAATAAAATAACAATTCTAAATCAATTAACCATATCAGAAACACATTCACTGGGTTCAGGACATATAGCTCACCGAAGCCCTGTGTGTATTGGTCTTAGATGAAGGTTTCTTAGACATCTTGATTATTTCATCTGCAAAGATGTCAAGCCATTGTTAGAGTACGCATATACTCTAATAGATGTAATGGAAGTTTGTTGAAAGGACACAAAAACAATATATTGATATAAACCTTAAATAAAGTCCTCTCTCACAATACGTAAAAGGTATAATGCTCACCTAATGTCATGTCCATTTTCTTTTCTGTGAGAGCAATAGCCTCTGTTGTCATTGCTGGCTTCGTGGCCATCTGTAGAAATGAAATGATAAGTGAAGGTAAAAGACTTATGTGTCCAAACGCGGGCATTTGTAAAAACAAGATGCTGGACAATCATCAAGGAAAAAAAAAAAAAGAAAAGAAAAAGAAATATTTTATACAATAGAAAAGCATAAGGACTAAATAGAGGCATAGGAAAATTTTGAGGGTAGCAATCTTCCATAAGCCCGACTTAACACACCTTTCTTCAAGTACAACCAAGTCAACAGAAATAAGACAAATAAAAGCATAGCCATTTAAACCTTCTAAGGGCTAACCACCGAAAAACCTTCTGACACACCAACCATCGAAATACAAACATAACTATTACCATAACATAGGACATTCAAAAGAAATGCAGATTCGCGGGTCCCCGTTTGGCCCAACCAGGCATTCCCAGCTCGCTTGTCAAGAACACTAAATCAGATCATGCCGGGTGCAGAGCAGTACAACCATTCTGCATCCTGTTGAAATCATACTGCATATTTAAACCAATTAAAAAATGTATGTGCAAGGATTGGTAAGTTGCGAGTAACCAATCAGATATACTTCATTGGTGCGGAATATGTGAATACCCTAATCCGAAATTTGATATTTATGAAAACTAGACAGGACCAGATCTGGATCTGAAAGTTCCAAGGAAAAACACTACTTCGTATCAGAAAAGGAAATCTCCCAAAATCACATCTCGCACGTTATTCAAGAAGAAGATACAAATAACTTAGAGAATAAAAACCAAACGCATTCGGAATCACATACGACTAGAAAAACTATGGGATTCGTTTCCCAGTGATTTTTGAGGGTGAATCCCTTCAACGAGAATAACAGTCAAAAATCCCATATCGCAAGAGGTAATACCTAGGTTCAGCACAGAAACGATGAGAGAGAGAGAGAGAGGCGCCGTATGAAAACCAGTCGAGCTTCTAGCTGTGATAATCTGTTAAAAGACGGCCTCTGATGAAATAGGGCTTGTAAAAGCAGGGGCGAAAGATGGAGACTTGTTTCCGCGTTTCTCCGCTCGCCGACCCAGGAAAACAAACGCAAACCCTTTTCCCACTCCCCCGCTACTTATAGCGCCCACACGAATGGCGGATTTTAAATTAGCATTATAAGCAAAGAAGAAAAAGATTACAAGTCCGCGTCGGAGCGTAGCTGCGTCACGCTCCCGCGGAAAAAGGTCCTGTGGTCCATATGGACCATACCGGGTAGAACTCTCAAGCACGGCAGCGGATCTCCATCCCAAACGCTAGAAGTAATTTATTTTTACAAATAAAAATTTTATTTTATTTTATCATCAGAAAATAATTTATTTTTTAGATCATATATAAGAGT
>JAXCLR010000001.1:57734033-57752677 GCA_035584095.1 Annona squamosa
CAGTTACATCAATTATATGTAAATTCAATTAAAATGATTTTTAATATGATATAAACGTTCGTGGAGAGAATATAACATTTTATTCTATTTTATCATCAAAAAATAATTTATTTTTTAGATCATAAATAAGAATAAAATTAATTGGTACAGTTACATCAATTATATGTAAACTCAATTAAAGTGTTTTTTAATATGATATAAAT
The DNA here is from genome assembly GCA_035584095.1 of Annona squamosa. Lineage (NCBI taxonomy): Eukaryota > Viridiplantae > Streptophyta > Magnoliopsida > Magnoliales > Annonaceae > Annona > Annona squamosa. The sequence continues at coordinate 57,734,237 of JAXCLR010000001.1, forward strand.
GTTCATGGAGAGAATATAATGAAGAGTTAGTGTTGGATGAAAATTACTTCTTTCTAACAAAATACATTTTCTCCACCTTAAATAATATGGTGCTTGGCACCATATATAAATATATAAAATAATTTTATGTTGAATATTAATTTTACAATTATATTTTAAATATTTAAACAATCTGAAATATTATTGATATGTGTATAAAATATTATTATATTGTAATGCATGTGCAAATGAATCTGAGTATTTTCATAATTCATATATGAAAATATATTTTTAAGTAAATAAGGCTTTGCAAATTTTGATTTCTCATTAATTAACAAAACAAAAAATACAAAAGTCATGTTTGAGACTCTACGGTGAATTGCTTTCATTTTTTCAAAAAAGTGAAAAGCCTGCGGGAGAAGAGATTGCACTTGGTTCATAAAACAAAAGTAGTATAAAATCGTAATACAATACGAGCTATTTATTGCATCAAAATAAGTTCAGTGGAGAAACCTGTTCCAGTTGTTTTGGGTTGATATGGTTTGCCTCGACCGCGATTTCAACAATTTTTATGTAATATCCAAAATATTTCGTACGCTTTGTGAACCAAAATTTGTACATCAGTAAAAATAGATAGTTTTATTAGCCGGAAAAGTAAATAAATTATGAATTTTGCAAATATATGAACAATAATGAACAGAAAAGGTAGTGGAAACAAATACCATATTAAAAAGAGGTATTTCGGAATATGCCTACAAGTACAAACTATTTCTACATTTGCAAACATTACCATACGTTTGTTAAATATCAACTATAAATTACCACAAATTTTTCCCCATTTTCCAAATATGACAATTCCATTACACCAAAATCTAGTTTCCTTTTCCTGTTGGCATAACTTCAAGATTACCTTGCATATATATATATATATATATAATTTTATCAATGGGAAGATCAAAAAATAATTAAATAAATTTTAGCAAGGGAAGTTTGACAAAATCGTATAGATTTTAATGGTCTTTTTTTTATGAAAGATTTTAATGGTCATTGAGCACACAACTAACGGAGTAGTCATATTTGAAAATTAGATAAATGTGTGTCCATATATATAGAAACAAATGTAGCTTGTGATCATATTTGAAAAAGAAGTAAAAAGTTCAAGGCATCAACTCCACTGCCGCAGTCCGTTAGGCAAACGGAAACCAAAAGGATACCGAGCAGACAAGGCCGATATTGATGTAATTTTTCATGAATAGCCTGAGAGGTAATTTTCTCATAGAATGCTAGAAGTAAATTATGGGGGCTGACAGTAAGTTTCATCTCCAAATTCGACAAGTCAAATTTGTCATTGATTATAAGGAGAAAGCCTTGGGAAGTGAGAAAAAATACGTTGGAAAATGAGTAAATGATTTAAAATGATACGGTAAAATTAGAATAAACGAGGTAATTATCAAAAATTTATTACATTGATGGGTAAAGTAAGAAAAAGAAAGGTTGTTAGATGGAAATATTTCTTCTAAGGGTATAATATGAGCTTATGAAATTCGGGTTCACCTCGACTCTAACCCTATTACCCTATTTATAAAACATCAATATTGACGCTAACCTAAATCTATTTGTAAAACCTAAATCCTAACCATATTTTTGAAAATCGGGTTCGGATTGAAATTTATATTGATGAATTTACATTTTATTTAAAAGTGATAAGTTTAAAATTTCATATGAATAAATAATAATAACAAATCATGTAAGTAAACATAATAACATATAATCAAACTACATAATTTTTTTAAAATAGTAATATAAAAAATATTTTTAGAAAAAATTTAACATAAAAATAAGATAAATAAAGAAAATTAATAAGTGTAAAAGTAAATGATAGAAATAAAAATAATATACTTTATTTATAATAAAATTACAATATGTCAAATACGTATTCAAATATAGATATAATAACATAAAATATAAAGAATATAAAGAAATATTATTTAAATAGTATATATATAATATATGTTATAATAAATATAAAACGGGAAATTGGGCTCAAATTCGTGTTCACTTGAACCCTAATCCTATTATATTTACAAATCAGGTTCCTCATGTTTGGGTTACAGAAAAGCAAGTTTCAATATCGTTCAAAATCGGGTTTAGCAGTACAGGGTTCAGCTCAACCTGGCCTAAATTGCACCCCTACTTTTATACTTGTAATATCAATCCCTAATTTTTTTATATCATAACATTTCAATAATTCATTCAATATATGATTATAAATTCCTTACACGTCCATACCATCACAGACAATCAGAAATAACTGTCAACTCGAGGAGGTAAAGTCAATTTTGCTCCTACGATTTTCCTACTCAAACGATTTGCGCCCCAATCGAACCCAATCAGCCTTGACCACATTTCCTACTTTTCCTCTCCGATTCTCCTCCTCCGCCCCTGCTTTTTGGGCTTATCCCTGCCTTCTCTGATCGGCCCTACTTGGTCTGGTCGCTATCATGTCTAGACTGGGAGACCATCTGCTTTCCGTTCTTCTCCTTATAAAATTTCAACATATTGCTTTCGAGAACTAGGAGACCATCTCGTTGTTCATGGAGGGAAGTTGGGTATTTTTGAAATTACATGTGTTGGATGTTTTAAAAGCAAGGACAATTACCATCTTTTTTTCAAATACAATTGTGATGTAATCAACATCAAGAAGTTCGCTATTAATAGATAACTAGCCAAGCTACTTGTTCTCTGAATTCTTCTTCGACAAGCTTGGCATAAAATTGGAAGGTTCCATGCTTTAAACCATATTCAAGAAATAGGCCCCGTTTCATGGTTGAATGAGAAAACCCTTAGCTTAAAAGCAACTCTCCACCATCAAAAAAAAAAAAAAACAAAAAAGCAACTCTCCAAATCTCAATGTATTGCTTTTGATAATCGCGTAATATGCAATATCATAAACAATCCGATAGCTTAGTGATTCAAATTTTACTAACTCGTAAGTTGTAAATAATCGTATCAAAACATACAAGCTCATTTCAAATAATTCACACATGCAGATTGGGGAATTGGAAGTTGAAAAAGGACCGTCCTTAGCATTTGCTGCTAGTAACAGGGGTGTAATTAATCATTGTCATTCAATAGTCAGTATTCTTCCCATCGTTTAGTTTAAAATTAAAAGCAAAACCAACTGTAAATAAGCTCCAATCTTAAACATCTAGTGGGCGTATCTAAACCATAAGATTGATTGATAATACTCAACTTCTACCATGGCGGTAACACTCATGACCCCATTTTGATGAGGTGGGTGTGTGATTTCCGGCATGTGTGTCTAGGTGCTTATACTTCTCCCCTTTGGTAGGAGTTTAACAAGCCAGAGTTTATTGTCTCTCTTAAAAAATTATAAAAATGTCTCAAAGCTTAAATGTAGTTGACGGGATAAACTTTGGGTTGATATCAAATCGGTTTTGAGACAACAGGCCAGACAAAAAATGTGAGTGAAATAAGATTACTTTAATAATTTATATACCTATCAAACACGAAGATACATTTATATTAAAGTTAAATGTTATGTGCTTCAATATTTTACTAATTATTAAAAAATACATTATTACTAAAACGAAACATGAGGAAATATAGTATAAATTTATTAAAATAAGTTAATATATAATTATACATAAGAGTTATATGTGTTTGCAAATTCTTTTTATTTATTCTTATATTGTTTTACGGATAATTCTTCTATTATTGATAAAGTTAATTATAAAAAATTTAAAAACTTTGAAACAAAATAATAAAAAAATTTAAATATAGGCTTATATTTTTGATAAATTAATATATGCAGGATAGGTCGAAACATGATTCTTATTTTTGAATTTGGATCAAAATTTACGATTCATCCCTATATAGGGTCAAAAATACTTTAATTTTACTCAATTAAAAACGGTTTAAGTCAAGGCCAAGTCACGAGTCAACCTATTACAATTCCCACCCATAGATGTAATATTCAGGGTGTATTTGGCAATTGATAGAAAATGTCAAGTTAAAACTTTTCAATATGAACCTTTTCGCTCTTCACAATTATTATATTTTTTAATTATTTTTTCACATTTTCTTATGCAATTAACTTACTTTTCAATCATTTTTACACAACTATCCATACAACTAACTTATCTATTTTAACTTTATCCTCTTTACTACTCATCTTACCCCTATCGTATCACATCATTTGACAATTTTTACTCTCTAAAACTTTTCATCCAAAGTTTTATTGATTACCAAACGCACCCTTAGTCTACTACTCAAAGCATGAGCTACCCTTAGATGTAACCATTTAGTTTACTACTCAAAGAATGAGCTGTTGAAGTCGGGCGTAACGAGAAAACTATGCATACTCGAGAGCAACTTATATCCAATCGACGCACGTCTTCCATGCCTATAGTCAGAATTCCGTAATCTTTGTTCTCAAGTCCTTTGAGTAAACTAACAAGAGCACCGCCAGGCGCAACTGAAAGAAAGAAGAAACGAAATGAGAAGGTTGAGAAGAGAGTGCGACGAATTAGGGATTTAGTACTTAGTTCGTTTCTGTTTCGCCTGTTCCGGGCAATCTGTGCATCAAAGAAAAACAATTCCTGGTGCGTAAACTTAACTAACGAATTATGAAGTAGTTACGCGTATCAAGAAGATTATTGAAATATTATGAATATAAAAGAAATTAAAGATAAATATTATGGGTACAAGAGGAATTTTTTCTAATTAAATAGTTAAAATGACAAATTATTTATAGGAGAATGTGTGAGAAAGAAGAAAGTAATTAAAAGCAATGGAAACCAATCCCATGACATTACCAAACGCATGGGTCAATTAATGCTTCTCTCAAGCATCCTAATAGACCAAAATATCATCATCCAGTCTTTCATCTTCCCAGCCACCCTGCTAGACAGAAGTGCATGTTTTACGTTCATGATGAATAAAAACATAGATATATTGCATTATTGCTTAAGCAAATGAATTGGAACTCATGATATTAAAATTTGAAGATTATTTGTTCTGATACAGTTGCAGTAGTAAACAATATGCAACAGATATTAGCCAAACGAATATCATGACAAAATCCCTTTTTACGAAGTAAAATGCAATTTCATGTAAATACAAACCAAAGTGGTTACTCTAGAGTCTAGACCTTCATCCTATGAGCAATAAAAGGACAACTGCCTTCAGATCCCCTCCCGAGTGGCAAAACAGAAACAAAATTTTACTGGAAGAACCTGCAAAATCAAAACAGAGAAATAATCAGAATTGAGAAGTCTAAAGAAATTAAGATAAAGTAATGCAATTTGAAGATGGATTCATGCATTTAAAACTTTTCAATCTAATACTACCTTATTTTCAAATCATTTCTTCGCATCTTTTTATACAATTATCCCTATTTTTTAATCATTTCAATCTATTTTAATTCTTTATTTTCTTTACTCCTTATTATTACCTTTATCATATCATCTTACTTCTCCTATTTGCAAAACGTTTCCATTCAAAACTTTCTTTCAAAAGTTTTATCAAATATCATTTATATGTGTGTGTGTGTGTGAAAATATTCAAGTGCAGTTAATAGTATCATAAGTTACGTTACAGTTAGCTCAAATGAGCTCAACGTGATCATAAAATGATAATCTACTACACCTAAAACATACCAATTTTCATCTAAATTGGATGTGTATAGGTCTCGTCTAAAAATGGTATAAATTCAACGTAATAAAATAGTTTGACGTAAATAATAATTTTAAAATTGCTTTTTTAGAATGTTAACTAAAACATAGTTTATACATGAATAAATAATTATATAAAAATTAATGCATTTAAGTCCATGTGGAGCCCTTTTTTAAGCCAACTGTACCATAAATTATGGTTCAGTTAACTGTACCGGATAGTATGCTCTTTCGTTCATGTTGTATGTATGATCATGTGAGAAACGCAAATGGAGTGGCAAGCAAAAAACACAATGTGCAAAAACAAAGCCAAAAGACTATCCTTACGTCTAACCGTTAGCAAAAAGAAAACAAAGGCTATGGATAGAACATTTTGTGTGGTAAGAACGTAGAGATGATGATCAAATGCAAGATATTCGTTCCACAATGCAATCCATGCTATGAATACACGTGAACTGACAGGGAAATTGAGCATCCAAGATGTAGGACTAACCTGGATTTCTTCTTCAATTTTGGCTGCATCGGTGAACCAAGATCAACATCTTCAACAAATCTTGTAATTCCCCCACCCAAAAAGCAAAAAATAAAAAAAATGGGAAAAAAAAATCAGATACAGGTCCTGCCAGGATGGCCATGAGCAGATGATCCATTATCTTGACAAGAAATGAAGTAAAAACAACTTCATCAACTGGTTCTTTCTGCCAAACTTGTCTCTAGATCTGACTATGGCACAGTCGGCATGTTATTTCCAGTTGAAGTCATATCTGTATTTTTGGGAACTTCGCTCCCTCTAACTACTCTGTTATATATAGCTTTAAAGGACTTGGATCCATATGGCCTATTGAGCAAGCTTATTGGCATTCTGAGAGTCTGCTTTCGGTTTCTTCTACCCCTTATCAAAATACTGAAGGTTCCCTCTCCTTCAATTTTCTTGTTATTTCTTGTTTCAGCCTTCTCACTACTGCCCTCAGAGTTTTCTTTCAAACCAAGTACAGAAATCAATTGATTTTTAACCATTTCATTTGCATGATGGTTAGAGTCACCATTCTCTTTCATGTTTTCCAAGCAAGTTTCAGCCACTGCACTGCAACTTTCAGTGACTTCCAATGATGCTTGACCGTCTTCCTTCTTTGCATCTTTATCTTCTGGAGTTTCCCCCAGAGGAGTGGAACTAGTAGCATTGACATTATCAGCAGGCACTTGTGTCTCCAGCAAAGGCTGTGCAACTGGGTCAATCACTGGCGGCAACACAGGGAAGTCCATCGGATGGCAACCTGGCCAGAGTGTCCCAGGGACAAAATCTGATGCATTTGGGTTCATGTTACACTGCCACGGCATATGATTGGGATGGAACATATTGCTATTCATGGCATAGGTGCCATTTGGAACCGTTTGGGGATGTGGATATGGAGGGTACATGAATTGCATGGGATGCATAGGAGATCTTGGAGATGACACATATGTATGGTGCGGAGAAGTGCAAATGGGTGCGACTGTTGGAACAACAGCCGCAGGACCAGGGTGGAGTGTCATGTTCACTGGCCAAGGTGCAACTGCTGGAACTGCTCCTGTAACTGGAGGGAGAGTAATACTCATAGGCACTGGACCACGTACAGCTGCAGATGGGTTGAAGGGAGCAGCTGATGCAGAAAGCTTCCTGTTGGGTGTATCTTTCACCCCACCTGAATTTCGTGGCGAAGTTTTCCCTTCGGTGCCTTCATTTCTGGTTTCCACAGTGGTGACCTTATCAGAATCATTCCTCACTCGTTCATTCAGCTCCATGTTACTCTCATGCTCAATGCCTCCGGCAGAAACCTCTGTGCAATAATTTTCCCTCTGTCCAGTAGAAATTGAATCATTCTCAATCTGAATGCTACAGGAAGAGTCACCCTCTTGACTCTCTGTCCCGTCATTCCCATCATTAGAAATGGTTATAGTTTCCATCTGTGCACTGTTGTCCAACTCATGACCATAGGCTTCATGAGAATCAAAACTCGAATTACCCTCCACGAGAACATCCTCGGATGCAACACTACCAGCATCAGGTGAGACCATCACAGAACAGTCATTTTTTACTTCGTCATTTGCTATAGTTTCTTCCTGCTTACTTGAAGCTTCGGCTTCCACAGTTTCATGTGTTGCAAAATCAGTTATGCATTTCTCTTCTGTCAAATTTTCACCTTCTTTTGTTCTTGTAACAGCTCCCATAGAATTATCTGCAGCAATTGGTTCAGTTGCTTCCTTATCAAATCTTCCACTCAGCAGCTCTTTGTTCTCCAACACATCCTCTTTCATATTTCTGACTTGTATATTCTTAGCAATTGTGCCTGGAGGTGCTACCGCTACATCCTTGTAGGAAGGTGATCTCCCAAGAGTTATTGTTGAATTGCTGCTCTTTATTTGAGTCGTGATTTCAGCTGGATGCACATGGTAATCATTTGAAGCAGATTTGGGCCGAGACTCCTGAGGATTTAATGTCTTGACGTCATTTGTGGAACTACCTGCTATGTCTGTATTCGTTTTGGGTGTTGACTTCACCCTGTATGTCACAGCCTTGAATATTTTACGGCTGAATTTGGCACCACCAGTTGAGGAACTTTTGACAGGTTGATGGTCATTGCAGTTTCCAGGAGTTGTTGTCCGCTTTTTAACCAGATAGTAACAACTATTTGGATAAGTATCGCTTCCTTTAAAATAGGAATTCTCTGACAATATATCCTTCTTCTGATATGTGTATACCTTTCCAATATTTGACTTTCTCTGTCTTAATCTATGACCAGCCAAGCCAGCAGATCTAGGCCTTTGAACAGGTTGCCATCCATCTTCTACCTCTGGATTCACTGGTGTATGCACTTCTTTCTCAACAGCTGGCTGCTCCTGAACTGCAACTTCTTCAATGGGATTCTTAGATGGGACCAAAAGAGTATTGATTTCTTCATCTTCAGGATTACTTTTAATTTCATCAGTTGGTTGCTTCTCATCATCTGAAGTAACTGCTGGTGACTCTTTTGGAGAACTTTCAGTGCTCGGCAAGCTAATGTTTTGGTTTGGCTTTCCTTTGACCTGACACATATTTGGTGTCAAAAGAATCATCAGCTAAAAGTAGTAGACTGAATTCAAAAATTAGAAGAATGCTGCATATTTTTTTTCTTTCCAATGCTTCCCAATATAGCTAGAAGATTTTGTACTTTTTTTTATAGAAGATCATCATTATCGTCATAAGCCATTTCCCACCTAAGTGGGGAATAGAAGATATTCTTCAAAATTCCCCCAAATTCAACTACATATTTCTTCAATTAGCTACACGCCTTTTATCTTTTTATACTCCTAGAAACATAAATTTCAATTTATCTTTCTTCAGATCAATTCAACCAAACGAGGTTTGAAGCGATGACTATTATTAAAAGACTACAGAAACTGTACCAGTTTTTCTCAATAGGCATTTATGAGTCCTTTTCATTTATGTCTAAATTTATTAGTTTAAAAAATATATAATACAGCCATAATACTTATCACTATCATTTGAACTAGAAAATTCAAATTTTCAGAATCATCTTGATTGGAAACCTATGTGAGCCACACAAATTTTTTAGAACTGTATAAAATTCTGAATAAATATGAAAATTACTTAGATCCTTCTACTCCATTCAAATGCTACGAAATTTCATAAACACAATCCTATATAAGGAAGAATATTTTGAAAGGCAAAGACTGATTAAAAACTTATGCATCCGTCAATCAATTATACAAGTTTTGTGAGTATATTTTCACTATTAGATGATATCAATTCTATGTCCATACAAGTCTTTGATTTCAATTTTTTTAAGTTATTAAATAAGTCATGATGAAAATTATGATGAGTGTATTTTATCTTGATCATAAAGGTAGGCACAAATGAAAAGTTTTCCTAAGCATACCTTTGTTCCAAGAATTCTCCTTTTCCCTGCCTCAGCATCTCTTCTTCTGTTGTCTTGACTAGGGTTTATGTAATCAAGTAAATCTGAGACACTGAAAAATATATACATACAAATATCAAGCACAATACAAATATCATTGAGATAAGCACAGTTTTTCAAACACAATCTGCTAGAATCAATCAACAATTTGAAATAAGATCTAGTTGTACCTTAAGTGTCCTTTACTGGCAATTGATGCATCAGGCTTCCTTGTCCCATTTCTAGCAGCTTCTTGCTGCTCAAAAGCCTTGGATTCAAAGTACTCAAGCCAAGCAGCAGCATCCTGTGTTAAGGAATTATTAGTTCAGATCAATGTTTGGCGGTCTGAAAAAAAAGGGGAAATCATAATTAGTCTATTCAACTGCACTAATTTACCAGTACCTCAGTTTGCTTTAAGATTTTAACCTCAATATTCCAGATATTTCAACCTCAAATAGAGTAGTATGAAAGCTACCTGAGTACGAAGGTCATCTGGACCAAGCTTAGCCCGAAGAATTTGCAGGGTTGTCTGCTCATGCTGAACGCTCAAAGGGTATGCTTCCATAAGCGAGAGAGCTATGGCTATTGCATGGTAACTTGCAGCAGTCTGTAGAAAATCAGCACTAGAAATAAGATAAATTCTGAGGAAGTAAATGAGTGATTTATCCATAAAAAAAAAATGAGTGATTTAAAGCAATGAATTTCATGCGGTAGCTCATATGCATAAATTCGAATTTGTACCATAATCTAATTCAACATAGTATTACTGCAATCACTAAAATGAGTGCAAAATCTTTCAAACGAAGGTATTGAAAGTCAGGTAGCTTGAAAAAAAATATCCAATCCATGCTTACGAGGAACTGCTGGAGAAATTTGTACTATTTGATCAAAGTCACCATACTAGGATTGCATAAGAATGAAGCATGCTTGAATTCAGTACTCTATTTCTAACATTAAACATTGTATGAGAAAAGAACAATAAGAATACAACCAACCTGAATGTGGTCCGGACCTAGTAATCTTTGATTACATTTCAGAGCTTTATGGAGATACCTAAGGGCCACATGAACATTGCCCAGGCCTTCCTCCATCATAGCAACATTGATGTATGTAGCTGCTGTGTTTGGATGAGATGGACCACATGTGAGATGTAAAAGGTACAGTGCACGCTTCACATACCTGATCATTTCAAATGCAGAGACAATAAAAAAAAGTAGCCATGTCCATTATGGAATTAGAATGGACATCTTGTCTAAAATAGATTCCATGTGATCAGACAAACTAAAATAAAAATGTTTGTACAACAGCATACTTTAGAGCCAGTTCTGTGTGTTGAAGTCGGTAGTAGAACACTGCAAGATCACCATAACTCTTCATAGTATCTGGATGGTCAAGTCCAAGCTCTCTCTCGTTGATATCTAAAGCTTTTTGTTGATAAATTGTAGCCTGTGAATCATATGAGCCATGAATGAAAGCTTAGTTGGTAATATTTTATTGGAGTAGCAAAGGACTAAGATTAGAATGAAAACCTGATTAAAGTCTCCGGTATGATAGAGAACAACTGCTAGAAGACTGTAGGCACCAGCTGTCATCCGATGGTAAGGACCACAAACTACAATCAACTTCGCTAGAGCCTAAATGCGCCAAAAAATACAGCAACATGACGAACACTAAAATTGCAGTATTAATAATTACAATAGTGGCATTGAAATAGCTGAGAAACAGAATACCTTTGTCCCATAGCTGACAGCATCTTCAAGTTTTCCCTTGTCCAGGGCCGTTTTTGATGACTCAAGAAGCTGCCGTCCATCTGCAGATGAACATGCAACTTGCTGCAAAAGAAAATCAAATGCGAATGTTTGGATCTTTTAATTTTCAGAATCATCTCCATGAACACAATAAGTATATAAATGGCAAAAAACAGCAGGAATAGCTAACCTTATGCACAGGTACCAGGCTAATAATATCCACCTTCTGAAATGGGTTTACAGAATCCATATCATAGTCCTTAGGAGCCAACTCAATACCCACCTGAAAAAAAGGCAATTGCATTGTTATTTCTATCATCAGGATGAATAAAACAATTCCCAACTTTTCAGACTAAGAGGCCTGAACAATCACCTTATGGCACAATCCTCGCAAAATTGCAAATTTCCTAACATCTTGGAAGGTTATGCTGTTCAGTTCCCATTCATATCTCTTTTTCAAGAACACCTCCAGCCATTTCCACACAAGAGCATCACTATTGGTAGAGGGATCTGATTCTCCAACTTCAGGAACCCCAAGCATCATATTTAAAGCAGCAGCAATTGATGCAGCCAAATCTCCATTATCAACAACTGAGGCAATCACGGCTTGCAAAATGTGCTTGAAAGCTCTTACTATCATTTCATGAATACAAAGTGATTGCACATGTGAGAGCTTTTCTGAAAGCTTTACCTGGTCAACAGGCACAACAAGATGCATCAGTTGAAATGAAGCTGAAATCAGCAGAAAATGAAGAAAAAGCCAGCAGTCTCAATGGTCATTTCTTTTGACAAACTGCACCTAATTTATGTACTTCCTTATGACATCAACAGATACTTACAACACGCCCCAGAGAGCGCATTTGCAGGCCTCTAGTATGCATAAAATCTGTCAATGTCCGACCATCAACAGGAGAGAGCTCCAGGGAACCAAAATCAGCAACCTGAAATCCATCACAACAGGTAACAGAAGGTCAAAATCACAGTATTTATGGCCAGTAGAAGGAAAGTGGTTAGTAGAAATATTCAAGGTTTACCAGTTTTGGAAGAGCCACTTCATCATAATACTTCTGAGACATTTCAATGAGTTCTGGAAGAGACTGAAAGTAACAAGGGCATTTTCAGTATAAATTGACAATAGACATCAAAATGGAATTGCAAAACCTCGCTGACAACAATCAACTATGTAAATTTTGAGACAAGCAACTATTGATCATTTAAAGATAAACGAAAAGTGTTTTTTTATATATATGAGGGTTGGTTTATGGTGTCGACGCCATTAAAATATTTCAACAGTGTCCCATTTTTGGTCCATTTGACAATAAAATCAAAACTAATCTACTCATTATCTTCAGAATTATTTGTTTTACCAAGAAATTGAGTTCACACAAGTCAAATATGTGTATGACCTCCATCTAATAAAGCGTAAAATCAATGTAATAAAATTATTTCATTTTTATATCACTTTTAGAGTTGTTAATCCAAAATCTAAACCATCTAAAACTTTATTCCTATACACATGAATGATTCTATAAAGTATTAAGACATTTTTTTTATATGAAGTATCAAGACATTTTAATGCATACATGAATAAATCTAAGTATTTTTCATGATTTACACATTATATATTTTTAAGCATACACAGGACTTTGATTGAAATGATTTTGAGTATCATGATCAAACAAATTATATTAAACAAAATGAGTAGATTGCTTCTTGATTTAATTAAGTGAGCTAAAAATGGGTGACATTCAACACCATTAAACCAGTCCTCTATCTATCGATTCAACGCATCTATACACACAGCCTTGGTGCTTAGAGGTGTTTTGAGCTTTTTTTTTTTCATTTTTACGTGGGCCCCCATGTAATCTTTGTATATACCAAAATTTGCCAAGTTCTATATTTTTGCAGTTTCAAAAATCAACAAGTTTCACCTCCATTCAACGTGAAATGGGTGAAAACTATTGACTTTTGAAATTGTAAATATATATTTACAACAAATGATAAATTTTACTATATGAAATAAATACATGTGGACCCACAGAAAATTGAAAAAAAAATGGCTGAAAACACTTTTTTATGTCAAGGATTAGTACATAAATGTATTGAATTGGAACCTTATACATAAAAGCCATCACTTCTATGTCAAAACCAGATACGCCCATTTTATTGATGGAATCAAATCCAACCGATCATAATGTTTAACATTATCTGTTTTACAACGTACCAAAAATCATTTGAATCAGTATTTTGGTGGACGGTACCTAATTAAAAATATCTATCCCTATGTTAATTATAAATAATGCTTAGATACATTTATAAATGTATTAGAATGTAACCATACTCTGTAGAATCATTTCATCATCATCATCATAAGCCATTTCCCACCTATGTACGAAATGTTTTGGATGGTTTACTTTTGAAAATGTAGCTTTGAAATCAAAATATGAATCAAATAACTTTATAGTATTGATTTTACACAATTTTCAGATGGGGCCCAAATATATTTGATTTGGATGAAACTTGGCCTCCTAGTTAAATAAATGATTATAAGTAATACATACTCAAGAATCTATAGCAGTTGCAGAAGAAACAACGGTGAGTAAACTCATAACAGGATAATAATTTGCATATCACGCACTTCAATACTAGTACTCTGGGATCTACAACAGTTTTGGGTGGGGGGAACAATGATGAGGACACTCATAACGGAATCATAATTTTTAAAACAACTTCAATACTACCTTATGGTGGAGCCCAGTCTCTGATTCCTTTAACCGGGCAAAAGCTGATTCCGATAATAACATCTTGAGTGCTAGCTCATTCTCAGTTGCTTTAGAATCACCCTGGGCTTCTAAAGAGGAGGATTTAGACATTTCAGTCACCCCACCAACAGCCGTGTTAGGTGACCTTCCATCATTGGATGATTTATTTTGGTTGCTAATATCTGTTTTCTTTGGTGAATGTTTAAGTGAACGAAGTGGCTTCCCAAGCCCTTCAACTGATTTTTTTGTCTTTTCACCAGATTGTTTCTTGTCCTTCTCTGCAGTAATTTGATCCTGCAAATGCTGTATCCAGCAAGCTCCAAGTTCCCATCTCATGCAGACATCTTGTTCAGGTTCCTCTTCTTGCAGCTTTACTAGGCTCCTTTCTAACACGCTCTTAACAAAGTCACGAGCAGCCTTCAGCTCTTCATGTTCTGAGTTTAGTGAATGGGACAACATTCTGTTGTTAGCTGCTGCAGCCCTCTTGTGAAGAAGCATCCTTAAGCTGGAACCAGAAACACTTCCATTAGCATAATAGAAGCATATGTGGATGAAAGATAAGGTTTCTGTAATACCAGGAGAATAAAGTAATAAAAAATTCAAAAACAAAGCGGCATAATTAAAGGACCTGTTAATATTCAAAGCATTGGCACCTCCCTCAGGTTGATCATCAACAGTCAGCAGTGACCTTCCTTTCTTTTCTTTACTGGTATTGACTTTTACAATAGCAATGTAACCACAGTATCGCACATTGATGATACCTAGAGTGGTAATGTCCTGCACTTGGAATCCATGACTTCATTAATGAGCAGTGCTTCAGAACCAGATAATTGGCATAAGTATAAGGTAATTTTTGGAATGCATTCAATAACCCCAGAATGACAACTCCCATGCAGGTCTGCATGCTAAAATTTCTGGGATCCAAGCTACCCATCGTGCTGGCTCCACCATGCACATGACCTGGTCTAAATCAGATTAATTTGCAACTCTTCATGGTATTCATTTGAATCAGATAGAATGAAATTCACTTATTACCATTTATATTTTGTCCATGACTCATGACACCACTTTATATGTTGGCCCACATGATTCCACACCAGGTCAATGTGCTAAAAAGCAGAGTAATGCACTTCGATTGGGCGCACAGCACCAACACTAGCACAAAGATGGGCACATGCATTGGGATGCTTTTGGGATTTAGCTGACACAATATTCCTGGAATGCGGTTACCATCAACAGCATAAGCTTACATCCTATATAGCAAGCTTACATGAGCTGCTGTATTTTCATCTGCAGTGATTCCCTTCAGTAGATTTCTTTCAGCAAGCTGCTTGGAGTCCATTCCCATTGTTTTATTTCCATCAATCTTTGTATCAATCTTGCAACTCGCATTTAATGCATCCTTAATCACAGTAATGGTCAAATCCCCCACTCTCTCATCATGCAAAACTTCATTGTTTTCACCCAAAGATGTTGAGTCCTGTTTCCCCATCACATGCTCTACAGCAGAAATGGCTCTGAAGATGGCAACATCGACAAATAGACTGTGAATCAGGAAAGCTTTTCTATCACGAATCTGCCTCTCCTCTGCTGTTTTGCAAGGCATGGATGCCAGAATGGAGAATTCATCAGCCCAAGGAATCAAATCACTTTTACCATCTCTTCCTAAACCACCTCCATTTCCTCCCCAAGATTCATCCTCTGCTGGAAGTGGTGGAAAAACTGATGGCATCTGCGCAGCAACAGGAGGAACAAGCCACGTGTTTGCACGAAACCCATAAGGAAGATTTGCAAACTGCAATCGAACTCAAATCAGCCTTGACAGGTACAGAAACATTTAGCTTCGCAAGCAAACTGATTACAGAGGGATAAATATCTCTATCTACCTTGTTACGTTCTGAAAATGCTCCCATAAGTTCATTATAGGCCTGAAAAAAACAGTAATTCAGAAGGGGTCAGATTGATAATTTTCACGCTCGAATGCAACATTAGCCCAACATTAAAGTTTGAATCTTGACGACAAACTCCAGAACCATGACTTCAAATATCATGTGACGTCTAAGGAATCCAATCAAGTTCATTATACAAACATTGTCAAATGCTCTACTGAGCTGCCGCAACAAATCTACAATATTGTGTGATAGTAGCTGCTGCTTCCCGACACTGCAGAATCCTTTACTGCAAGCCTCGATGACAATCAGCTTCCCATTGCAAACTTTCACCTGCAGGACATCAAAAACAGTCGTAAAAATTCAAATCAGCAGATAATTTCAAAAAAGCTGCACATTTAGGGGGATGTTTGTTTAACACTAAAATTCTTGAAACTAAAACTTTTCATTCCTGATGACTACCCTATTTTTTAATCATTTCTTCACTTCCTCCCAAACACACCCTGAGACAGAAATCATCAGCAAACTCACCTGAAGGGTGAAGAAATAATCATCTGAAGGTTGCTCGTCGGATTGTTGTCTTGTAATTCTTCTTACATCTGAAATGCGCAATACGAAAAATTGCACTTGATTTTGAAAACAATAAAAGAAGTTCTACGAAAAAAATTTTAAAACAAAAAAAAAAAAAAGGCGGCATTTTCACGCTTCTCTGAAAAGGCGTCCTTCATCTCCACCGCGATGGACAGAAAAAGGAAATAAATAAATAAACTTGGGAAATCCTGTGGCCCCCCGAACCGATTATCTTAAAGATCAGACCGATACATTCATTGGCCACATTTCATCCCCCAGAAATATTTCTTGCTTCCAGCAGTTCAAATCTCGATAATCAGGCAAAGCGCACGTTAGCAAAGCAGACACACAGAAACAGAGACGTGGAGAGCTTACATTGAATCGGAGGCGTAAGATGCGATAGAGAGAAGAACTCGTAGAAGGCTCCAATTCTAGGGCATGCGCCGTTCATCTCCACTTCTCCGTCTGCCGCGGCATCTTTCCCCGTCGACGGCGTCGACGGCGGAGAAAGAAGGGAAGCCGAAGGCTGCTTACTGCTACCTTGCGCCTTGGAGGTTGGATTCTTGGGCTTATCCTGCACGCTGCCTCCGGCATTCTTACCAGCCTCGCACTTGCAGTCCTTGTCGACCGCCGCCGATGCTACGGCATCTTTGGCCGCAGAAGGTCCGAAGCAGGTCGTGCAAGCAACGATGTCCAGCAGCCTTCTAACGTGCGCTACCGCGCGTTCCTCGTCGTAGTCCTCTGCAAAAACACCAGCATTTTACGTTGCTGAGCGGCTGAGAGCCTGAGACGCCCTTCTAATTCTACGGAGTACGGCGGAAGGATCTACTACGGAGTACAGAGGTCGTCTGGGGCCTTTGGGCCCGACCCTACAGAAGCAGAAGAACTGGTGGCGCTTTTGGTGGACGGTAGTTCGGTAACTTTCAGTGATAACTCAAAGGCGCCTCGCACGCTTGGAAACCAGAGTAAGTTTTCACCACATAATGAAAATCTGAAGGTACAATATCGGATCTGGACCCTTAATCAAAATTGTAATTGTGTGTGAAATTCAGGGAGTTCGATTGTCATCTTCTAATAACCAATTTTATACGAAAATAACATGGCTATTAAAGAGATTTTATCTACAACGAGGATGCATGGATCACATTATTACGACCTCCGGTCGCAAATTGTGGCATTAATTTCGGTTTCGGAAAGAAAATAAAATTGCATGGAAATAAAACCAGAAATTTTGAAAAGATGCTATAGTTGAAGCATGGATGCGCCAGCGGAAAGATTGGGTTGGTAGCTCCTAGAAAACCATGCTGGTGAATGTGCGCATGGGGAGGTTCAATTTCATCGGCAAATAGGCATGGGCGCCTGCAAAATTTTGGATCGTCGCACCAATAGCCTTTGGCGTTTCCGGTTATTTTTACAACGGCAATTGGCGTTTCCGTTTTGATTTGAGCTTAGCTGGCTGTCCTTACCTTCAACCAATGTCAACACGCAGGGCTTCAAGGCAACCACGTCGACCGTGTCTTTGAGCTGCGGCCCGCGCACCTGCAAAAAGGTGACAAGATGGAGTCAGTCCAGCTGCGCCACGCCGCACGTGACTGCCTACGCCTTCCATGATTAATAGTTTAATACGATCCACTCAAGTGCGGGCCTTTTGTTGTTATTATTTATCGCGAATGCTCCTCTATTATGTAAACTTTTCTATTTTGGATGTGTGTGGTAATTTAAAAAAGTTATTAAATTAAAACTTTTCAATATAAAATTTTTAACTCTCCATAATTACTTTTTTTCAATTATTTTTTACACATATTTCTATACAACAACCCTACTTTTCAATCATTTCTACACAGCTACCAATACAACTAACC
>JAXCLR010000001.1:57760926-57793331 GCA_035584095.1 Annona squamosa
GGGAGGGAGCGAGGGGAATTTGAGGCGGATAGCGTGATAAGGGAGGGAGGGCTGGGATTGAACGGTCAGAAATACATGACGGGGTGAGGTTACTGTTGGAGCCTCGCGCAGTAATTGTTATTTACTAATGGGCATTCTGTGATATATATATATATATATATATAACTTTTCCAATGAAGTAAAGTTGCACTATAATTAAATGTGTATTTGACCCAAAATGGGTCTAACATGTACTTAACGTATTGATATTTTATCTAATCATTTATTCATATATAAATTTTATAGCAAATGAATTACATATTAAAAAAATAATTTTAAATTGTTATTTATATTAAATTATTTTATTACATTAAATTAATGAATTTCATACATATATCCAATTGAAATGAAAATTAGTATGATAATAGAATAAATAATTCTAAATACAATAGATAAAGTAATTATAATTTTATGGTCATATGAGACCTATTTGAGATAACTACACCATAATTGTGGTGCAGTAAAACTACACTTGAATATTTCTCATATATATAATTAGAAAAATAAAAAAGATAAATTAGGGGATACTCATGATAACTACGAGTCCCTTGTTGTTTTGTTTAACCTGGTCGCTCAATATCGGCAAACCTGGCAATGGCATACAAAACCGCATAGATGGTTGTAGCTTGCAAGTCGTGGATAATGATGTAATACATGTTTCTAAAAAAAAATTAACATTTTAACATTAGTTAAAAAGGAATAAATGTAATAAATGCAAAAGTAGTACATGTTTCTGGAAGAAAATTTAACATTTTAGTGTATAATGCTATAATACATATTTATAGAAAAAATTAACATTTTAACATTAGTTGAAAAGGAATAAAAGTAATAAATGCAGAAATAGTACATGTTTCTAGAAGAAAATTTAACTTTTTAAAATAAAATAAAAAGGAATAAAGTAATAAATGGAGATTTAAGTAATGAGTATTGTAGCAGCCATGAGTGTGTTTGCCAATAATGAGACTTGTTAATTTAAAATTTTTTATTCACTACAACTAACTTATTTTTAAATTATTTTTTATATATTTCTATGCAATTATTTTACTTTTAAATCATTTTAAACAACTACTCATGAAATTATTTTATCTATTTTAATTTTATTCTATTTGTTCATCATCATTGTTCTCATAATTTCGTATCATTTCTCATATTTTTAAAAAAATTTCACCAAATGTATATTTTTTTAACATGTTTTATCAAATATCAAACGCACTCAACATGAATATAAACATACATGTAAACAAAAATAATAATTTCAATGCAACAAATATTTATTCAACATAAATATAGATAATACATAAATGTGAAGAAATATTTTTAAGTATTGTCAAATAACATATTTTTTACTAAACATAAATAGTAGATTTTGGCTATGTTTTATCAAATGCCATACACGCCGGATATTAATATAAACATAGATGAAACAAAAACAATAATATTTATTGATAATATGATTTTCAATGTAACAAATATGTATTCAACGTAAATATAGATAATGTATAAATACGAAGAAATATTTTTTGGTGTTATCTATATAAGATATTTTATATTAATATAAATAGTAGCATTCGGGCTAGGTTCGTCAAGTTACAATTTTGCTTGAACTTCTACGTATGACATATCTGGTTCAAGATCTAAAAGTGATCATCTACATATGGGCTAGAAATAAACCTCAAAATTAATAATATAAGGATGAAATAATCAACTAATTATAAGCGATAAAAAATTTTAAAAGCACAAATCATTGTCTTTTATTGCATCAACGGCATAAAAATACTAATTTTCTTAATCTTAAATCAATTCAAAATTAAATTTTTATAAATCAAAATGTACTTATAATAGTTAATTACATTTTTAATTAAAATAAATTTATATGGTATGTTTTTACGTTATCATAAGCCATAACGTTCTATTTATAACCTTAAGTTTGAAAACCATTGATGCTAATGCAAAAAAATGATGGTAAAAATCTTTCAATTGGATAGTAGTAAAAAAATATATTTCCGTCTAGGAAAACAAGGTTGGTTACTTTATATGGCCGAATTATCGTTTTGCAGGTAGTAAAAAATATTTTTTATTTATTTCATTTTTATACATATACAAGCTTCTTACCATGCAAAATTTGGCCAATATTTTATTTTATTTTTAAAATTAAAATAAAATACTAAATAAATAAAATAATTGTCAATTTCAACATAGTGAAAAATCTATATAGGACTTGCATATGTAAACAATATTTTGTTGTCCACCATAATATTGGTGCACAATGTAGCTAACTGCACGAGATTGCCGTAGGAGAGAAATTTAACAAGTTGAATTGAAGAATTACCTTTTATAAAATGAGTATGCTTTTATGAAACTTCTCTTCTACACAATATTCTTTATATAATATTTAGATGGTTGATAAAAAAATCTACTTAATTTATTATATTTAACATCATCTATTTCTTCACGAAAATATTTTCATTTATCTAATAGCACTGTATATGAGTTTTATTTACAAATATATAAAATCAATGTAGTAGAATAATTTAATACTAGATATCAATTTATAAGTAATATCTTTAAAATTTTAATAATTTCAAATGTCATTAATATGTAGATAAATGATTTTATAAAATATTAATGTAATTTAATAATATATGAATTGATCTAAATATTTTTCTTAATTTGTACATTAATATATATATATATCGAGCAAATGTAGCATATGCGTATATTGAATTTGAATGAAACTTAATTTTCTAAATAAACAAATGGTATTGAATACAATAAATGAATTAAATTTTATACCCATCATCATCATCTCAAAAATGAAAAAGGTTTCACGAAATCCAATTCCATATAAGCATTTGCCTTTATATATAAGATTACATTTGTAGCTTTCATTTTTGTTTTGCTTTGGCAAGGCCGGTACATAAAATTCTTTTTCTCTGACATTGGGTCCATTTGGTAACATATTAGCAAAAGAAAAAAATTATTACTCCTTTTTGCACATCTTTAATAAGAACTTCCCATTTTAATTACCTAATTCTCCTATATTTTTATTATTATCTATGCATATTAACTATTTTCAAATTTTTTAATAACTACACTATTTATTTGTATTTTATTCTCTTTACTCATAATTATTATCCTTTATTTATCACATGGCTTATTCATATTTAAAAAAAAATTATTCTCATTTTTCCACTTTTATTTTCTTATTCTCTCAATTCAACCCTTAGTGTACTCAACTTATACTCCAGCCCGCCTAACACCATCTTTATGAGGATTAGTTTGAAATTCTTAATCCATCAACTATACATATATAACTTATGTAACGCATTTTAAAAGATGGATTGTCATGGGTGAGATTATCTAACATGTCGACTTGACAATCTAATACGGTTAGCATCAACTCTTATAACCTTCTTGCAACGTCTAAAATAAAAAATATATATTTATTGTATCTATTTTAAAAGTTATTCATAATTATTAATAGCAAAAGTAATATTCCAATTAAAAATAAAAACGAAATTGATTCTTTAAATTGAAATCAATCAGTAGAATTAAAAGCTTATTTCATCGATGGTTTAGAATCATATTCTTTTCACGAGTTGTCATTTGTATTTTTATTATTCAATCAATCTTCAACCCATTGACAATGTATTTCGTCAATCCCTTCACAATCTACAACTAAATTCGTCTGCGTTACATAATACTAAACAAATGATAGGATTTCTACGATAATATACACAATGCAATAGTTTAGATGAATTTTCCATCAATCATGGTGGTACACAGATGTAAGGTTTTATTAGGCATAACTCAATATCATATTATTATAAAAACATGGGAAAAAATGCAAATGACTAAAGATGCAAACCAAGAAAAAAAAAAAGAGAGTAAAATAATTAATAATGAGAAAAAGGTAAAAAGAAAAAATTAGCAGTACACATGAACATAATAAGTGAGTATATTTATTTATATTTTTGTTGCCTAAGAAAACGCGGCCGATACATGGTCATCACCTGTTGGCCGGGCTACCGCAGTGGCCAACGCTGCCTCATGAAGTCCTGATTAGAGCTGTTAAGTGTACTCGTTGAACATCTATTTCTCCTCATTAATAATTGCTAATGGAAGATCATACATTAATTGCACGACGGAGATATATAATTGATGCAGAAGTTGTGGAGAGGTTAATTTGTTGGCAGACATGGTTCATTCCCCTTCTCTCAGTATTACCATTTGTCCCTCCATTCAATGCATGGCATGCTTGGGTATGAGGAACTAGCTTTTGCAAAGTAAGATGTCTGCCATTCATATGTATAACGACATCCTGCCGCCTGGTATCTGTTGCAGAACGTCAGGGACCCATTACCTGACCATGTTTCTGACAAAAATGTAATTTTATAACTACATATTCGGCAGCAAGACTAAGGCCATTGGCAGACGTGACCATTTGTGGTTTAACTAACTTCCAAAATTACAAGAAATGTATTGCATTGGCATGGCAGCGCAACCAAACATTCTTTTAGCCAATCAGATACGCACATTGCATGACCGTAAGCAGTGCACTGAAACGGGGGCCACCAAGGCACTAAGGGCCCTGAATTTCCAAGTCCAAAGGGCCGCCAATGGCATCGATCGATATCTCCACCACTAAAAAAACGTAAGTGGGGCGGTCTCTTAATCTATATCTCCCTTCAGCTCTTTTTCCTATCGTGCCTGTTTTTTGTACATTAAAATTCGGGGATTATTGCCTCTCGTGCACCTTCTACAATCTTCGTGTGACGAAAAATGGCAATATTATCATATAGGAGATAGATTGCCCAAGTGGCCAAGTTGACTAGAGACCAGTATTGAATGGTCCAGGAGCGTCTAGCTATAATTAAGTCGTCCTCCACATATGGATTATTGATTTTGTTTGATTTCGATAGGCATGCAGGAGTATATTATCACCGGAATACAACGATGATTGCTGGAGCTATTCAATAAAGTAGTCAGTTAGCATAGTTTGTATAGATAAAAGATAATAATCGTGCCGAAAAAAGATAATAATTGAAATTAAAAATATTAAAAATTGAACTATCATGAAAATTCAGTTCGTGTCAAATTTCTCTTGAGAAAATTGAATTTTCTGAGAAAATGAAATCCATAAAATCTATTTCATGTGTGAATTTTTTTTGTAGAGCACGGGTTCCATGGCTTGCATTCGAGGACCCACCTGTTCAGCAATACACATAAAATGGAAGTCTTCCATGCTATTTTGCTTTTTGGTTTTTTAAGAAATCATTTCATCCTTGTCCCGCCGACGTCCATTTCCATTATCATTAATTTACTATACACTTCTGTTATTTTGCATTATCAAAAATTTTTTTCCTGCTTGTTAATTTTGCACATCTTTTAATATAATTTAACATCTCAAGTACCTGAATACATTACTTATTTACTATTATTCTGCATTTTAATCATTTTCTTGCGATTGCTCCTTTTATTTTTTCTTTATTCTTTTTACTCTTAAATATTATCATGAACATATCTAAGGATGAAAATCAATGCGAATCATACAGGATTAATTTTGACTGGACCCAAACTTTATTTTTTGAACATCTTGTTAACTTTATTTATTTATACTGTTTTATTATAAAATTGGTTTGATTCTCTTCTTTATCAACAAGTCATGGGGCAATCTTTGGACTGTTTTCAAGACATGGAGTTTTAAGAACTTACACACTTGTCCTAATATACTTCCTAACAACGAGTCAAGTTGAAATTATGGGTGAAATATGATAGTTTTAAGAATTTATGCACTTGACCAGATATATTTGCAAATATATGAAAATTGTGTTGGTATATATATTGCAATTTCAAAAATCAAGTGAGCATGTTTGCAATTATGTTCGGACTATATGACCATATTTGTAAATTCTCCAATATAAAGGTTTGGAATTGAAATTTTAACTTTTAGCCATTGAATCACTCAGCTCTTTTGAAATCTCGAAAGAATCCATATTTCCTTTTATCAACCTTGTTTATCTTAATTATATTATAAAATAATTAAATAGGGGCTAACTGGATTAGCCCAGCTGCCAATTTAGTGTATTATTCGAATAAAACATCAAATCTTCATTAAACGATATTAGAAAAGGAAACATTGTTCAGTTCCAGATGAGGAGAAGTATTCCATTAGAAAGGCCCGAGGGAAGAAAGAGTTGCACGAGCTGCAGCGTGATTACATTCATTTGCTAACCTATCAACATAACAATAGAAATATCATGAAATAAAATCTTGCAATCAATAACAATAGAATCAAAACAAATAAAAAAAATGATAAGAACCTTTTATAGTTTTGACCGATACTAAGCAATCACATTTAATATCAACATCTCCCACGCCCGTATGCTTTAACTAAGAAAGAGCCTTGCGTAGGCATAATTCGATTAACGGATTAGAGCCACCAAGAATAGAAATCATCTGATACCAAATTAACCGACCATGCTCCTCTCTTACGATCCTATACCATATCCACCCAGGAATTTATATTGAATTTTACTCTTCCTGAAGTTAGACAGTGCCATCATGCAAAAGAAATTAGACGACCACCAATAATAGACACAACTTTTGTCGTCCAAGTCCAAGCTTGTAACAGTTGAATTGTGGAGAGAACAATGTGACTTGTAAGTTGGCTATTGTTTTGCCAAACCACCAGATTGTGTCCATTCTAAATGTCCCATGCAGTCAAAGTCATGCACACCTCAATGTACATGCATCAATCAAAGGCTATTGACATGCAATCTTTAATTGATTCGGCTTCCCCAAATCATCAAATATTACTCCTAAGCATACATTCTCTAACAAAAGGATATTGAATCGAAAGTGAAGCGCAGATTCTTCTCTTGCATTGTAGTTGGGACGTACATTAACAACATCGAGATGTTTCTCTACGAATCTCAATTTGTTAAGCAATACATCTTTCATTTATCCAAATAATAATAATGACACGTCTTTCAAAGTCCTCCACTTGAAGTGTTTAACTTTAGGAGGTATATTAAGCTTCCAAAAATATTTTCAATGATGCCATCCTTTATTCCTCGAAACATTACTATTCATCATAAGGTTCCTATGACTAGATTTCACGATGTAATTACCTTTCATATCTTCCCCCAACATTGCGCACGTGCTCTTGAAAAACAAGACAAATGAATTTTCAAAATTGATTTTGCATCCTTCTAGCAAAACGAATTGTTCAACAATCTTAGGATTCTAACTCCTAAAATCACTTCTTAACAAGTTAGACATGAAACATCTTTCCTCATTGTCCCATTCAAAGACTGTACAAATGGGTTATCATCAAGAAACCACGGGTCTTCTCAAACTCTTTTATTTCATCCATCCCTAGCTCACAATCTACAAGTGGACTTCAAAGAAGGAATATACTATGCCAAGTATAGTTAGGATTATTGTCAATTTGAAATAAAAAACAAAGACTCTAGAAAATATCTAGACTTCAAAAACTAAATCATTAAGAGTATGCTTGGGAAGTGAGAAAACTTTCGGATGAAAAGTTTTTTATAAAAAATTTTAAAATAAAAGAAAATGATATGATATATAGGACAAGGTAATAACGAGAAATAAAAATAAACATGTTAGTTAATTGGTAGTTGTATAGGAATGATTGAAAATTAAGATAATTTGTATAAAAAATATAAAAAATATTTAAAAATATGATAGTTATGAATACTGAAAAATTTAAAGGTGTATTTAACAATGTATAAAAATTATACGATAAAACTTTTCTTGATCCATAATTATTTTTTTTAATTATTTTTTTATATTTTCCTATATAACTATCCTACTTTTTAATCATTTATACACAACTACTTACACAACAACGTATTTAGTTTAAATTCATCTACTTTATTCCTTATCATTATTTCTACCATATAATAAATTCTTAAAAGTCCATCTCATCTCTGCACATACTCCCATTAGGTGCAGTTTAAGTAAAAGCAGTAAATGTTTTGACTGCTTGAATCCTGCACCCCAGCCCAAGGCTACTCTTGCATACTTGTAGTGTCATCCACCAACCAGCAGAGTCATCACCCAACGAATGCTAGAAAGCGCAGAGTGCAGGGTGCACACACTTCAGGAGAAAAGGAAATAAAAAATATACACAAACACTTTTACAACGATTCCAATACAGCAACACTGGAGAGATCGGAAGTGGTTCTTCTATGACCGTTGTTTCTCACGTTTATCATTTGATATTGGCCGTTCATAATACTTTTAGCAGAAAGGGATTACTAGTCTAGAGTCTACGGCCACTTCTCAGTTGCCCTCTCCTATTTTTCCAATTCGATGGTGCGATATGAGACATGTGGGCTCCATCGGGTCTGATTGATGGATGACATATTCAGAACGATACACATTTTGGACTTTCCGAAAGTCGTCACCGATGACCCTCTTTAACACACTTCGGTAGGCCAACGTCACACACACCATTAATTATCCCCGCTCATAAAAATATACATATCTTTTTGCAAGGGTAAACCGTCAAGATTTGTATCGCATTTCATGCTGTAGCACGTGTGCGGACTACGATGGGTCGACTCTTGTCGGTTGAGCCCGAAATTTTTTTTATCTAATAAATTAAAGTATATTTCATCGAAAATTTTTAACTGAAGTCTGAAATTATGTGAAATTTTCGTAGCACTTTAACCCATTTGTGGACAAAAAATGATGACAATAAATATGCTAGAATTATAATGCCAAACTTACGGACTCACAGCTAAACAAAAATGGATAGGTAGACCTGATACAAATCATGCTGGTTATCTAAAAAATAAAAATACAAGGTAGCAAAAGGTCCTGACAACAAAATAAAATCCTACGTGCTACGTCGTGGGATAAGTGGGTGCCAAAAGATTTAATTATGATGTAAGCATTGATGATGCTTTTATCAATAACCTAATTTTTCTGTGAGATATATATATATATATATAATGTATGTATATGGAAGGAATTACACATGACCACTTACATAAATAAATAAATGCTTCTCCATGCATGATGCTTGAGAAATAAAATGGACGCTGCCAGAGGTCATTTCCGCAACCGCAACGCAAGCAGTCCATCGCCACCTCGCTGCTACGGTGGCAACATGGCATTGCTTGCCCTGCTGCCTTGGGAATGCCCCCTTTTGTAGATGCCTTCGAGGAGCTGCTTTTCCATTTTCGTCCCTACAATATTCTTATGCTTTGCACGGTGGTTCTTGTAAGTTGTAAGGTTCACCAACGACCGTTTATGACGGATCGATAGATGGAAAGTATTAACACCTTGTTTATTTTCTCTATTTTTTTATTAAAAAAATTAATCCAGGGGTATATTATCTATAAATCAATTTTTACTCCCTTATTTTTAAAAATGAAAAATAAATACATACACATTTTTAAAATTGGAATTTTTTGATTTATAAATAATAAACATTTAGATTAATAGTTCTATTAAAATTTAGTCTGAGAAGATCATGACCTTCCAATGTTTCCTGTGGTTTTGAGAAAATAACCGATATTTGCCCGCTGTTTCATTGGACTAGCTCTTTCTTCTTTATAATCATTGATGTGTGGTTCATTATTTTGACTAGTCTCGCATGATCTAAGCCATTCATTTCATGGATCTCTAGGTGCGAACCATTTTGGACATTTCTGATCGTACTTTCTGTTGGGATCTGCCAGCTCTTAATAAGGGTGTGTTTGGTTGTAGGTAAAACTTTTGAGGTGCGTTTGACATTGGCAAAAACGTGTAAAATCATGTAAAAGTTTTCATTGACCAGGGAGGCGTCGGAAAAACCCGTCACTTCAGCCCTCTCCGTCGTCGTCTGCCTGCATCTGTCGTCCTAGCGTACTACATAGCTTCCACTGCTCCTCTCCAAGAGCGTGTCTGCGTTAATCCATGAGCTGCTCGTCGGTGGCTTCTGGACTGTTGTCCGGTAATCAGCGACGCTAGTTAACTCCGGCTTCTCCTCGCAAATGCTTCAGTGGCTGTCACGAGTTTCCTCGCCGGCACGATTCGTAATTCCCCCCACGGTATCCAAGCGGCGAACGTGTTCTGTTTGAAGGCAAAAGGAAAACTCTCAATTGCGTAGGCCTGCTTTGCACCGAACCACGCACCGGCATCGGAAGACTCGCGCTGTTTAATTTCGCCACAGCATGATGCGACATGTTTTAGGCGACGAAAAACTGTCAACAAGTTTTTACTAATGTCAAACACACCCTTGATGAAAAGTTTTTAGAGTAGAAGTTATCAAATCAATAGAAAGTAATGTGATATAATAGGAGTAATGATGAGGAGTAAAGAGAATAAAGTTAAAATAGATATGTTAGTTGTATGGATAGTTGTGTAGAAATGATTGAAAAGTATGGTAGTTTGTGTAGAAAAATGTGAAAAAATAATTTAAAAATAGAGTAATTACGGAGAGTGAAAAGTTTTAGATTGAAAAGTTTTAGTTGACACTTTTTTATCCTAAACAAACACACCCTAAAAGTAAAAGTAAATGTATAATTTTTTGCATAAAAGTTTTTGAATGGATATGAAATGATACAATGTGAAATGTGTATGGGTGAAGAGTAAAAAAATTAAAACTAAAATTAATAGGTTAGTAGCATGAGTTTGTGGATAAACAATTAAAATGTAGGGTGTTTGTAAGAAAAAATGTGAAAAAAATAATGCATTCATGGATAATACAAAGTTTTAATTTAAAATTTTTTATATGAGCAATCGTACCCTTAAACCGTTGCTTGAATGCCAGTGATCTGGACTGCTTATCGATCATATCTGATGCTGCTTGTTCAAATAACTGTCTTGGATTCTCTTCCTCGATGTATTTTCGTCACTCTTATTCCATTTTCTGTTAATTATTATTTTTAATAAATAATTTTGAAATTATATATTGTCATGTTGATTATTGGTTTTTGAGTAAGATTTACGGTGGAATTATAATTTCAAACATAACTGGATGAATATTTAAAAAATAATTTAGGGTGCATTTGGTTGTCATCAGTAAATGTCTTTTCCATTTAAAACTTTTCCTTAATAATCACTCAATTTTAATTTGTTTATATCTTTCTATACAAGTATTCTATTTTTTAATTATTTTTACGCTTTTTCTTAAAACTCCTATATATTCTAACTTTATTCATTTGTTGTTTATTATTGTCCTTATTGTATTATTTTATTTTTTGTCATTTTAAATTTTGTATAGCAAAAAATTTTCTTTCATACATTTTATTGAATACTAACATACCTATATAATTGGAATTGAACACATCTATTATGGATGAAAATATGGTCGAGTCGACTCACAACCAGCCCCGACCTATTCAGATTTTACAGAGAACTGAAACAAAGATTTTGACCTAGGGAAGTAGGGCGGGTCAGGATTTTAAACACGTGTTTGACTTCTAATATATAGCTTACTTATTTTAATATTATTTTGTTAGAGAGGTACGTTTAACTTTATTACTTATTAACATGAATATAATTTATGTTGATGTATGTTTGACCTTATAACTTGTTTATATAGATAAATTTTTATTTATTGATTGCATATATGTTATTGAAATCATTTCGTTTACACATCTATTACTGAAATAAAATATATAATCTATGTTGTTTGTATCTTACAATAATAAACATTATTATTTTGCAATTTGGCAATTTTAATTATAATTCAAAATTTACATTAATTTATTTTTTAAGGTCAATACACATATTTAGCAAAGTCAAGTTGTAAACAAAATTATTATACAAAATTTCACTAATATTTTGTTAAGACAATTGTGTTTTACTCACTAAATAGTAAGATATTGAATAATTTAATATTTCAATTTATTATAAATACGAGTTTATATTGATACGTATATAATGTTTTAAAAATTGACTCGCTTTTTCAACCCAACTCATTGTACTTACACTGATTTGAAACAAATCTGAAGTTTTTCTCAATACTTATTAAAAAAATGTGGGGTTGGACCGATCTTATCATGGCATCAAGGATGGTTTTTAAATGCAGGGCCAAGATTGGGCACACTTTAACCTTCTTTTACTTGCTTTGATTTGCACCTCAAATGCCTAGCCTTAATAATATACAAGATGAAAGGCAAGAGAAGACCATCTAAAATAAGATATGAAAGGAGTTTTATGAAAATCAAATAAAGGATAACGTTGACATTGATCTCGACACACATTTGACCTTCCCAACACTTGCACTTCACATTAAAATTGGGCTTGCTTATGCCTTCACTCCACAATTCGACGAGAGAATTGGCAAATTGTCATGCAACATTAGTTATCTTTGTTGGTTAGCATATTGCACAAATTACTATATTAATCATTACATCAATGATTAGCATATTAATTGACATGACTCGCTGACTAAGGGTGTGTTTGAGAATGGATAAAACTTTTGATCAAAAGTTGTCAAATAATGTAATATAATAGAGGCAATGATGAGGAATAAATAGGATAAAGTTGAAATAAATAGAGTATTTGTGTTGTTAGTTGTGTAGAAATGATTGAAAAGTATGGTAGCTGTATAAAAAATTGTGAATAAATGATTTAAAAATAAGATAGTTGTAGAGAGTGAAAAGTTTTAACTTGACAACTTTTTTGTTGTTACCAAACACACCACCGCATGATAGTTTTTACGTTGTCCTAATCTGCATCCTGGATGACCTAGTCTACAATACACAAGTTATGGATAATAATAATAAAAAAAAGGCTTGATGGTGGGCCAATAGCCCACGTTCACCTGTGAGCTTTTTGGTTTGACTGGCGTCGACGGTCTCGCATTAATGCCCAGCCCACCTGAATAGTAAACGGCTAAACGCCCTCGCTGAGCTCAGCTTGTCCACTAAACATTTTCTCATGCTCAACACAATCATATATTCAGATGTTTATATCACTGCGTAGGATCTCGATAATCACTGCCATCATATATTCACATTTTTATATCATTATATAGGATATCGATAATCACTGCCATCTTTCCTATTATTAATACTGCTACGTTGTCTTTATTTGTTTTACGACTAGTGTGCATGACCTTCTCTCTTTCTTCAGATTTTACAAACTTTCACGTTTCTGTTTTCTATTTCTGTATGCAGGGGCTCACTCAAAAGGAACCAAGGTTCTCACAAATTTCTGGTAGGAATCTCTTAAAAGGGCGTCAGATCGGTAATAAAAAACAAAATTTAACAACAATTCACATTATTTAAAATAATTCGTTTGTTACATTATTAAAAATGATTTTAACCAAAACACTAGGTAGGTCATACCCACTTAAGAAACGTTTGATTGTGCCTAGATAATTATGTGTGGACTACAAAAAACTCATATCCAGGTGTTGGGGCGCACCGTTAGCTGGGATACACTTTTGATGGAATGGGGTGATAATAAAATCAAAGTCCAGCTTACTATGTTGTTTAATATCATTTTGTTTATCACGATGACAAAAAAGACCTTAATTGGAATTTTAGGTGGACTCAATTGTTTAAAATTACATACAATTTAGTTACTGAAAAAATTCAAGATCTAATCATAAATATATTAAAATGTCATAATATCCTATAAAATCGTCTGTCTATATAAGAATAATGTTTTGGAGGATATGCATATTGCTTATGTTTGACTCTGCTAGCTTATTTTTTATTTCAATAGTATTTAAAAATAAGCTACGTTTTGGTAGGGCTTACACTGAAATGCTTAAAATACAAAACAAATATACTATAAAAAAAACAAAAACAAATAAATTGCACCCTGTTGTAATGTTTTATCGACAACAATATTGTCATTGGTAATGAAAAATTCCACGACCTTGATAATATTATTAGAAATAAAACTATTGTAAGAGTAGATTTTGATTTTGGACAGGACCTGTACACGGATTTGATTAATAAAGTGGGCATACTTGTTAAAAAACAATATTAAATGCAGTGAACAGTATGGATTTTGATTTCACAATCAAAGTGAGCTCCATTCTAACGACGGTGAACCTTAGCTCTTGTTGCATCCTAATAACCATTAGAATTGCCCGGATGTGCAATATCTAAATATTTCACTCACAAGCAGACATTCTACTCGCCTATTTCATAACGGCAACAAGAAAAGATGATTTAGCGCGATGAAATTCCTTTTTAGAGATTGACAACCGACTTTCTACCTGCATCCCCCCCAAGGGATAAAGCGTCTGGAAAAATATTTTTATTTTATTTATTTATTTATCATTTAATAATTGTGTCAACTTCAATCAGATTTTACTTCACGTAAAATTGCATAAATTTTTTAATTTATTTCATATTCTTTGGATTTTTGAAGATGAAAAAAGAATGTGACACGGGTTCTGCATACACCCACGTCCTTTTAAAAAAACAAAATTGGAGTGGGCAAGTTGGTTGGCATTGTAGCCAATCGACGTCAGTTCAAACTTTGCAAAGTGCAGGTTTATAACTATTTGTCTCCCTCCTAACGGGAGTGTTCATAGTTGTCCCTCTAGATGCGGAGGTTTTTATAAAATATTTTATAAAATGTCACTCCATTGCTAGGGTTGTGAAAATGTCTGTTTTTAACATTAGATGTCACGGTTTGTTTGTGTATATTAGTAATAAAAAAATTTCCACGACGGCCAAATCTTACAAGAAAAAAAAAACCTATATACAGCCCACGTGTAATTCTAATCTGCATTGCTCTATGCCAGAAGCGGCCCGAGTTCCGCACACCTGGATAAAACCAGACCTTATAGCCACTCAAGGCATAGCATACCAAACTAACGTAGAACAATTGCGGGCAATTTTAAGATCCGAACCGTTCATACGAGATATCGCCGCTAGTTTCAGCTGCCACGTGTAAGGCCAGACCCATCTACAAAAGATAACGTTTTGTTTTATCTTCTTCTTCTTCTTCTTCTTCTTCTTTTTTTTTTTTTTGGAAGAATCTTCAATTTCTTTTGACGTGGCCTAAGGGCGTGAATCTTCAATGCTTCCCAAGATGCCAATTCTCGATTCGATGTACGGTCCAGATCGTGTCGCACGTTCAAGTACACTACTGGCTGCACTGTTATTATTAGTGGTAAGAATTATTTCTGTACCCACAACGTTTGTAGCTAATTATTAATATAAATATAGTGTTTTGTAAATTTCTGTTATATTCATAATATTTCAATTAAGTAAATAACGATTAACACAAGCATTATTTACCTAATTAAAAAGATAATTTAAAATTTTTTAAATTTTCTTAATTAAAATTATTATCCTTAATATAGCCATTGAATTATTTAATGATAATTTGAGTCAATTATGGTTAAATTATCTTAATTAAAAATTTTTAACGAAGAAAATCATTTTTTAATACAACATGCAATGGTCATGTTGACGGTACAAGTATAAGAAAAATTTAGAGTAAAATATTACAACAGAAATTTACGAGACGCTATGGGTGCCTAACGAATTATGTGCAGATGTTATAATAATAAGAAGATTTTTCACTTATTTTTATTTTTTTTTAAAAAATGAAGTGCCCGTTCCATTTGCTGGCGATTCACACACAGGCAACGCCGTGCTTCGCTGAAATTGATTTGGGTGTGTTACCGCCATCTCTATTTCCCTCCGCGGCCCTCAATGTCTCTCCCGGCTTTTCGGATTTGGATATTGGGATTTTGGAGCGAAATAGAAAAACCCGACGAAAAAGCGATTCAAACCACGCGCCGTCTCTCCGCATACGCCTTACACCCAACCTGAATTCGCTCGTGAGAAACTCCGTATACGCCCCAGCAATGCCAATCTCCCAAATTTAGATTTCCGAAAAGCTTCGGCGCGAGAATTCCACCAATTAGGGTTTATCTTATCCTTTTTCCGATCGATGACAACGAAGCGGAATTCAGGATTGCGAAGAAGCAGATGCAGGGAATCCGAAGCCGAGAATGCCAGGAATCTGAAGAAGCAGAAGGAAGCGGCGTATTCCATCTTCCGTGGTCTCGATCTGATCTGTGATGCTGCAGAGCGCGGGGCTCTACTTTTGCCGCCTTTGCAGCCGGCAGGCCGGGGACGCGAAGACGGGGAGGATTTCAGCAGCGCCGTAGCGTCGCTGTGCACTGACGCGTCGCAGTGCTCCGTTGAGGTGGAGTCCGATCCGAACCGGGGTTTGGGTTCAAATCGAGCGACGCAAGGGCGGGTTCGGAAGCTTCCGGCTCGGCTGGGCGATTCCGTCGTTGGTTCGCTGAAGAACGAGAAGCAGAAGGCAGACCCCCCAGACATTGGTTTCGATTCTGAAGGCGCTGCTGGGGCGCTGGAGCCGGAGAAATTCAGTTTCAAGAAACAGAAATTGGATGACGGCAGCGTTCAAGATCAGCCCGGGAAAGGGAAACGGATCTGCAAAGCCCCAAATTTAGCTTCATTGCTGGAAACTGAGGAAGATGACAAAAGTTCCAAGAAAAATTCGACTTCGCATAGTTCGCTCACGTGCACTGGAGATCAGCCGGGGAACGGGAAACGCAGCTGTAAAACGCCTAGTTCGATTCCACCGGTAGAAATTGGGGGAGAAGACGAGGGTTCTAAGAAGAATTCGATTTCACGTTGCTCCCTAACGTACTTTCGGAAGCGTCCGCTTGATGTGCACGCGAAATCTCGGCCCGCGAGAGGAGCGGAGGGTTCTCAGGTGGAAGTTGAACGGGCAGCTGAGAAAAGAAAGGATTTTTACAGGCCTGAAGATTTTGTTTTGGGCGACATTGTGTGGGCCAAGTCTGGGAAAAGGTTCCCAGCATGGCCTGCCATTGTGATCGATCCCATCCTGCAAGCTCCTGAAACAGTTCTCAATTCCTGTGTTGCTGGAGCTACTTGCGTCATGTTCTTCGGACACTCGAGAAATGGCGCAGAGAGGGTAAAAGAAAAAAAAAAAAAGAACAACTTTGATCCTGTGTGCGCGTTTTTCATTGGCTTGGGTGTCCGTGTGGGGGTGCCATTCTTTTGTTTCGGTTTGATATTCTTCTTTGATTTTTAGTGAAACTAGGCGTATGGAAAGTGTGCGATGGGCAGTGTGTGTGCGGGCCACACTGCCAAACATTTGGTACGCCTTGAGATCGGAAAATTGTAAAATTGGTGCACCCAACAGTTTCGTGCACCATTTGGGTCCTCCCATCTTGCATGTGTTGACACATGTCATGGTATTTAAGACTGCTCATTTCTGGCTCAGCAGTGCTTTTGGCAACAGAGATCTAGTTTTCAGTCCAGTGATTTGATGGGCTGTTGCTAGTGATATTATTGGCCTTTATTTACCTCAACCAATTCGAAGGTGATCAGTTCATCCGCAGATGATGGGACCCACTAAAGGAATAGCTTTGATTTTCATGCGCGCTGCATGTGCGTTTGGGGGATGATAATTTCCTTTTATATATCACGTCTGTTTGTTTGTCTTTTTTCCTTCATTTTTTTTCCCACTGATTTTAAAGAATGTTTTGTTGTGGCGAGCTGAAAATATGCTTCCTCGCTGTTGCTTACTGCATGTGATTGGTGATGATCAGGACTATGCTTGGGTGAAAGACGGCATGATCTTTCCATTCATAGACTACTTAGACAGGTTAGTAGCTCTCCAGGAAAATAAATAGAGGTTGTTCTTTGGAATTTCTCGCCTGTATCTCAAACTGTTGTGGAGTCTGGCGTGGGAACTTATTTATGGACTATGTCGGAAAACACACTTTGTTGTCAGGTTTCAGGGTCAGACCCAGCTGCACAAAAGCAAGCCTAGTGACTTTAGGATGGCTATTGAGGAGGCCTTCTTGGCGGAGTATGGCTTTGTGGTTGCCGAACCAGAGGACATGATTAAGGCTGCGGAACCTGATTCTCGTCAGTCTGACCACGGAGAGATGCAGGAGGCCACCGGTTCAAATCAGTATCAGGAATGCCAGTCTGGGGCTCAGGCAAGCTGGCAGTGTGCTCCTATCTTATTATTATTGTTGTTGTTGTTGTTGAATAATTCTCTTCTTGATTATATACGTTCGCTCATGAAGCCTCTGTTAGGACGTGGACAGCTTGATTTACGGAAAACTTTTCAACATGTTACTGGCTTCCTCTACATAGTGGTCCAAATTTGATGCAACAATTAGATCCTTAATATTTCGAACCTGTCTATCTAGAAACGGGAAAAAAGCATGGAAAACTTTCCATCCTTTTCTCCATGTCTTTTAATATGATTTTGACATCTTAGTTATCTAAATATTTTAATCATTATTTTCTATTTTTTTTATACAAAGAACTCTGTTTTGAATTAATTCACTTTATGCCTGATATTCTTTTATATAATGACACTTCATTGCCCTAGAAATTTGGTTGTCCTATTTGGATGATTCTCTATCAGGAGCTTGTCCCATCCAATATTCAGTTTGTACTTTGTACATTGTTCGCCAGTTGTTGCGTGTTAATCCGTGCTTGGTTAGTTGGTCCATGCCACTGATGCCACTCTATGGCAAAGTGATATTTGCTGAAGTACAGTAAATCGAGCTTTTGAGTTAAGTACGCAACAAAGGATGAAACGATCTATCTATCATGGATGATCTGCTTCGGTGGTCTTAATCATTTTCATTTTGCATCATGCCCATGTCTACTACAGGTGGCTATTTCTTTGTCATTTTAATCATTTTCTTTTCTGTGAGAGTTTAATTGTCCATAACGAGGTATATCCCAAAAATCGCACTCTCCATAGCTGCTATCTTGTAACTTCTGTTCATTGATTTTCATCTTTGGTTAAAAAAGAGTTTGATGCTGATAGTTTTTTCAAAATTTAGCTCGCTGCCTTGTATAAATGCTGTAAATTGCTGTTTTTGTGAGGCTAAAAAACAGTTCCATGCTCCTAGCTTTTTGAAAATTTAGCTTCTTTACTTATTGATTCCGTTTTCTGTTGTGTTCAGGATGTAGGCAGTATGAAAAATAAACTGGAACGAACTTGTGACAGCTGTGGTTTGGCTGTTCAAGTTAAAAATACGAAGAAGAAGAATTGCATTCCAGCTGGCCAGTTGCTATGTAAGCATTGCACCAAGGTTCGTATAACATGCCAATACCCCAAGTCAAAATTTTTGTTGCCATTTATATAGTTGTGAACTTTTTACTGCTTTTAGTGTGTGTTTACTGTCGTTCATTGTGTATCCATTTGTGATTGCAGCTATCAAAATCAAAACAATACTGTGGCATCTGTAAGAAAATTTGGCATCACTCTGATGGCGGGAATTGGGTGAGATGATCTACATCTGAGACACAAAAATAGTCAATTGTGTGATACACAAGCACATTCTTTTGCTCTTCGTCAGAATATAGCATGATTTTTGAAATCCCTGAAATAGGTACGGTGCGATGGATGTAAATTATGGGTTCATGCGGAATGTGACAAGATCAACAACAAACTTTTCAAGGTTTGACATTATTGTCCAAGCACCATCTTGTACTGGTAGCTTGCAATGTTTATTCATTATAACTTACCTGCTGTAGGACATGGAGAATATGGAGTATTTCTGCCCCGACTGCAAAGCAAAGTTTAACTTTGATCTGTCAGACACTGAAAAATCTCAGCCACACGTTCAGTATGTCCTCTGATTTCTCTCCTAATTTTAAGTTAACAAAATCAGTGACCATTGCAAATATGTTTTTCTATGTATTGTGGCTGCTTTTTTTGGGGGGCTAATTCTTAACTTTTTTTAAAAAATAATTTTAAAAACAGATATAATGGAAACAGTGGGACACGGATGCTGCCTGATAAGATGGAGGTTGTCTGTTTTGGTGTGGAAGGCACATACTTACCAAGTCTACATTTGTAAGCTTCTAACATTTTATTTGTTCTTTCTCTGCCAGATTTCATGGACCCCCTTGCATTGCTCTCCTTCTTTTCTTTCTAAAAATGCTTAAAAATGACAGTTGTCTGAATATGCTTAATGTTGTTGATTTCACTTCATCCAGAAAGCTTACAATTGGCTAAATCTTGAGCTGCCTACCTTATTTAAGTTCCAATTCTTTGCCTTTTGATTTGGAGATGTACTCCAGTTAGTGATGTCCATTCAATGCGTGTTCTAGAGTTGTTTGCGAGTGTGGCTCTTGTCGACCTGAGAGAAGGACACTTTGTAGCTGGGAGCGACACACAGGTTGCAAATGGAAGAATTGGAAGGCTAGCGTTAAAGTAAAAAGCTCACAGGAACCACTGGCTCAATGGGTTTGTGCCACTGTTGATCTTATCACTTCTTAACATTGTTAATATTCTCCCCGTGATGTTAAGATCTTAATACTTCTCCTCTTTCTCTCTCTCTTCTCTCTCTCTTTCAAATTACCGCGATGATTACCTTGCTGTACAGAAATACAAATGCTGTGATTATTTTATGCTGTTGTTTAGAATCTTCTTTTGGGGATAGTCTATGCACGTCCATTTTCTTACTTCTAACTTTATTCTCCAGATTCTAAAACACAATGCAGAAGGTCTTGTTCCCACAAGTCTTAATAATAACTCCTCTTTAAAGATGCGGAAGGAGAAGTTGCTTGATTTCTTACAAGGTTCGCCAAGTAACATTGTTTTGCATCTCTGAAAAATTTTCCTTATTCTTTTATTCTTTAGTTTCTACATGTTTAAATCCATGCTAATGGATCAAGTCATGTTGATTTTGATTTAATGTCATCCCAGAGAAGTATGATCCAGTGCTTGTCAAGTGGACAACAGAAAGATGTGCAATCTGCAGATGGGTCGAAGATTGGGATTACAATAAAATTATCATCTGTAACAGGTGTCACTTATTATTCCATTGACCTCACCTATTCATCAAGTTCGTTTAAGAAGAAAATTGGATTACATTATGGTGGATTGGCAAAAATACATCCGTTGATTTGTTAGCAATTGTTTTAGGTGCCAAATAGCTGTTCACCAAGAATGCTATGGAGCAAGAAGCATCTGCGATTTCACCTCTTGGGTATGCAGAGCATGTGAAACACCGGATGTCCAAAGAGAGTGCTGTCTTTGTCCTGTGAAAGGTACAATACCAAATTTAATGATCATATTCTCATTCCTGATTTTTGGAGATTTAAGTTCTCTAATTCAGATGCCAGTCTTATAATATTTAATCTCTTGCTCAATAGGAGGTGCTTTGAAGACATCAGATGTTGAAAACTCGTGGGTTCATGTTACATGTGCTTGGTTTCAACCTGCAGTTTCCTTCTTGAATGATCAGAAGATGGAGCCTGCAGTCGGAATTTTGAATATCCCATCAAGTTCTTTTGTGAAGGTAATATATGTTATGGTTAATCTAGCTAATGCACCTGAAACATGTGTTTCATTCTTACGCCCTTTACAAGCCTTGTGCATCATGATGGCTGTAGAATGTAGTACTGACATGGATTGTTTCAGATTGCTCTTGGGCTTGTACATATCCTTTAATGTAATCTGTTTCCCAATTGCTTATCATTTCACATCTGGTCCGTTAGTGCTTGGTGTTGTTTGTGCGTGCATCATCAAAGTTCAGCAATTGACGTTTTCCCCTATGGATATATATAGGTTTGTGTTATCTGTAAGCAGACACATGGTTCCTGCACACGATGTTGCAAGTGTTCCACTTATTATCATGCAATGTGTGCATCAAGGGCTGGATACCGGATGGAGGTATGTTCATTACAGATAAAATTTTCATTAACTGGAAGTGTTCAACATAAAAAATGCATTGAAATATGATACTCGGGTTTTTAAAGGTAAAAAACAAAGAGTCATGTTGCCTTTTTGTCTTGAAATACCCAAATAAATGAAAGTCAAACAATTTATGCTGTTATTTGTACATGCAAATATTTACACCACAGTTGCCATGAAAAATGTCTCATTAGGGACCTGCAAGAATGTATTTGTAAAATTTGAAACAGTCATTTCAATTGGAGAGTGTGGTGAACTGCAAATTCATGTCATTTAAGAGCAAAATTATGACTACTAAAATTCTTTTGTGGTCCATAGAAGTCCCCAGTTGGGACAGTTGTTCAAACCTTAGTTAAACAAATGGTTCATCATCACAAATTCATATCATTTAAGAGCAAATTTATGTCCATTATAACTTTGTGGTCCACCGAAGTCTTCAATTGGCACGATTGTTCATAACTTTGTTAAAAACATGGTGCCAAGAATGATTAATGTATTCGATTTAAAAACAATTAAAATGGTGTCGATAATAATTAAATCCCCATCGAAACAATTTTTTGTACCAAGGAGCAACTAATGCTTTGTTTGGATGCGCGTCTATTTCACTGAATGTAACAAACGTATTGTTCATTTGGGGGAAAATGGTTAATTTAGCTTCCCACAGATGCAAAGATGCTGCTTATTGCTTTGCAAATGTGAATACATGAGTTGCCAAACATCTCAAGAATATTGTAAACGAACCTTTCACCCTTTGTGATGGGCGGCAAAATGAGGCCTATGGCATTTTCACGGCTGTGGTGAGAACATTTGAATGTGATCATAACCCAGATAAATTTAAGCTTAATTTATTTTAAAAATCCTAAATCAAATGTTTTCTTGGCTTCAAAATAGACATTTTCACTCCTAAGTGACCTTAAGTCATTGAAACATTTTAACCTTCTAAACATATCTCACTTTTTTTTCTTTTTTTTCTTTTTTTCTGCATTTAAATTCTTGCTACTTAACCTGGATCCATGAAATTACAGATGCATTGCTCGGTGAAAAATGGGCGACAGATAACCAAAATGGTCTCATATTGTGCTTATCACATGTAAGATTGAACTCTCTCTCTCTCTCTCTCACTTACAAAATGTAACTGTAATTGCCTTCTGTAATCTAATCCAAATTCAGCTAATTGTGATGGATTAGGCAAGTATGCACATTCATCAGAGTTCAATAAGTCTTCTAGCTGGGGTGAATGAAAAATCTGCCATGGGCCATCAGAAATATCCAACGTGATGCCATTTGAAGAAAATGTTCAACAAGATTCAGCTTCCATATGGAAAAACAACACAAAGTGTTCATGGATAGGGCAGGGCATACCTAGGCTCTTTCTACAATCTGAGTGCTTGGATCGCTGATTTGTTGCACATACATTGATCTCAGATCTGTTTTTATCCTGATAGAAAAAGTCTACTCGTCCATATATCTAGGTCACAAGGAAATGTACTATTTCAATTACTTTCTGGCATGAAATTAAATAGAAAGCAAACGGTTATAATGCTTGTTTAAGGATTTTGAGTATTCAATACAGAACGTCCAAAATGCTAGACACTGGAATGATCTGAATTTTAGTGCCATGGAGTATGGGTCTGTTAAGAAACGAACACAAGCTCTATCTTGTGTTGTTTACTTTTCTTGATATCCTTTGAAAAATCTAAATATACACGCATCAAATTCCTTTTTATTTGTTTTTCAGAACTGATACAATGATTTTTTTTTTCTCTTTGTTAGGGCCCCTAACTTGGATACAGTTTTAGTCATTCAGACCCCTGAGGGAGTTTTCTCTACGAAAAATTTACTCCAAAGCAAGGAGAAGCAAACTGGTTCAAGGTTAATATCTACATACAGGATAGAGGGCCCTCAGGACTCAATTACTGAAACTGCACAGCTTGAGTCATTTTCTGCTGCGAGGTGCCGGACCTTTCAAAGATACAAAAATAAGGTGATTGTTTATGGATTTTAAGGGAATGCAGATTATTATCATCTTCACCAATTATTCTCCAC
Organism: Annona squamosa; assembly: GCA_035584095.1. Taxonomy (NCBI): domain Eukaryota; kingdom Viridiplantae; phylum Streptophyta; class Magnoliopsida; order Magnoliales; family Annonaceae; genus Annona; species Annona squamosa. The sequence goes on from JAXCLR010000001.1 coordinate 57,784,690, forward strand.
CTACATGGGGTTAGCTATATGGATTTTGTTCCATTATTCTTGTCAATTTTGGTCTTCATACTCTTCCAGTCACACCATGTAGATTTTCTGCTTTTGCTTGCTTATTAATGTCTTGCCATTTATATTTCCTTGGCACGTGTTTTGCTTCTTATGGTTGCTAAAGTGAACAACAATCTGTTGTTAACTTGGAATCAGCTTACAATTCTCTTAATTAGCTTGAAATTGGAAAAGCAAAAAAAATTGAAATTGGAAAATAATGTTTTCTAGCCCTAATTAGAAGACAATCTATAGTCTGAAGGTTCCATGACATGTTTGTTTTCTCATCATTTCTATTTAGTGGTAGCTTATGCCAATCTGAAGTTAGGAAATAGACATGTTTGCTTTCTCATCATTTCTATTTAGGGGTAGGTTATGTGAATCTGAAGTGAATCTGAAGTAGGGTAAGGGAGCGGATGTGTCATTTCCTACTTTTATCTCTGCTTGTCGAATGAATCTAGAAAATGGATCAAGGGGGTTTTGAAAACTGCACATAGAAACAATATATTCATTTGTAGAATTCTTTCATAATGAGTGCTTGTGATAAAGAAGTAACAAACATTGCCATTTTTCGTTCGCATGACTGCCAGATTCAGCAAATTGCTACCCTGTTTGTGGTTTTCAAATTCAACTATTGAAAAGTTTGGTGTTGCAGTTACCTCAGTCATTTTTTCAGGAAGTGAGCAAGTTTCTTCAGTGTCTTTTGTTACAAACAAGGGCCGCGATTTAATACAATTGGTTGTGTGGAAGTTTCCAACAGGTGTTTTTTTTTTCATTTAAAAAAATAAAATCATTCAGTTATAATTACTGAAGTCACTTCCATGAAAAAAAACTACTAAATATATTTTGATTACATATTTGTTTTCAAATGTTAAGAAAATCTAGCTCATATATATTCACTCTCAAATAGTGTTAATAGTTATAGCGTATACATTTCCAATCAAAAAAGCCATTGACATCATAAATGTATATGTTTATAATGAATGTTATGAATGGTTGATGCAACTGGTAGTGGATTGCTGCACTGCAAAGAATCTCTTTTTTAAACATAATCTTTTCTGCTACACTCTGTCACATGTTCTCTGAGCTGGATTTATGCTTCATTTTATTTTGTATGCTGCAGACTCTGTTTGCCTGTCCTTTGATATGGGTATATGGCAAGGTTTGGTGTTAATTTTCAATTCAAATCCACATAGGATGAGTTTTACTAGCCAAATCATGCCCTTGGAAAGTTGGCTGATCTCTGGTTGACAGCCTGTCTTAAAATTCAGGAGGCAATAACGAAAATATATTACTTCAGACAAGATCTATAGATCTAACCCTAGATTGGTGGATTGAAGATAAGATGATGATAACTACATTCACTTTTGGTTTTAACTGGAATTCAGGCATCTTTTTCTTATTTCCTTTCTTTTTGTTTCCAGAAAAAGTGTGAAGATGCAATTGCACATAAGGTATCAGGATTTTCTCATCATTCATTAGTTGAAATTGAAGGTTTGAATTCATTGAAGGTAAATTTTCTTGATGTCATTCTCACAAAGTGTTTGTTCTCGTTTTTACAAAAACTTGCCATTGGATGAAAAGAAAAATGATATTGTTTCATGATCAGGAATGTCATGATGAAAGGGATCCTGCATCTTTTTCCACATCAAAAGAACGCCTTCGATATCTTCGAGTAGGTTGCCTATACCTGATATTAACTTGGTTATTATCACTTCTGTTATCAACATGTTTTCATAGTTGTTTGTTGGTGCCTCCAGTTAACCGAACTGAAGCAGGTTTGTGTTGGTCGATCGGGGATACATGGATGGGGCCTCTTTGCTCGGAGGACCATTCAAGAAGGAGAGATGGTACTAGTTCCTTTTCAAATCAATAAATTTTGCAATTTATGTCCAAGATTTTCCTGTAAATGTTTGGGATGTTGATCAACCAAGTAAAAGACTGATGACACAACTTTTTCATGTTTGCAGATTGTCGAATATCGTGGTGAACAGGTGAGGCGCAGTGTCGCTGATTTAAGAGAGGCACATTACCGGTTGGAAGGCAAAGACTGCTATGTGAGTTGCTTACACCTTTTTTAAACTCATTCGAAATTTGTTTAAGTGTGTTGTTGAACTAAAAAGATAAAATTCAACAAAGAAAATAAAATTAATGTTGAATTCAATGATTTGAAGTTCTGCTTTCATGAGGTCAATGTAATTGTATGCACTTAGGTAGATTTTATGAGATATTTATGGTTTGTGTAGAGAGCTTTATCAATTTTAACCATTGGAAGACAATGAAAATAACGTGTTGGGTAATTTTCTTATTCAAGTTTATCCTCTTTAATCTAACTTTACTCTGCAGCTCTTCAAGATCAGTGATGAGGTAGTGGTGGATGCTACAGATAAAGGGAACATTGCACGCTTAATCAATCACTCTGTAAGTGTTGACAAGTAGCTTTGGAACTTGAACTAGTATAGTTAGATAACATCTCCAAAATTCATTCTCTGGTTTATCCACTTTGAAATTCAAATGACTTTTTATCTCAGTGCATGCCCAACTGCTATGCAAGGATAATGAGTGTGGGTGGTGAAGAAAGCCGGATTGTACTCATTGCCAAGATGAATGTTTCTGCTGGTGATGAATTGACGTAAGTACTGAAAACTCTCTCTCAATGCCACAAAGGATGGGATAACCTTTTTCCCCCTGCAATGGAGACAAGGACAATTAGTTTTTGCAATTTGGGTCGGTTCAGTTCTTGGTCTACACTCTTTACACTTTATTTGAAAAATTATACCCTAACTTGCCTATAAATTGGTTTTGTTCCTAGTCTATCATACTTTATCTTACCCAAGTTAAGGTTAGGTTGATTTAATTGTGTTTCAAATTAGTTCCTTAATTAAGCAACAGCAACAATGTTATAATAAAACAATATCAAACAAATATAAAAAAAAGAAAGGTAAATACTTTAAATCTGTTGTTATTAAATCATAAAAAATGTCTGCAGATCTTGAAATGGAACTAAACAAAGAAATGCATTTGCTAAATAAGTTAAAGCAAAAGTTACAAAGGAAACTAAATTGCTAAAAATTTAAGTTTTCGAAATTGATAAATGCCAAACTTGGATTCCCACATGGGTACCCATTCAAGTTAGTTTTGGGTAACTGTGGAATGGAAGCTGCTTTGCCCTATTTGAAGGGATGAGTATTTGTTCCTACCCTATCCTACATTATGGGTATTTTTTGTACCCTACCTTAACCCGAATTAGGATTGTTTCAGAAGGTACCCATGAGTATTCTACTTAAGTTGCACATCTTAAGGGCAACTCATGACAACTGATAAGAAATAGCCTGTCGTCTCCTATTTTTTTAAAATTACATTAAGATAGAAACCATACGACCGCCAGTACTTGAAGCTTGTAGCAGCACCTATACACTCGTGTTTTATACCATTGGGTTATGCCCTAGTTTTGTGTAGTCTCTTATTCAACTGATATTCGTTTTTAAGGAGTTCGCATGCTGTTTCAGCCGTAGCCTTGGTTTCATGCACTTCTTCTTCTTCTTCTTTTTCCCTTGTGGCATTCCTTACCAAAGTTTGGACCTTTTGCATGTTATTTTGTTGACAGGTATGACTATTTGTTTGATCCTGATGAAAGCGATGATCACAAAGTTCCGTGCCTCTGTAGATCTCCAAATTGCAGGAAGTTCATGAATTAGACAAAAAGTGTAAATTGCATTCCCAAGTGTAGCCATTCGCATCCTTCCCCCATGAAATGGAAATTATGTTCTTCGGTTTTTTTTTTTTTTCCCCCTTCTGGCCGCGGGAGCTTTTTGCAGGCTTATTGCCCAAGTTAGCATACGAGAGCCCAAATGAGGCGGTTCCTATCATCCTGCAGTCTTTCTTCAGGACTGAATGGGTGAGATTCAAGACCATCTAAAATCGTGTAGAATGGGCATTTTTTGTGTGTGAAATTATTGTGTTTTGTCATTCAAAATTTTTGTTTTCTATGCCAGGGTCACAGCGAGCCCGGCTGGCCTGGGAAAAATTCATGTAAAGTTTATGTTGGCAGTGGCACCTGCCCAAATTGTATCTAATTCAAAGTTCTTTTTTTCTTTTTCATACGGAAAATCCGTCTTTTATTAAAGCTACTCCGGCTTTATGTTCATGCCGCTGTTCGTATTCCCCAATGCTATCAAATCTAAACCGTTTAATTATTCGATCGGAAAATTCCCGGTCAGATCGGCCGGTTATGATAAAAATGGTATTTCCGGTCCGCAAAAGTTCTTAGGCTGAGGGTTGCAAGTCATCGTGCAGTGTTGGATGATTGAGCGGCTCAGATACGGAATCAGCCACTGACCCCAAACAAAGTCCGTCTAGCTGCCACACATTGTGGATAAACTGGCTTTCTTTCACGGAACCCCCACATTGGGCGTTTGGCTGGTGAAGTAGTGCTTTGCGATAGTATAAATCTAAGAGCGTATGCCAACTGCTTTTGATTGCTGAAAAGTAAAATTTGCTTTGAAATTGTGCAAAATCACCAGGGTTTTAACTAGGAAGAAGTTGCTACATCACCCAACCCATTTTCGGTAGATTTGGGTGTGGATGTTTGTTGAACCGATATGAGGGTAGATCAAAATTCTTGGTCCAGATTCGAAAAAAAGAGTCGAGTGCCTAAACCATGTTCCGACCTGACCTATGCATCTAACAGTGCACTGATGATTCCAATTGGCCGCGAATATATCAAACTTCTTGTGTTTCACCAATTCCTATTGTTATATATGTATGTGCATGATACCTGATGCTTCAACCAATAAATAAAACCCTTTTCTTTTCAAAAGAAAAATGGCGCTCAGGTCAAGGGATCTCCATCAAGGCCCCATCTCAACTAAAACGTTTTTTTTTTTCTGAAAAAAAAAAATTCTTATTTTACAACTCAAATCATCCCAACTTTATTTTTTCTAATCCACGGTCAACAGGTGTAAATATAATAATGTATCTGAGATTGCTCTCAAGAATGGAAGAAATCTACTCACACGTGGATTGAACCCGAAGCTGTTAAATTAGCCGCGCTATGCATGTGTTGGCCATCCCAACCACGGCTTCTAGCAACTTTGCGGTTGAATGTTTATGTAACAGCTTCGGTACTTTGTGATCTCCTTAATTTTTAAAATATTGATGATTAATTTGAAATTTAATTCATTCATTTTGTTGGCCATTCCAACCACGACTTCTAATAACTTTAGGGTTGAATGTTTATGTAACCGCTTCGGTCTTTGTAATCTCCTTAATTTTTAAGATATTAATGATTAATTTAAAATTCAATTCATTCATTTTGTTTATCCAAGAGACCAAATTTCATTTCAATTGTGTGTTTATGAGTCAAATTTGCTCAAAAATATATTTATTTATTTATGAAAAATGCTTAGATTCATTCACACATATATTCGAATGTAATAATAATTTATAAAATCGTTTATCCACATATTAGTAATATTTTAGATGATTTAGATGTTTAAAAAATTACTTTAAAGTTGATTTTTTAACATTAAACTATTTTATTATGTTAATTTTATACATTTATAGTGATACCCATATAATGATACAACACAAACAAGAGAGTTTCCGTGGTAATATAAATGATGTTAAATACGGATGAAGTAAATTTTCAACTAACTATCAAGATTTTAAAAATAGAAGGGTTTTTAAAAGGAGCATGATATATTTTAAGCTAACATTCATTTATTTTGTCTTATTTTTATTTGGTTTTTCTTCATAAATATGTTTTTTAATTGTATTTAATTCATATATCAAGTTTTGTCATTTTACAGTACTTTTACATAATTTTAAAAAATACCAATTTCAAGGACATTTTAAGTCATTTTTCACCCCTTAAAAAATTTGATTTAAAAAAATCAAAAATAAATATGTAAAAGAGCAAAATTTAAACTTAGGAAAACATGTTCATGAAGTACAAATTAAAAAAAAACAAATGTTATATTATTTTAGTCTAACATGACGTATATAATGAAACTCCTACGTAAAAAAAGTTTCACAGGAACGGGACTAAGTTTGCAATAGTCGGATAAGATACTAAATCTTCTAAGCTTACATTTCACCTGATATTATCAGCACGACACCAACTCGGGCATAAACCGTTAATTAAAAGTTAAGGCTGTTTTGACTTTAAACCGGCAACGCTCCAGACTCCTGCCTTTTTATCGTCCTCCGCGGATCTTGTCGCTGTCTTCGGAGGTGACAAGAATGAGAGAGTGTGAGATCCCGGGAAGAAGATGAGGCCGTTTGGATCATGGGCAGGCAGCCAACCCAAGACAAGTGTGGGACCCAGCTGGGAAGATCGGGTTATTGGATGACATGATGAGGTCACAACGATTCTATATGGGACTCGGGTGGAGTGAGGGTACTCAGTAGTCAGCGTCGATATCTATTGCCAGCGCCTTTCCAAGCTCTTTCTGGCTATGGAGCGCCGAGCATTCCTCTGTACGCATAAGGAGCCAATCTCATCTCTTAATCGTCAGAGAAGGAAGAGAAGAGCATGCCAGCGAAACACAGAAAAGGGGAGGTCCATGTCCGTGGATGGGGCTGTCGAAAATAGAGGATGCCTGGGGGTAAGTTCGGTCACTTTGAGCGCTCAATCTATTCCTTTCAACCGAGAGAGAGGACGAGGTTGCATTTTTAGACCGGTGGAAATGATGGGAACGTGGATGTATGGGGCATCCAGTCAGCAAGATATGCCTAGCTGTTAAGTCGGCTAGAGGCAAGCGGGCGTCACTGTGAGAAGGTGTTTAGAACATGGAGGCGTGCCTGCCTTTGTAAGGCCTATAAAAGGGGAAGGGAGACTGGGAGAGTCCCTGTCGGATGCAATGATATTCGATTGGAGTTGTTCCCTCCGGGAATGGAGCCTTGGCGACCCAAGTGTTGGTTGGCAAGTAGAAAAACCACGAGTGCTAGGTCCTGCCAGAGCAGGATCGTATCAATGGTGCCAGCCACCCGTTCAACCCGGAATGTACAGAAATATATATATCATCGAATAATGTGTGTACCTCGATTACAAAACAGTTCAGGTTGAACCCAGTTCAATCATTCCGTCTGACCACTAACCAGTTTCTACTTTCTAACCCATCAGGCATCTATCTCCACACTATACACGCTCACCAACACTAATGTTGCAACTCAGATTGTCTCAACTCTCAACTATAACATTAACCTTATTTATAGAATCTGCGTCTAATCTTATTTATAAAACCTAAACTCTAGCACTTATTTGTATGAATTGAGTTCGGGTTAAAATCCTGGTTAGAGTGAGTTTAGAACGATATATTAAAATTTTCTTGTGAATATATGATGACCATTAAATCATATAAGCAAAATAATAATGGCACACCATCTAATTATATCTATGAAAAAAATACGGTAATGTATAATCTAATTATAGAAGAAAATTTACCTTTAAAATAAGACGAATGAAGAATACTAATAAATTTAAAGATAAATCTTATAAATATAACCATAATAAATAAAACTAAAATATGTCGATAATATAATTTTGATGCAATAAACATGTAAATAAATATAAATTAAATAATATAAAATATATAAAGATGAAAGATATTGATTAAGTTATTCATAATATTTTATATAAAACATAATAAATAAAATAGGTTTGGGTTTCTTGAGTTCAAATTCACTTAAAACTCTAACTTTATTTACAATCGGATTTAGGCTTTCAAAAAGCAAGCATTAACATTGTTTTTTTTTTTTTTTTTTCAACACTGAGCCCAAGTTGTATTCTTATAATGAGCTTTATTCTCCCATGGTTAAATGGGTTAGCATTAATACATGGCACAGTGAATAACCTTAGATTATATGTATGAGCTTTGCAACCATATAAGCAAGTTACATAGAATTGTTTCCTTGTGACACTTTAGAATTTTAAGATCGCAATGTTTGATATAAAATTCAATTTAGTCCGTTTGTTATATTTAACATTATTTGTTAAATTATGAGATCAAGTTTTATCCAAATTAAGTATATGCACGAGATACATTTGTTGAAAACTATATATTCATGCATTGACTACAAAAATACTTAGATCTATTTACATCTGCATTACAATGTAATAATACGCTATATAATCATTTATCTACATAATAATGATATTTTAGGAGTTGAAATATAACTTAAAAATTAATAGTTGACATCAAACTATTTTATTATATTAATTTTAAATTTTTTAGGTGGGGCTTATCTACGGTGATATAAGACAAAGAAAAGAATTTTATAATAATATAAATAATGTGAAATACGACAGATGGAGTAAATTTCTTATCAAGCATTAAGATATCAAAAATGAAAGAAGTTACATAAAAAAGGAGTTTCATAAAAGCATAGCCGTATATATGCTACATGTATTAGGAAATGATTCATGTAATCCAATCTTGTGAACTCGTTCGATTTGAACCAATTTCACCAGTTAAAAAATCAGTTTGAACTAGTAATGTCAACATTACATGTAAGTGATGTTTGCGAGAAAAATGGGAGGGGGGCCACAAGGCTGAAATTGAATTAGGGGCAAGGAAAATCGAGTTTGCACTATTTAATATATA
>JAXCLR010000001.1:57794374-57810840 GCA_035584095.1 Annona squamosa
TATTTGACCAATGGGGCGAACCCAGGATTTTCGGTTCAACCAGAGTTCAAGCAATTCAGGCGGTTCGATGGCAGATAACGAGAGCGGCTATCCTTTCAGGCATAAAGATGCTATGAAATTACTAAAATACTCAATACTATCCTCATCAACTGCTTTAGCCAATCCATTTTTGAAGGTACAAGATTGTACAGTAATAAAATTACTTGATCTATCCAAGGAAGCATTGAAATGTCACGGTGATTACCTAAAATCACTTTGCTTCTATAAATCTTTTCTTCTTTGTAATTCTTTTCACTTTTAATATTTTTGGTACTAGATTGAAAATTTACTCCATCTATTATGTTTGACATTATTTATACTATCATAGAAATCCTTTAATTAGTTTAATATCACTGTGCATCATTTTCCCTACAAATGTGCAAAATCAATGTAATAAAATAATATAATGCTAAATATAAATTTTAAAGTCGTATTTTCAACAATAAATTATCTAATATATCATTACTATGTAGATAAATTATTTCATAAAATATTATTACATTCTAATACATATATAAAAAGATCAAAGCATTTTTCATAATTTACACATAAATATACATATATTTCATATATAGGCCAAATACATATTTAATTTAAATGAATCTCTATCTTCTAACTAAAAAATGACATTGAATACAATGAATGGATTAAGGATTAAATTTTTTATAAAGTATCGAGATCTTAGAATGGTTTCCCATAAACTGTCTTCATCGATTTCTTGAGCTAAAACATTACAAGTTACAACATGTATGAGGTTGTACGTATAATAAAATAACTAAAACAATCTTATCGAATACATGGGCAAAACGAGTTTTAAGAAGTATAAATACGATAAATAATTTTCCCAATGAATGATAATAAAACTTACGCTCCCATCGATTTTCTGTTTTGTCAAACCGCTTGCAAGGAAAATTCTCTTGGATCAATGGGTTAATTTATGATATCTAAGCCATCCGTTAAGTTTAATAATGCATATTTGGTTAACGGCAGTCAATAGATGCAAGAAATTTTTGGTCGGCAATAAATTAAATCGCTTAAAGGTCAAAAAAATTTTAAACCTTTCAGTGTTTTGAAAACCGGACCGAACCGGGCGGTCGGACCGTGAACCGGTCACGTCTCGGTTCGTCACTGTTACCGGTTCAACTGCGGTCCGACCACCGGTTCGATCCGGTTGAACCGAAAAAACCGGGAACCGGTCACAAAACCGGTTCAGTGACCGGTCCGGTTTTCAAAACATTGAAACCTCCAAAGCATTTACTCTTTTAAGTGATTAAAATTTAATTTGTGGCCTATCAGAACTTAAACGAGATAACAACGTTCATAGTAGAACACACATTTTTTTAATATAATACTGAATGGCGGCCTTCTAAATTAAGCCATTAAACCCAGAAAATCTTTTGAAATTTCATAGGAAACGATTCATTTGGATCCTTGCGGTTTCAACTGTTTCAAGGGTGAGTGACCTATTTCTATTGTATTATATACCATTCTTCAAGGATATCTTAACCGTTCACCGGTAGAAGCAAACAGGAGGCCGGCAGTTTGTTAACCAACCAGGCAGCAAGCATCTCCCAGTGAGACCTAGGGTGAGGGTGGGACTCCACATGCAAGGAAATTAAGAGATTCATAAAGGAGAAGAGGTGGATATAGGTACAACAAAAGTGCTATACGTGCCTCAGCATTCGATTTCGATCGGAACTGTGGATCACAAAGAGGCGGCTTGATCCTCGTTGCAATGAGATGCCAGCTGAAGAATACTAGCGCATAACCCACGGGGGATCAAAGCCCTAGACGTGCGAGCCTGCTACTGTAATTAAAACCGTTGAGAGATTTCCTATTCCCACTCGCTCCTGTTAAAATTCCCGTTCACCCAGTTGGAGCACGACATCGCCCGGTCCACAGTTAAGTCAACTCGGCCGATCCAGTTTTCATAACACTGGTGCGACAGAATACAAAAGAGCTGCGCTAGGCCTAGGCGAGGGCAGTTCAATAGAACCTGGGACTGCAGCCTTACAGGGGCTGCATGTCCAACTAGAAATAGAATATGCTCGCGAGTCTACTATTACTTTTATATTTTTATTTTATTATTGTTATTAAATTTTTTTTTTCCACTCGCTCTCCTCTCCTGCCAGCTCAACCCAGCAAGCAACCTGCCAGCAGTAGCCTATGAACCCAATTACTCAAGGTAAAGATGGTCAAGGCTAGACCGGTAGTAACAGTGGCTCATGTTTGCCTCACACCACAACGGAATCATCTAGACACACCAAGCCCTGCAGAGCTGGAGACCGCCTGAGGGCCGAGGGCCTAACAGTACGAACGAACATAAACCTACAAGTAAAGATAAGCGCTTGGGCCTAGCCTTGTTAAAGACCACAAAACAAACGTATCTGCCCCTGCCTATTCCTATCATTCCCCCTAGAGCTACGTAGGTTTATTTATTTATTTATTTTGTTAAAGCCATCCTGTTTTGGGTAGTAAGGAACATTACCATCTTTTTTAGCAGACCCTACTCCCAGCGCACATAGGCATCCATATCACTGCAAAAATGGAAAGAAAAGCGCGCCCCCCCGGGGAGGCAACTCTTGTCAGCAGAAGCTACAGAGTATGAATCTTGAAAGGGAACTGCTTCCCAGAGAACAGAATGTACCTGATTTTATCACCACAAGTTCCCGTCAGAATGGCTGCCTAATCACAAGCTTGGACTTTAGCCTGTTTTCCTTTCGGGAGTCCAGGCCTTCGGATTAGCAGCATGCTTGATTAACCTCACTAAGAGGGTAATTGGAGGTGGAGATTGAAAAAAGAAAACAGAAGAAGACTGAAATGCACTTATAGGGCAAAATTACTACTACTCAACTGAAATTACAGGGGATACAAGTAAAACTGAAACAGGAAAAAAAAAAAAAAAAAAAAAAAGATAAAGGAAAGAAAAAGCAGGCAAGGAGAACTTTGATGATGCAGGAACAAAGCAGCAGAAAGGCAAGATCATGCTTTTGAATTTCAAAAAAGATGAAATATTAATTGTCTCAATGTGTGCTTTCGGGAGAAGAATGTATCCGACTTAAATTTGCCCTACACTCAACTGACTCTGGCATCAAAGCCTCAAAAGCCTCAGACCCATCGCCCAAAATAATGGCATTAGAAACAGATTCAGACTCTTGCTTGATAGCATCCACAGACTGATGGCACTCAGGATTGCCTTCTCCATTTCTATCTTGCTCATTTGCAGGTGAACCCACCATATGTGATGTGTTACCAACCAAAGAACGTTCCTCTCCTGCCTCTGTTTTCTCCTTCACTGACTCAGTGTTCTTGTCATTGCAAACTGGTGAAACTTCCTCCAGCTTCTGTTCAGGAGATGAAGTGATGATGTTCAATTTCCTTTCTGCTGCTTGCCTCTTGTAGAGTTCCATGGATCTCTGCATGTTTGAACCACAGAATCAGAAAACGTGATACCATAAATAAAAAGAAGCCGTACAGCACAACATCTGAATAATGTGCCTATTATTGAAAAAACGGCAAAAGGAAAAATAGTGCTCATATTCTCTCTTGAGTGAGCGATGTCCATGTTTTCAAATGTGTCCTATAAGTGCATGTATTGACGTCTCTATTAATAATTGCTGAGAAATTGAACTATGGATTGAATTCATCCATGGAGTATCAACATCACGAAAAACACCAAAGGATGATTTGCCCTGTTACTTCTTCTGTTTGCTCGATTAAAAAAAAGGTATTCTGTCTGGCCATGTAGTCATTAAAAAATCAAATTAAATATCCCTCCAACATGCCTGTGGCAAACAACTTTGAACAGCTCTCCAAGTATATGCTACAGGGCACTATGGCTTGGTGGTGTAAATAGCTCTCCGTGCATGTGCTACAGTGCATTATAGCTTATTTGTGAAATATGCAAAAATGACTTCTTCACCAACAAAATCACTGGTGGTAACAGCCACAATTGACACAAAAGTAGAGCAATAAACCATCAAATCCTCTCCCAGATACAATAATTAGAGCAAGCCTTCATACAGACATGATCATAAAGCTCGGAATAAAGTGCACGCTGCTAGAGTAGTCAATTTTTGAATAAAAATGTGTGATACAGTTATGTTGTATAATATTCATTGTTGAGAAAAAAGTACCTGGAAAATAGATTCTGTTGTTGCAGGGAAAAGAGAATCACACAGATTGTAGCTGTGGTTCTTTACTCCCATCTTGGTGTCGTCCTGCCAGACAACATGGAGAAGCTCATTAATTCAGGTGGACAGTTGGCAAAATAGCAATTAGCAAAAAAACATAGGGATTTCTTGTAAAAATTATGCCATGCATACCTCAAACCTTGCATACTTAGCAGAATTCACTTCCTCGGATGTCTCTTTTCCAATTTTCAATAAATTCAGGCAATCTGGATGAGCAAGATCCATTGATATATCAAGCTTAGAAAGATAAAACTGATAAAAAGGTATGCTATTATCCCTTGATAATTTTGAAGGCTCAGCTGTCTTTTTATGGACAAATTCTTGACAAATTTCAGTAGTATCTTTTGCAGCTGGTACACCATCAGATCGTTTCGCACCAAGGCCTTCAGCCAGGGTTCCAGGGAGTCGATCTGAATGGTTCTTTTCATTACGTGTTAGCTGACTTGACTGTCCAGTCCAAGTATCATCTGCAGGGATACTTATTGAGTTATCTTGATCCTTCTGGTTTGTTGAAATCTCAATGTTCACAGCCCCATTTTGCCCCTTCCATGAATCTGCACCCATCTCCCACCCCCGATTGCCTATCAAGTGCCTATTCTGATCCCAGTCTGGCCTACCATATATATTAGATTCATCCCCAAAAACACCATTGGTTCCATCCCATCCATGCATATGATTGTCCACAGGATTCTGCCACCCGAATGGCCTAGCATGCCCACCAGCATCATGCATGTGATAAGTAGCATGACCCAACTCCATGGAGGGTCTAACACCAAAAAGAGATGCAGCGGGAAACTGCTGAACCATTGGATGAAATGGTGAGGGAGGAGGTCCGTGTTGGAAAGGAATGAAGCCATTTGTAACTGATGAAGGCCAGTTTGCAACACCCTTCCAAGCGTTCCCTGGTCCTCGTCCCATATTTGGATCCCCAGTCCTTTTGTAGCGATTGCCAGATTTACGATCAGTCGGCTGGCCTCTCATTTCTTCTTCCGATGAACCCAAAACTAAAGGGCTGTCAATGCCAAGCCTAAAAGGTGGAGGTGGAGGAAGAAGGCTTGCTGAATTACCAGAAGGCTGACCAGGTCTACTAAGAGATGATGAACGAACAGGAGTTCGCTCACGATTGAGTAGTTCTAATTGAAAATCATCCATGTTGGGCTTGTCCAGATGCAACTCACGGACTCTATCATCAGCAACAGAGAGCTCTCTGGCGTCTTTGGAACTGAAGCTCTTCTGACCTGTTTCATCTGCATCCACAAAAACGCTGCTCTTCCGGCCAATATCCTCCGCATCCCTTAAATTTCCAGTCTTCCGACCCATTTCTTCCGCATCAAGACTGCGCCTAGCGCCATGTATGCTTGAATATCGCCGGTCCCCACTTGTTGATGAAGGGGACTTTTCTGTGAAGCGAATGGGTGTAACCTCATGATCTGAGTTCTGGAACACTTCATGAAGTGGAGTATTGACCCTTTTCGCAGGTAATTCAACCACATGGTTGTTGCCCTTTTCTTTTGCCTTCTCCACAGAGCGAGGTCCACTAAATCTCTCAGCTTCACCAATCACACTACTAAGCTCTCTTGAAGAAGCTCTATTTTGTCTCCTTTCTTCAGAGAATGAATCCTTATATATGGAGTCCACTTCCTTGTGGCCATGACTGAAGATAAAGCAGAAAAAATTTGAATTAGTAAATAATTAGATACGAAACCAAATTTCAGTGTTTATCACAAAAACTTAAATGAGACGAAGAATCATAAGAATTTCAAGAATTCAACTCCCTAGATTGGATAATTGGTCAGGTTGATAGTCTCAAAACCAGAGCCGGGGTACCTGTAATGATCTCTGACATTGCGAGCACTTGGGCTGGGGGACCCCCGCCTGTTGCTTGCATAGTCAGCAAAATCCGAAGGATGACGTGGCTCAGATCTTCCTCTCTCAGACAGCAAATCTGGTCTGCTACTTCTCACTGAATTCTTCTCTGTGTCAATATGGTGTTCCTTCATGCTATGGGACCTGAGATCATTGTGGTCCTCATTATCATCAGAGGACCTTTTTCTTCCCCTGCTGTCTTTGTTTCTCAAGCTTTGGTCATCAGTATAAGGGCTAACATCATGGTCACTATCCTGTGGTCTGGTTTTTTTGTGACGACTATCTGATGGCTTGTTCTCTTCCCTGAAATGTTTGCTTCCTGACTTCTTGTTGGTACGATCTCGTGAGTGTTCATCTCTGTGCTTGTCATCCCTGTATCTATGATCCCTATCAAGGTCTTCTCGATGTTTATCACCATATCTTCCATCTTTATGTCTTTCATCCTTATATTCACTTGATCTTCCATCTTTGTGTCTCTCATCTTTATATTCACTGTATCGTCCATCCTTATGCCTGTCGTCTTTATATTCATTGTTTCTAGCATCTTTTTGTCTGTCTTCTTTATATCTACCAATTTTTATGTGATCATCCCTGGAAGAAAATTTTGTATCATCACCATCTCTAATATCCTCTGGCCTCTTTTCTCTTTCATCAGAGCCATCTCTCCTCCTCCTAATCCGTTTTTCCAGTTCTTTCTCCAATTCAGGGTTACGCAACTCATCTTGTATTTGCCATTCTGGATAGAAAACCATTACAACAAAAGATGAGATTTGAAACTTAAGTAGAAAAAGACAGAGCAATCTAAACCTTCAGTACATTTGAAATTGCTAATTTTAAAAGAAAATGATGGATGAAACTTCTCCAGCAGACTAAAGACAGCCAAACTTTGAATATTGTAATTTCACTTATTTATTATTGTGGGCTAGAATAATAAAGCAGACCATCCAATTTTCCAATAGAGAAACGTTTGACATAACACAGAGCAAGATATTATCAGGTGGTCATTTCCAAACAATTATTGCTTAAGGAAAATAAAAATCAGAGATATAAGTTTTTTTCTATAATCGGATTCTGGCACTTCGTTGCTATAAATTAAACATCTGTGACGGAGAAGACTAACATGTGGAACCAGAAATGTCAGAACACAATTGACAAGCACAATTTCATGTACAAAAGATCATATCATTGAGTTTTTTTTTTTCTTTTTTTTTTGGGGGGGGAGGGAATCCGTACAGGCTTGTAAAGCACACAAATTTATCAAGTCTTCATCAATGTGAATCACATGCAAATGGAGGCACAAATCTCCAAAATGAATTTGTGAATACAAATGAAGAAGTCCAACGATGACACTCTGTTAGTAGCTTGTATAATACAGTACAGATAATAAGGGGGAAACATATTTTAAAGAGGAAAACATGACATAATCTAAGCAGTTCCCTTGGGATGTATTATTTGGATTTCAGAAGCTGTAGAAGTTCTAACTCTTCACCCAGGATTCAGCATGTTCATAAATGTAAGATGAAGAAATGCTTGAAAGTTACCCATCTAGATGCCTAGATCCCAAGAGTAACCAAATCTTGGGCAAGCATTTGCACCCCACAAATGCCAATATGCCACATCGTACACCAACTCAGAAAAGAGTAAGGAGCGCAGGACCCTTGCAGTAGAGAGAGGAGGGGGGGTTGTGGAGAGAAGGACAAGCATGGAGGCAAAAGCAAGGACGAGTAACCTAGCTGCTAATTCAGATCATATCACAATTCTTTTAACAGAATAACCAAGAATCATCTTCAAACAAAGATGAATCTTGAATCAATAGCTTATGCAGATCACATGTTCAATGAATGGCTCAATTCAGACATGTCTTGTTTATTTTTATTACTCTAGTTAGTGAAGGCTCATCACAGGTACAAATTAATAATAAATAAATCCTCACAAAATATAACAAGATGGCCTGGGGATTCCTACTTCTATGATTTAAGAACTTATAAATAAATCCATGTACATTTATTGGCTTTGATTGTATTCCCAGATTCATTTCCACCCAAAGTAGGTATGGAAGAACCCAAAAAACCACACGATATTCATTTCACTGGTTGATTTTTAATTTTCTGCCATCCATACGACCCCATAAAATCTTTTTCTAAACAGGAAAAAAGATCATCAAAGAAACTATGGCTGAGATAAGTTGTAATTAGACAGATAAACTCACTGAAAAAAATCTCTATGGGCACATAACCACCACCAAAACCATTCTCTCTTTCTTCTCACCACAAGCAAGGTTTGAAGCTAGCCTGAACTTATTCTCTTGGTAATATATTTACAAATAATCAAAACATATATTTCCCCATTTCATTTCCCTTTTCAATGGCAGATGAATAGGTTGCCTTAATTAAGGACCTGAAACCTGCATGCAGCAATTTGCAATGAAAAGATGAACTACGACCAATAAGGGACTGACCATGCGGTTTGAACTTTGTGCCTTTCATCTTCCTGAATCAAATCCAATCAGAAGCATGTCGACGCATAAAAATATAATCCCCAAAACTTGGGGACAGTTTCTAACTATTACCAACCATTTTTTGGGGGGATACATGCAGGGATAACTAAATAATAAGTGGAATGTTCTTACTAACACCTAGAAAATATCTGTCTAAAAAAAATGCTGCATGCTCCTTCTAATTGACTAAGAAATAGTTGTCAGGAACACGTTTAGCTGCTACTTGACAAAAGCACGAACTAAAAACACGTATGACACAGATCATCCCCCCATATTCATTCAAACATGCAAACCAAATTCTCCAAAAGAAGCATGTTGATGCATATAATTCCCATGTCATGAGGGGGCATCCAACTCTTGTGCAGCATGGTTTTGTACACATGTTGGGATACCTCAATTTAAGAAGAATCCTCTAAATGTGGCACTGCAGATCCTTTCTTCTGAAAATTTGCTTCGCAACGCTTTCCATGAACTAGAAGAACACGCTTCCATGCTGCTTCCTAGACAAAAACGTGTACTGCATTTACACCAGGTGCAGCATATGCTGCCGAAGCCTTTCATTCTCAGGAATAAAGGCTCCATGTAAGACAAATGGGGAATACAATTCCAAAGTCTTCAGGTGGTTTCAAACCCTAACACACCACTGGATTGTCTTTATCAGGAATCTATCTAAATCCTGCTCCCTTGAATGAAAGAGAAACCACACCAAACTTACAGATACCCTATGGATTTAATATCACCAGGGGTCTCATTAGCATTATCTGATGATACTGAATGGCTGATGCTATGAGTTGATGCCTACAAAAGAAATGGCTCTACAGGTCTGCCACCATCACCTTAACACCTATCACCATCCAACAGGTTTTAATGATCTACTTAGTTGTCACTTATAATTTTGTACTCAACAAACATCAGCAAAGATAATCAAGAGACATATTGTTAGGCACTTCCTTTTTTCAATTCAACCGTCCTCACTAAATCATATAATCTAAAACCTGAAGAATAAATAACACGGTGCACGAGCTAATTGAGAAATAGTAACAAGATCCTCGGCCTTTGCATATCCAAAGGGCTCAACTATTTTGAATGAAGTGGAAGAACTGGATGAGGCAAACAGAGGATCGAAGCCAGATAATAATAGAGTACATCAAGATTAAATTGAATTTTAGAAGTATTCAAAAGAGGCCCAAGCTCATCCCTGAATGACTCAGATGAAAATGATCATACTCCATGTATCACTATAAACTGTCCAAAGATTACTTCCCTCTCAATTTGTTACTGCGTGAAGTCATGGCATCCAAAACCTATCTCATTCACGTGTTCTATAATGAACAAAACGAGCTCCTACAAACCAAAACGCATCCCCATTTACAACAAAGTCACCACCAGAAAGGAAGATCGCACTGAAATGCTATGGGCACCATGTGAGCGAGAATTGTATCTGTGTCATCTAGTTTCTAACTGCAGCTTATAACTGAGGTCACCCAAGCAAGACATTAACATTGACCACCCATGATGAGCTGGACAAAACTTATGCTCTCGGCACTGGGTTATCATGAAAAGGAAAAAGCTCTTGACGGGAGAGAAAACAGATGACAACCAAAAAGACAATAAACAGGGATCAAGTTACCTTACCAGTAATTTCTACTTCTTTCTTCACAGTCCTTTCCTCGTCTAAACCACCCATCTTTTTATCTCGTTTCCTACTCACTTCACCGTCCCCATCTGCTATTTCTCCTACAGCATCCACTGACCGTTCCCGTTCCCGTTCCCGTCTTCCATCTTCAGCTTTTCTATCCCTATCGCCACCACGGTCCTTAACTTCCTTACCCTGATAAGCATCCTTCCGGCCTGAATCTTTCTCTGATCTTCTCTTAGAATCGCACTCGACCACAAAAGCCTCTTCTTTTTTGTCGCTCACACTGTCATGCCTTCTACTGCTAGACCTACTCTTTGAATCAGCAGAAGCCTTCGACTTCTGAGCTCTTTCCGACTCCCCTCCAAAATCCTCTCCATCCCCAGCCTTCTCACCAAACGAATTCTCGTCCCGCTCGTTCCCACCGCCATTCCAGCGATCGGCCACGACAGGCGAGCCTGCCCTATCCTTCCGCCGCTTTGAAGACCCGTAGTCCCCGGATGACAGATCCTTGCCCAGCCGCGGCTGCGACGGCGACTTCCTCTTCCCACCCGAATCCGAGTCCCGAGAAACCCTAATATCGGGATCTTCTCTCGACTTCCGCTCCTTGGAGATCTCTTCCCCTTCGGAATCCGAGCGGTCCTTCAAATCCCTTGAACTGTGCTTGTGCTGCCTCTTGTGTCGAGAGCTCCGCGGCATGGCGATGAGATAGCAGATTCAAATAGTAAGAGAGAAGGCTAAGAAGAAACCGAGGCAGCTCGAAACCCTAATCTCAGAAACAGAGGGACAAAATGATATATCTGATTTCGCCCTCGGGAAGAAGCAAACGCAGAAGAATTTGGAAACTTTCTTTGTTACTTAATCAGAGGATTGATCGGAGACGGGCCGGAACCGGAGAAGCGATCGCCGTGAAACGTAAGCCGAAGATTTCTGGGGGTACCTTTTGTTCCGATCGTACGGTTGCGATGTCGGGAGATGGTCGGCGATTGGCCGGAATCTGACTTAGAGGCAGGGGAAGAGCGGAATGTCTGCAGTGAGAAAGAGAGGGAAGAGAAAGAAGAAGGGTGGGGAAGGGATGCCCTTTCTCTGCTTCGAGAAATTAACGCGACTCCAGCGCGCCTCTTGAGGAATCCCGGATAATACCCGCGTAATGACGGAAACACCCTTCCCCTATGGTCAAATCACTGCGGCGAGCGAGTGGCTTCTGCACTGATACCTGCGCGACCAGCTGCTTCAATACACTGCCTCTTCCGCCCATCAACCATCACCGATGCCGAACCGATAGTTTAGACTAGGAGATTGGATAAGAGCCGTTATTGTGTATATTATAAAATAAAATTTGTCTTGTAAAAGGAAAAATAATATTAAAAAGGTGAAATTATTATATATGTAATGATCGATTATACTACAATGGAGAGAGTTTTTGGATAGATGAAAATTTCCATCCCAGCAATGGGTGAAATATGCTAGTGTAACCGGGTAAAGAAAAGTAAAAAATCGAAGTATTTGGCCATTGACGTTAGTGTAACCGGGTAAAGAAAAATAACAAATCGAAGTACTTGGCCATGGACGTGGGCAAAGTCGCCTGAGATCATAGGTTCGACTCGTAAGCTGATTTTGTGGTAGAAGCTTGTTGTCTCCTAACAATTAAGTGGGGTTTTATTCTCTCTCGTATTATCAGGTAAGAGCTTATCTTCCGTGTGAATGATTGAGTTTCACTGTAATATGATATCAGATGTAATATTTATATAACCAATAAAAAAGATATCTTGTAAAACTTTAATTGAAAATTTAATCAAAAAAAAAAAACTTTAATTGAAAAGTTTTTTGTAAAAGAAATTTTAGACTAGGATATTGTGATGTAATATGATAGGGTTAATGATAATTAATAAAAAAAACTAAAGTTAAAATTGATCAATTGATTGTATGAAAAATTATTGAAAAGTAAATAATTATATAGAAATATACGAATAAATAATTAAAAATATAATGATTATTAAAATCAACTATTTTAAATGGAAAAGACATCTTCGATTCCTAGTATAAACATATAAACATATCGGATTGTGATTACTAATGACTTGGCAAAACAAGGTGCAAATAGGTTAAATGATACAAACAAAAGTGATAAATTATTTAAAATTCAATTATAAGCAATTAATAAAGTCTACCTTACGTTTCAATTTAAATTAGGGTTTAACTTGGATAAGTTCAATTCAATTGTCAATTTACTTGTCATATTTATAAAAGATTACCTTATCTTGCCTATGCATCGATTTGATTCTTAATCTACCTTATCATACTTTAACAAGTAATTTGCAAATACACTCATTCAGTTTGATTAAAATTGCTAATATATTTATATAATTGCAAAAATTACAATAACCTTACATAGCTTGAATACAATTGCAAGTATACTCACGCTATTATGATGTCATTACTACAAAATCAGAGAGTAGATATATTTACAAAAATATACAGGCCACGCGAGTATATCTACAAAAACTAAATATATTTAGTTAATGTTTGAAATTACAAATATACTCATGTAGTTTACATGTATTTGTAAATATATTCATATTTTGATAGTATAATAGCTATGTCGTAACAGCGTAATTATATTTAAAATTATATGAGTGTTATTTGCCATTTTTAAACTATATAAATATATTTGTAATTATAATTAAACTGAGTAAGTTTATTTATAAATCATCCTACTTTAGCCACGCAAAGAGGGTCGGTTCTGTATAAGTGTAGATTACAAATCAAACTTTTAATTAACCATCAACAATAATACTATATTAAAACAATGTCAAGCAAACATTAACAAAAGAAAGGTAGACACTTCAAGTTCATAGTTATTAAATTATGAAAATTGTTTTAACTTGAAATGCAAATAAATTGACAAATATAATGGCTAATTAGTTAAAATAACAATTATAAAATGAATCTAAATTACTAAATAACAATTTATAATAGCTTAGAACTGAATCCCACTTTGAAAAGGAAAGAAAGTTTATAATAGTTTATAAATGAGTCTCAAGTTTAATATAGTGTGACGCGTTTTAAAACCATTCGGCTAAGCTGTCAGGTCAAAGCAGACAATATCACAATATGATGCTCATAGCCTATGGGCCCAATGGATTTTTTATAAATTTGTATGCTCTGCGCGTTAGGCTCCAAGGTCGCTTTTTTGGGTCTGTGCGTAGCATAATTTAACTATTAAAAACTATTATACGCTAACTTTGGCTACGCGTATGATGTCCATTGAGTTGATTTTGGGTATTCATGTTATAAAACCTGCCCTACTTTATCTAAGAAGATAGATATTTTTTAAAATACTTATCATATCCTATCGGTATTTTGTATATATTAGCCTGCAAATTATGTGATTGGCTGAATGATCATGGTTTCCTTACTCAAATTGCACTCCAAATTTAAATGACACATTTTCATATTCATTTTTAGTTATAATATTGATTTTATTGTCAATGAAAATTCTTTTGTGAAAAAAATTTAAGATGAAGGAAGTGATATAATATAATAGAGGTAATGATTTATGAGTATAGAGAGTAAATTTAAAATATATATGATGATTGTATAAAAAGTTACCGAGCAATGATTAACAAGTATAATAAATGTATATGAAAATATGAAAAATGACTAAAAAATATAGGTATGAAAAAAAGTTTAATGAAAAACAAACACACTCTAACATCAATTAATTATTAAATTTATGAGTAGTGAATGATTTATGGGGTTGATGGGTTGGTTGAATTTAATAATCATGCCGCTAAATTGTACAAGCTCGATTCACATGTTAGACATGATGAAGATGAGATAAGAATAAAATGAAATTTATCATTTTCAAAAACACTATTTTAACTATAACAACAAAAAATTAGCAACCCACTTGTCTCTTTTTCTCAACTTTATACAACATTAGTCATTTTCAATACATAACAATATCACCATTTGGATGACTATGTGGCTGACACAAGTATGTATAAAGTGTTAAGATACCGAGATTTGAGGTTTGAAGTTTGATAGGGATAGTAGCTTTGTTACCCTTCTTGGAGAGTGCACCTCCATCAAATACTTGATTATTAACGATAGGTGACCTAATAAAAAAATACACAATAATAAATAGGGTATTTGTAAATATTCTCACTTTTTAAAAATAAATTAATATATCAACTCAGTTTAACCATAATTGTCAATGTACTTACATAGTTTCAGAACTGACAAATAACCCTCGTACTGTTTGACAAAAATTGCAAGCATGCCCACAACAGTGGTTAATATCATAATGAACAATTAAGTCATATTCTTGTCCAAAAAGCTCATTCAGTTTAAGTAAACTGCCAATGAATGAAGATGAACACGCTATCTTCACTACTGAATTCAACTCAAAGGCACTAGAACACTATTGCTCCATCTTCCAAATTTGAGTGGCAACCAAGGTAAATGACAAATAGGTAAGTCAAAAGAGCTAGAAAAAAGATGAAAATAAAGGCATAATAGCACTCTAGATGTTTAGAGATCTACAACCACCATCCACCCACCAGTGTCAACAACATTTTTTATGCCATGAATCCAAAAGCTAATCATCTCCTATCTTCTTCTCACATAAAAATTGATTGGCGTCTTCAAATATGGAACAATGACTTTCAAATCAATAGTCACACCCGTGCTCCTTTAGAAATCTTGTTGGCCATCTCTCAAATTAATGGTCCTCGAAGTTCATCATTTCATTATGTTGAGACTATCCCACCAATTCAAAATTATTACGAGTGCAACTTGGATAAGATACTTATGGGTTAATGTCTTGAGTATCTTAAAATAGATAGGGTAAATTCTTCTTTTTACACTTGCATGGTAACATAGGTTCTAAGTACAAAATACTCGGTTTAATTAGAGTATAACAAGTTCCAATACCTAGGTACTCGATATCAACTCAAGTATTAATATATGTTTAATATAATTTTTATAAAATATTTTTTATGGTGAACAATGTAAATATATTCTTTACATATAGAAGTTTATTTAATTTATCAATTATTTAGTAAATTTAATAAATGTATTTAAAAATTATATTACTATCATTTTGAGTTTAAGTTTTTAAATAAGACTTACAACAAAATTATAGATTTCGAATATAATATAAAGTTTATTTTAAAGAACTAACTTGGAATTGAAGTCTAAACCAATATGATGTTAAAAAATAAGTTAGGGCAGACTTAGAATTGATCCAACTTAAAATAAGGTATTATAAGTGTTTTTGATAATAAGATAAAAGTAAGATCCACCCGACCTATCCTAAAAGATGAGTGATTGAGTGCGGCCGAACGCACAGCTACCCTCATGTGTCCGACCAAACAATCTATTTTTTATTTTTTTATAAACATGTAAAATTACGTATATTTAACCCATATACCAATGTTACTATTTTTTTATGCTTTCGAATATTTTTTATTTTCAAATATAGTGGCATTTTTGTAATTTTTGACTTAGAAATTATGAAAAATGCTACTGAATTTAAAAATAAACAATACTTAGAAATATTAAAAAAGGTAAAAATTAGTTTACGGTTAAATTCACCTAAATTTACATGTTTATAAAAAAAAATTAAAATATAAAAAATATAAAAAATGAGTTACACGGCCAGACGCATGGTAGAATCACGGCTCATCCTTAAAAATCATCAAAGCCCAAGTTCCGACAGCCTTCACTTGTTCTCCCAACGTGGAAGAAATTCTCAAGAACACGCTGGAATTGGAGCTGGTAGCGATGGGATGGTGGTGAACAACTTTGAGGAACCAAAGTCAGAGCACTACGCCAAGAGCTACGGGGCATTGATGGAGAAAAAGGCGCGGCTGTCGGGGGCCGGTGTCTATATTCAACAAGGTGAATCGAGGCAATGAAGTTGCCATCATCGAGCGACAGTGCTTGGACCGGCTGGATTATAAGCCCTCCAGATTGGTGTGTTGGAAATCATGTGATGCGGAAGCGTACCTGATTCCATGTGTGCGTAGATTCCACCAGCAGACCGAGTAGAGTACGAGGTCTTCTCTCTCAACACTTCTCCCTATAATACTAACAGTAGATGGGAACAACTAATGATGTAAAACCATGTGAGAGAGAGACCTAAACTCCTCTATTTATAAAGCCCTTCCCATCATGACTCAACTAGAAGTGCAGTTGTACCTGGACTCGAATTGCGTACGCAATTCAG
>JAXCLR010000001.1:57822983-57834718 GCA_035584095.1 Annona squamosa
GTCAAACCATACCTTTTTTAAAAAAATATAATAATACAAATAAAAGGAGTGATCTTGTTAGTCAGGGCTAAGCAAATGTCTTGCTTAGCCTACTCAAAAAACTCATTTACAACAATTTTTTTCTCTTCATATACTTGTTTATTTAAGTGTATTTAATATATAAACCAAGTTTTACCATTTTTTGAATATGTGTAATTTTTTGAGATTTTCAGACATTTGTGTATACATATATATATATAATACCCTTATCTTTAAAAATCTAAAAAAATATATACACATATCCAAAAATTGTAAAACTTATTTTATACATTAAATATAATTAAATAAATAAATGTATGAAGAAAAATAAAAAATATTATAAATGAGTTTTTTGAAGTGGGTTAAGTGAAACATTTGCTTAACCTGAGCTAATAAGATCATTCATCTATAAATAATATCTTTAGAAAAATTTAACATAAAAAACAAGATAGATAAAGAAGATTATAGAAATAACATGAAATTCAAAAAATATAAAGAAATATTGTTTAAATATTATATATATAATATATCTTATAATAGATATAAAATAAAATCGAGCTCGGGTTCTTCGGGTTACATTTATAAATCGGGTTTACCGGGTTCGAGTTGTAGAAAAATGAGTTCTAATACTTGTTAGAAATCGGGGTTCGGCGGGCCGGGCCTGGGCTCAACCAGGCCCAAGTTGCACCCCTACTTACAGCGTCGTGGTAAACCCGCTAACCAGCAGCGGTAACATTAGGGGGTTCAAAAGTTCCTCCTTCCTTGCGAGGGTAATTTTAATGTGGTCTTTTCAAGTAGGAGTTTTATAATTTGCTCTGTGGTGGGATTTTATACAAAATTTTCCTTCAATGTAAAGGTGTATAGAAAAATTTTCTTCCTGTTATGAGCATTATCAAATGTAAATATACTTAATTATAATATTAGTTGTTACTTTGTATAAATCATAATAAAAAAGAGTTATGATTATATACAATATAGTGTATATATACTTAAATTATAATATTTATTTTTATTTTTTCTTTTGATTTTTTTTCATAAACATATTTTCTTAAGTGTATTTAATCCATGTACTAAGTTTTGTTAATTTACAATACACACACATATATATTTTGGTTTTTAAAAGTTAATTTTGTAAGGAGTAAAAATGACCTATATGCTCCTAAAATTGATGATTTTCAAAAATAAAAATAAAAATGTAAAAATATTGCAAAATGACAAAACTTTTTATATACAAATTAAATACTCTTAGAAAAAACATATTTATGAAGTAAAATTAAAAAATAAAATAAAAATGACTTGTAACTTAAACATATATGTAATATGTTGTATATAAGAAGAGCAATCTTGTTAGTCTAGGCTAAACAAATATTTCGTTTAGTCTATCTTAAAAAATTTATTTATAATAATTTTTTATTTTTGCTTCATACACTTATTTATCAAAGTATATTTAATACAAAGCTAAGTTTTACTATTTTTTTGATATATATATATATATATCTTTTGAGATTTTTAAACATTATCATAGTCGTTAAAAATCTTAAAAATATATATACACATCCCATGAGACTAAAACTTAGTTTATATGTTAAATATATTAAACTGAGTTAAATATGTTTAAATTAATAAGTCTACGAAGAAAAAAAAATAAAAAAATATTGTAAATAGATTTTTTGAAGTTGTGGTAAGCAGATGATTCGCTTAGCAACAGGATTATTCTTATAATCCTGACTCAAAAAAAAAGACAAAAAAATGTTTGTGTTGGGACTGTTCTGCAGCTGCAACTTCATGTCCTGCAAATTCCTCAGCTCGCTCGACCCCCCCGTACCGAGCGGGATCTCTCCTATCTAAGCCGTCGTGTTAGGACAGACGGCATCTCTTTTGCAATGGGTCGCTTCCAAGAATCTCTTCTGGGAGCCGGCGGAGACGACCAAGATCCTTTGCTGGATGAATCCAGCATTTCCTGTTCATTGTCTCCGTTGCAGGTCCTTGCAGCTGGTTTCGTCTCTGGATTTTGCACTGTTTACATGATAAACGATCTGGGCTCTATTTCTTCTGCTTGATTTTTCTAACGCCTCTTTCCTATCGTGGTTTTTCTGAGCAGAGATTATATGGATTTGGGGGTTGTTTGGTTGCTGGTTTTCTATGTATGCTGCTGGTAGGGTCGAATTCTACTTCCATTTGAAACTGATTTTCATACTCTGTCTCCGCATTCCTCCCAAATATTTTCGGTATTGGATTAGCGGGAAAACTGAACCTTTTAATCCTTGTACTAAGTAGGAAACTCTGACGAAGTCGCACCCACCATTTTCAAAACCCCATTTTGTTTTGGTCACCGGAGGAGGGGGAGAAAGTAGCCATCTCAGTTTGAGTGCCTGCAGTGATGCATTTTTTAAAAATCTTAGCGAGGCAGATGTGAAACCCGTCCAGCCAATCCACATTATTGATGCAGATGCGGATGAAGAATTACTGATGTTGGGAGCATGATTTTTGATTGGATGGAGGGTCTGTCTGTTCTAAAAGAAGGGAGAATTAATATATTGTCTTAACTATACGAGGAATGATCAGCTAAATGGATGGTGTGTACTAAATATGGCCAGAGTGCAGAAAACATGAAGTTGTCCATTGATCAATGTAGGTCACCACGTTCCATAAAAAAAAATAAAAATGTAGGTCACCACGGGTTGCACTGATTATGCATCTTGGAAATTTTGACATGACTCTTGGATGATCTTAAGGAAAGAAGTCCTTTTTCTTGAAGTCAGAGGTCATGTTATCTAGGTCTCTTTCTCTATCATCTTTACTTGTATTTCTTTGCAAAGGCGCTAACAGCTACCTTTTTTTCTGCAGTCATTGGTTGCTTTTGCGAGACCTGTAAAATTTGCCTTACTATTCACCTTTGGAAATGTTTTGGCAATTGGAAGGTAGGTCAGTAGCTCTCGTCCCTGATCCAACCATCTCTATTTCCATTTTATTGTTCTCGCAATATATGTAAAACCGGGATTTCTGCATGTTGCACAATGGATCTCTCGTGTTTCTTTGTTTTGTTTTTGCTTCCCCCATTCAGGTGCATTTGTGGTGTTTCTGCCTTCCAAAAGTGGATAGAATTTTTTGAAGTTGGAGCATAGGTGATATGACTATGGAACCTAAATGTTTATATCTTGCTTCTGATTGGAGTAGGAAATCAGGAAAATGGGAAAACCATCTCACGTGGGTCATGTTGCTGTGCCACCCCAAATCAATGGACTCCGTGCTCTATTAGTTCGTTTCTAGTTTCCTACATCCAATTGAAAACTTCAGGAATGTCTGGGTGACTTTTTCCTCCCATCTTTTGTTGCTTGATGTGCATAATGAACCTTTCAGAACCTTTCCAGCAGTTTTATTTACCTTTTCATGAAGAACAGACACCTAGCTTGCCATGTCCGTGAGTAATTTTTTCCTCAGTGACACTCAATTTGAGTCCTGGATAGGCAGGCAAAACCAACTTCGGGGGGACTTAATTACCCCACTTGTAGATAGATGTATGGGAATTCTCCATTTTCAATGATAAAGAAATCCCCCAACTGCCAATTGTGTCTTTATTTGAGGGAAAAAAAACTGATCTTCCTATGTCTCCATTATTCAATGCTGTATTTATCTATTGAGAAACAGGAGTTCATTCTATTTGCTTTCACTGATAGGATGCCACTCATTCATTATTTGTTTTCTCTTCCATCTGCTTAAGAAGGGAGAAAAAGGAATCAATCAGATTTTCAGTGACTGCCAGCTTTCATCCAAGATGCTGCTTGTAAGCTTAAAAGTGTGATTAACAATTTGGCAGTGTCATAAATTCATGAAGTGGTATTGTTTAGGCTTTCCAAAAATTGGAGCAGCTATTCCATTGCTACATTTTTCCAACATTATTTTATGACTTAGAGATGGTGAATTCTATCTTACAAAGTGTTTGAACGGTACTTTCAATACATCCAGTTTAAACATTATCTTCAGTAGGGTGATACTGGAATTTAATGGAGTGTGCCTCTGTGAAGTAGCGTAATTCTAGCCTGAGTCCTAAACAGTACACAGATATGTGAGCTCCTCTGTGATGTGTTGCTGTATTTCTTCTGCTGCTGATGCTCTGACTATTGCAAAAAGACATTGATTGTAAAAATTTAAAAGAAGTTATATTGATCAAATTTTTATGTATATTAGCTCTCATTTCCTGGCTTCAAGGGCTAAACTTGAATTTTGTTGTGGCAGCACAGCTTTTGTTATTGGCATAGTACAACAAGCAAGAATGATGTTTGATCCTGTCCGAATTTATGCAACAGCCATTTACATTGGGAGTGTTGTTTTTGCTCTTGTTTGTGCCCTCTGTGTAAGTCCTGCTAATGATCTGTAGGAATTTTTTTTTTTTTCTTGTTTCTTTCTTCACCAGGATCCTTCTTTTACATCTTCTATTTCGTGCAGTTGCATAACAAGATATTGACCATACTTGCAATTGTAATTGAGATCTGTGCCCTCATTTGGTAAGAATACTTTTCTCATGCATTTTTGTACAGTGATACCATCTTCTTCTTCTTCTTTTTTTTGGGAGATACGCAAATGTTGGTTAGTTTCTGAAAGCCATTTCCATTCAACAATTACATTTAATTGTGTATTGAGCTTTTCTTCAGCCAATTAATTTGTTCGCACCCTGCCTTTTTTTTACTGACCCGAGTATCAAATTGGTAGTCTCATTGCATAAATTTTTTCTTCATCTTATGATGCCAACTGTTTACTTCCATTGTTTTTTACTCTCCTTTTTTGCTGATGGATTGAACAATCCAATATGGTAGATGTTATCAGATGTTCTCATTGACTGGCTGAGCACACTGCATGGTTTGTCCCCTCTACACAACATATGTGCTGGAATATAAACACTTTCTCCAATTCAGTATCACCATATAGCCTTGAAAGAAAGCAATTTATTACCACCTCTTGATCCTTTTGAGGGCCATATTGATGGTCGTGTCCTCCATTAAGCCAAGTCCTCAAAAATTTCCTTTCTATCTAGTGCCTTCATAGCATTCTTTTCGACTTTCTTGTCCTTTTAGGACTTTTTTTTTTTTGGGGATTGGTGCCCAACATTTAGAACCTTTGACAGGAATATTTGCTGTTCCATCAGGCACAGTTGTAGTTTTCCTTTTACCTGGATGAATCATCTAATTTTATTTCTCACCCTCTTACCTAGGGAAAGGGTATCAACAATCTCTTAATCATCTCTTAATCAACAATCTTCATTGTGATCAATTGTATGGTTGATGCTTTGAAAATTGACTGCATTTGTTGTTTGAGGACAGTGAGTGAATTCCAGCTCAGCCTAGAAATTTTACCTTTCGGCATTGATTTGGAACATATAAATGGATGTTGGGCATATGATACATGAAGGTTTTTTCATCCTCCAGCCGAAGAGTGCATGTCATTCTGGGGTTTCTGTTTGTGCTTATTTGCAGAAGCGATTCATACTATTGATTGGACAATTCACATAACTTGATCTAAGGATCTTATTCTTCTGGAATTGCCTGAAGATTGTACAGCTTCTCTTTCTTTTCCTTGGGGTGGGAGGAACTCTCAGCACTTTAGTTTATTGTTGTTGTTGTTGTTTTTTTCTTTTTTTTTTTTAACAAGAAATATCCTCTGGCATCGATTGTCATTTTATCATAATTAGAAAAAGGACAAGAAAGTTATATGCCATGCTGTTTTCTCTCTTTACTACCATATGCTGAGGGCTTTTTGGATTTTCCTCTCCAGAAAGAATTATGTAAGAAAAGGCAAAGATGAATGACTCAAATTCCATTCTACAATATGAAGACTGCAGTGTGAACTGTGAATTGTTTCTATGGGTAAAAATTGATAGAGCCTGATATATCTTAACGGATTGGGGTTGTTTCAGGTACAGTCTGAGTTACATTCCTTTCGCACGCAGAATGGCACGTGAATTGCTAATTAGTTGCTTTGATACAGACATTTAGAATGGCATTGGCATCAATCCATGTCTGGGTTTTTTAACCTGCTTTCTTTTGTTGAGGCTTTAGACCTGTATTTGTTTATGATTTTTTTTTTTGTGTAGATCGCCCAATATATTGTTTTTCCTGTCAAATTTGTCATCTACGGGCAATATCAATATTGTGTGAGAGTATGAGTTTGGTTTGACGTTTCCTTTTTCAAGAGCGTGAGAGAAACAGAATTGGTGAGTGCGGAAGCTTGTATCTAATTGTAACAGCTAACAAGTTTTACTTTTTTCCGGTTCTTTTCTCCCCATGACGGGGTTTGTTATTTCTGTCTTATTTCAAGGATTACACATTTACACTATGCTCTACTGATTACTTTATTACCCAGGCCAGGCAATGAAAAGATTCTCATATATTGTACCATTCAAAACTATCATCTGCATGACTTGGCATCTCCCTGCACTACAAAGTCAGGATTAAAATGAAATTTTCTATTATAGCTGCTAAAGGTTGGCGACGTTGTGGCTTTATGGAGCCCTTGCTGATGGAGGTACATGCTTTTTTATTCGGGGCAAGTTGGGGCAAGGAGCTTAATTTAGGAAAACTTCAGATTGAGTCGGATTCGCTCCTCCTTATCAACTTTCTGCTTTCGAATGATCCAATTTCTTCTCCAGTTGGTGGAGTAATCGACAAGACCAAATCTATTCTCTCATTCTCTACTTAGGTTACAACTCATCATGTCTTAGATAAGGAAACGTAGTGGCACATGCTCTCGTTAACTCTATTTCTACTTCCCTTGTAGATCAATAGGTTTGGTGGGGCACCCCCACCCCCCTTCCTCCCAAGCCATTTAGGAAAAAATTTGTATAGACAATTTTTTGAAAATGAATCTCGGTTCTTCCTATCCCTCATCCCTAGAAAACTCTTAGGGGTGTGGGATAGGTTGGTTCCTTTCATCAAAAAAATGAAAATTTCAAAAGCTCATCTACAGCCCGGCGGCTAAGCCGAAGTCCATGGTTAGTCTCTGTCTGAAAATTTTGGATATACAGCTACAAGCCCACAGCCCCTTATCTGGGCTTATAGGTGTTTTGCTTAACTACAGGCAAAGGCAAACAGAATATCATAGACCCTCAGAATTGATGGGTTTTTGTTGTTCATTTAGTTACAGTTGAGAATTGTTTGAAGGGTTGAAAATGCGAGGAAAATAAAAACTAAGATACGACAACACTTGGACGACCAAGCAATTGATTTGAGTCTGTGCAAAGGTGTGTAGGGTGGGAGGCCTAAGGTTCAAAGTTGAGAAACTCTCTCCTCGAGTTGTCCTCGGTCACTTGGATGAGACGATTAAAAAAAAAAAGAAGAAATGTTGATAAAAAATGTTAGCCATAAGTGAATGAGAAAAAAAGAAGATGAACATAATAATACTAAAAAAAAAAGGCTAAAAACTAAGATATAGATAAGGAATGCCTTAAAAAAATAGATATAGATAAGGAAGGTTAGCCGTAAGCGAAAAGGAAGGTTAGCCGTAAGCGAATGAGAAAAAACACGCAAGCATAATAATATCCGATGGTAAAGATAAGTGCGACGGATTAAAAAATTGCATTTACTTGAATTTAAAAGGCATTTTAATCCCATTTCTCTCGCGAAATGCATGAATTATTATAAATAATTTCAGAAAATATATTTACTTTTTTATTACATCCAGGGGAGGGAGGAGGCCATACTCTTCCAGCAAGGTAGGAACCCTATGAGACTTGCAAGAGTGCCATCGTGAGATACCATTGGGCTAAGCTCAGGTTCTTGAAAAATATATTTATTTATTGCTCGGTAAATGGAAATTTTTATGGTTTAAAGTTCGCACTCAACCATATTATGGGGTGCAAGTGCGCTGCCCTAAAAATATTTTCTTAATAAATATATTATCCCCAGTGAGATCTTGCCTCATTGGAAATTTGAAATTTATTTAATATTTTTGAATTTTTAAAAATCATTGTGGAGGGCATGGATGCATGTATGCATGCCCTCTGTGCTGTTTTTCAAAAATCCATGCCCTTTACATTATTTTTCAAAAATTCAAAAACTATGAAGTAAATTACAAAAATTGCCAAATTCCTCGTAGGAAGATGTAAAATCCATACATTTATAAAAAAAAAATTGGACCACCTGCAAAATCGCCCATTTTAGGGCGGTCGAGTTGGATTCGGTCCTATGGAGCATCAGGTAATAAACATTTGATAAATAAAGTTTTTGCTTCTCATATAAAGAGCCATATTTGAAGTGTTTGGTACTTGTTAAATGGTGACAATTGAATGGATTGAATTTTTTCGAAGAGCCATAAAATATGGTGATTCTCAATCTAGTGCACCTTTGTGCATTTTTTTTGGAAATATGTGAGATTAAAAGTATGTTTGGGAAGTAAAAAAATTTTGAAGGCAAAAGTTGTTAGAATGAGAGAAAACGGTGTGATATGATAGTGCTAATGAAAAGAAATAAAAAATAAAATTAAATAGATAAATTAGTTGTATGAATAATTGTGTAGAAATAATTAAAAAATAAGGTAGTTTATATAAAAAATATGAAGAAATGATTAAAAAATTAGATAATTGTTAAAAGTGAAAAATTTTACACTTAAAAGTTTTAAATGACAGGTGTGTTTTGTTAACACGAAAAACTTATTAAACTAAAACTTTTCAATTTAAAAGTTTCCACATTCCATAATGATGTTATTTTTAATTATTTTTTTACTTATTTCTATACAACCATTGTACTTTTAAATTATTTCTATATAATTACCCACATATATAACCTCTTTATTTTACTTTTATTATTTTTACTCCTTAAATTACTCCTATCATATTATATCATTTTTTTATTTTAAAAATTTTTACACAAAAAATTTTTCATTAAAAGTTTTATCATTTCCTAAAATTTTATTTAAAACCAAACTGACCATAATTATGAAGTTCTTGTGTGTGTGTGTGTGTTTTTTTCTCTATATAGGGCTTTTGGTAATACAATGCTGAAGGGGAGTGGGCATAACATTTTCAAGTAGATTCTAATCATTTTATCAACTTCAAATAAAGTTCAAAATAAAATATTAAAAATAATCAAAAAATGTAAAAAATTGCATTATGTAAACACCATGCTTGGCTCACATAAATATATAAAAAAAATTTAAAAAACAAAAAAGATATAGTACGCCAAGTGCATTGGATCCACTCTGGAATAAAATAGGATAATTTTATGAAAAGATATTGGAACATAATTAAATTGTAAGGATGAAAATGAAAAAAAAAAGTGGAATAATTAAGTAGCCGAATGCATTTAAGGCCCATTCCATTTCATTCCTTTATTTACGGATTGCCAAGCACTAATAAAGTTGAAACATAAAGTTAGCTAAAAACCAGAATAAGTAGAATTTGAAAAGCCAAAACACATAAAATGATATTACAAATATGACTTGTAATTTTTCACTGGCACGTCATGCATGACATTACTCTCAAGGGATGACACACTATACTAACTGATGAATTGGATTAAAGAGCAATGGGAACTGTGGGTGGATGGGCACGACACCTTTCAAAAGGATGCCCATCCTTTTCAGGGAAGCAGACAAGCGCAGCAAAATGACTTTTTGGATCAGCAGGGGTAGCGTTTGAGACCTCTTCAATGATCGAAACGGCCATTAGGTAATATCATACACTTTTCCCCACTTCCCCTTGCTTCCAATTTTCTTAGTGGTACTGGCAATGTGGATTGGATTGGGATAAAATAGAATAGGATTATCATAAAAACATGGCAAATTGAAGTATTTGAAAATAAACCATCTCGCCAATTAAGTTCTTGTTTCTAATTATTGCTAGAGCTGAATTAACCTGTAAGTAAATATCTAAATTTTCTAAAATTTTTAAGCTAAGGATTACTTCAAAGATAAGATGGGAAGACACATTTCACAGTGCACTTTTATCCATTCTCAATACATTTTTGTTTATTCTCAATCTAATTTTATTCATTCCATGTCATCCTTCACCTTATTTCTGTATTATTATTATTATTATTATTATTATTGATTATGGGATTTTCAACCTGCTTACATGCCACGTAAGCGGGTCAATTACAACGGCCGGCCTGTGTGACGCGGCTGGGCGGAGCTGCACTTGTCGCCTGAGCTGACCTTCCTGTGAATTTTAATTTAATTATTTCATTGACTAAAAAAAAAAAAAAAAGCCAGGTTCAAGGCATCTATCACATGATCGGATATTGATTCTTGAATTCGGGGTCCAAAGTTTTGCATCAAAACGTCAAAAAATGTGGCGCTGCATTTTTGACGGTCCATTGGAGTTCACTCAAATATTAGCATCAATTGGTGTCTGAGAGGGATACACATTTTAATATTCTTTTATACCTAATATTACAATTAAACTGACGGGACTCAGTAAGCACTCACCAGAGCTGGACCCTACCCTGGACTGGAGGACTCCAACACTCATCGCTGGACGCTGGCTTTACTGCCATCAAGCGCTGCGAAGGTTGACAAATTTTCACCATTTTTATATCCGATACCAAACGCACAATCTTCTGTGGGTGCAGGTGAAAGTTTTTCGCATATGGATATTACCTGCCAAGCAATAATGTCGATGCCGAATCCTTCATTTTGGATGTTCCTGTGAAATGTTGTTGATTTTATTTATTATTTATTTTCTGAAAGCTGCACATGCAAAATTTGTAGGGACCTCGGAAAAATGAAATAAAAAAAGAATGGGAGGACCCAAAACATGGCATGGGGAGTTTGCAGCTGCACAACGGGGCTTTAAACGGAGTTGTGGAGGGTGGTGGTTTTGCCTTGGAAAAAGCATTTGAAAAAAAAAAATGAAAATCAACAAGACAAAAGCTCACTCTTTTGCTCGGCCTTTGTCCTTTGGGGCAACTTCCAAATTCTTTCCTGCCCCCATCGTGGCCGACTTATGCCCATTTTGCATGTGAGGTTGGTCAAGTGCCTACAAAAGAGATGATTCCAAAGAAGTTTAGTAGTCATTTTCCATTCTGTCCAAAAAAAAAAAAAAAAAAAAAATCATTTTCCTTTGCCATAGTTAAGGTCTGTTTGGCCGGCGGAAAAATTATCTCAACTTGCTTGTTTTTTTGAAAAGTTCCAATTTCTAACTTATCCTTTTCGTGCTTTTTAAGGCTTTTTTAAGCAAATCACAGTAGTTGAAACGATAATTCTGCCAAACGAGTCCTTTGGAAAACTCTAATGCTTCTTACAGCAAAAAGCGAGGCGAAACGGGCGCTCACCTACTTTTTTGTCGTCGTCGGTTTCTCCCCCTTTTTTTCAGTACCTATTTTATTAGATTCCTCTCCACTCTTTCCAAGATACAAGTAAAATGGCCATTTGAGGCATTGAGCTTGATCCTGCTAAAATTTGGCCATCTGGTTGGTGACATCATCAACCTGCACATGGCTTTTAGATTTTAATTCGCCCAAGAACAGCTATCCCACGGAAATTCCAGGAACACCAACGGCTGCCAAGAATCGAACTAGGAATGCCCGATTCACTAGGGTTAGTCTTGATTACTAAGGCAATACTTCAGGATGAGTGATTCTATTAGCCGGGGTTAAGTAAATGACTCACTTAGCCCACGTTAAAAAACCTATTTACAATAATTTATTTTTATTTTTTTTCATGTACTTGTTTATCTAAGTGTATTTAACATATAGACCAAGTTTTACCATTTTTGAATATGTTTATCT
>JAXCLR010000001.1:57850794-57869709 GCA_035584095.1 Annona squamosa
ATAAAATTTGGTTTATAAATTAAATATAACTAGATTAACAAGTTTATAAAATTATTTTTCAAAAAAAAATAAAAAAAATATTTTTGGACCGGGAATTTCCGACGGTTTGAAAAGATCGGCCCTCATTTATAAATAGAATAAGTATTAAAACTTATTCCATTAAAATGGTTGCATTTTAGTTTGAAAGAGTAATTAAAACATTTATAGTTAATTAAAATGAATGAAAATAGTTGGATTTTTATGAACACTTAAGATGAAATGAAAAGTTTATTCTCCACGACTATTCAATTTTCTAATCATTTTTTTATACTTATATAACTTTTCATACAATTATTTTAGTTTGCTCATCATTAACTACCTGTTGTACCATATACGATCGGTCGTACCATTTATGACCGGTCATAATACTCTGTTTTTATTTTTAATAAAATTAGTAATTTAAATGTATATTATCTATAAATTAGTTTTGAACATGCTTAAAACTTGGTAAAACTTAGTTTATATATAATATACATTTAGTTTACTAGTTTTATTAAAAAATTTCTAAAAGACAAAGAAAATGTTATGACTGGTCGATGCTGCCATCGCCGAGCGGTCTTAAATTAACCGTCGGGACTTACTATTTTATTTATTTTAATCTTTTTTTTTTTTTAACTTTTCAGTTCTCTCCTTTTAAAATTTTTCGCTGGAAAATTTTCGTTCAAACATTTTATCAAATACAAACACACCCATAGATTCAAAATATAAAAATAAACAAAATCAAACAAGTTCACAGGACACTGCTCATAAAGTTTGAACCATTCTACGGCAGCCGCAGGAGTACGGATAATCCTGCTCCGGAAGCAATTCGGAATGCACAAGCTCCGTTTTCTTAATTTTTTTTTGTTTATTTTGGCGGAAACCAGGGGCGAAACCGTGCCAGGGGCGGAACGGAAACGAGAAACCCGGATTCAATACGAGTTGGGGTCCAGGGTGGCGTAGAATGATATATATATATATATTACCTCAAAAATAGTTTGTCCCATAGATTAATCCATTCAGCCATAATGCTATGGATCCCCATACTGTGCACCCGGCAGCAGAGTGAAAAAAAATATTTTTTATTTTATTGAAAATTTTTAATAAAATTATTATTTTTTATAAATTTTAACATATATATCAAAATTTACCACTTTTAGAGATTTGTGGATATTTTCTGAATTTTTTAAAAACATGAGTATTTTAGCCATTTTCAAGTAACTAAAATGCCCCGGGCTTTAAAAAATAAAAAAATTACTAATTTTTAAAAATGATAAAATTTGATACACATGTTAAATACACTTAGAGTGGGTTGGGGAAGTAATAGAACTTTTGGAAGAAAAATTTTTAATGTAAAAGTTTCTGAATTGAGATAAAATGATATAATATGATAATAATAATAATAAAGAGTAAGGAGAATAAAGTTAAAATAAATATGTTGGTTGCATAGGTAATTATGGAAAAAGATTTAAAAAGTATGATAATTGTATATGAATATATGAATAAATAATTAAAAATTGAGTAATTGTCGAAAATGAAAGTTTTATATTAAAAAATTTTAGTTTGAAAATTTTAATGCTAAAACAAACACCTTTAAATTAACAATTTTATAAAAAAATTCAAAAAAATGATTAAATGCACTTAGATGTATGGAAGCTAAATACACACGGCTGCATTTATTAGTTCGCCTATGACTATTCCATTTCTTTTAGACGAAGAGATGCTTTTACATGCACATATTTATTTGGAAATTAGCTCACCGCTTATAATCTAAACTATTTTTTTTTACAGGATGGCTTCACATTTGGATAAAAAGTTGTGAGGGAATGATAGGTGATTTACAAATACACCCATTTAGTTTTACCATAATTGCAAATATATTCGCATAATTTCAAAAATAGCAAATAACCTTACATAGTTTGACTCTAATTGCAAATATAACTATTCCATTATAATGTCGTTACTACATTATCATAGTGTGGGTATATTTTGTAAAAACTAAGTATACATACTCAATTTGTTAAATTGTAAATATACCAATATAATTTATATATCTTTATAAACATACTCACATGACAATGTAGTAACTATACGATAATAACATAAGTATATTTGCAATTATTATCAAACTATATAGAATTACTTACAATTTTTAAAATTATGTTGGCATATTTCTAGGGGTGCAACTTGGGTATGGGTATCCACTGACCCGACTCTAATTTGGGTAGGATAAGATAGAAAAAATTACCCATCAATATGGGTGGGGTAAAAATTATTACCCGCCTCCTCAAGTAGGGTATGAGTAGGGTAGATATGTTAGGTACCCAGAACTAAAGGTGGGAATTGAGGCGCGTTGGGATTGGTCAAGGTATGCCCAACCCTGACCTTACTTTTTAATAATCTTGTTTAACCTTTATTTTTATACCGGGTCGAAACAAGGTCAGTTTGACTCTTACTTTTTTCTACTAGGTCTGGGGACAAAATTTGAGTCAATAGGTCGGGTAAAAACTGCGGATCAAGTTAGGAGTTTTTAAAAATTTATGAACCTTATAAAGACAAATTTATATTAAATTTAACTACTGTATGCTTAAATCAATTACTAATCAGTCAAAGTAAAATATAAATAATTAAATAAAACATGAATAGCAGCATTGAATGAGGTTTTTTTTTTAATGTAAGAGATAAGAAAACGGGTCAGCATGTAGGTCCGCTCCGACCCGCCTCGCCATTCTTTAAAAAGTCAAAAATTCGACCCGCCCGGTCAGGTAGGTAATCCTGACCCACCCCAGTATTAAATAAGGTTGGGGTGAGGTGGGTCACTAAGCGACCTGCCCCGATTCCCACCCTACCCAGAACTGACCTGCATAGGTACTCATATAAGTAATTAATTAGGTGTATAATTATATATATAATATATATTATATAGTGTGTATTATGTTTTGTATTTGACATCTTATGTGCACATATTTTAACAAATTCAAATTTAAATAAATTTCGTACGTTGTGAAGTATAAAATTGGTTTGGTTATTTATATATACACTATTGACTTCCGAAAGACTCTTATAAATATGCTTGATTATTATGATATATTAATAGTTTTAATGATTAGGTCATGATGGTCTATACTTTATAGTTTTACACAATAATATAAATAATAATATAAGTACTTATGATTTTAAAACATAAACGAGTATTATTTTACATTATTTAAAATAACATATAATTTTTTAAAAATTATTATATTTGAGTATTAAAGGAACCGATTTAGAACTGAAACCGGAATCAACCATATAGGTAATGGGTAGGGTAGGATGTATTAGGAACTAGACCGACAAATGGGTAGGGTAGGGTATAATGTATTAGGAACCAGACCAACAAATGGGTAGGGTAGGGTAGGGTAGGATAGGCATTTTATAAATAAATTACGGGCAGGGTAGACTACTACTCGAATCGATCCGACCCGGGTTGCACCTCTATATATTTCCAATTATGATCAAACTAAGTGTATATGCAAATCACTTGGGAATGACAGGTAATGATTTCATTGAACAAATAAAAAGTAATTGCAAAGAAAGATACAAAGAAATAATTGAAAAGCAATTAACGTATGTTATATTGTGGATAAAAAAGTATGGAGAGTGAAGGAAAAGTTATAGGAACTTATTTACTTACTTTTGTACTTTTTTCTTTATGAAACGCACCCACATAGGAATCCACCTGCGAACGTAGTACGTGCCAACTAGGGATGGGAATTTGGGCGGGTCCATCCGTGACCCGGCTTTGACTCAACCCATTTTTTGGCCAAATAAAATCAATATGTTTTTGACCCGGTATATGGATGGGTCAGAAATTTTGACCTAAATTCAAAAATAGAGTTGGGTTGAGTCGACCAGTGTCCCGACCCGAAGAGTTCGACCCGCATCGCATATATTAATTTATTAAAAATTATAAGTTTATGTTTAAATATTATTATTATTATTATTTTCTTTCAAGATTCTCACTTTTTTATAATCAACTTTATCAACGATAGAATGATCAATTCATTCAGAAAGCAATATAAGAATCAATAAAATTTTTTTGTACATATATAACTCTTATGTGTAATTGTATAACCTATTTTAATAAATTTATACTATATTTTCAAATATTTTATTTTCTTAATTATGTGTTTTTAATAATTAGTGAAATATTAAAATATATAATATTTAAATTAGTAGAAATGTATATTTATGTTTGATAGGTATATGAATTCTTAAAATGATCTTATTTGATTCATATTTTTGACCCGACCCGTTTTCTCGAAACCGGTCTGACCCGAAATTTATCCTGAAACCTATTAAAAAAAATGAAGGTATAACTAACTTTGTTTCGACCCAATATAAAAAGAGGGTTAAACTCAATTTTTTAAAAAGTAGAATCAGGGTTGAGCGAACCTCGACTCGGTACGGCCCACCCCTGATTCCCACCCCTAATGCCAACCTTCGGCAGGATGCCAATAGTC
The DNA here is from genome assembly GCA_035584095.1 of Annona squamosa. Lineage (NCBI taxonomy): Eukaryota > Viridiplantae > Streptophyta > Magnoliopsida > Magnoliales > Annonaceae > Annona > Annona squamosa. Next base: position 57,855,315 of record JAXCLR010000001.1, read on the forward strand.
CCAATTTCGATCAAGATTAAGGGATCATCATCCACATTTTTATGGTGCAAAAATTTTTAAAAGATGTATTTGAGATGATTAAGTTGTAAGATAAGATATCACAAAAAAAAAGAACAAGCCCAACCCATATAGATAGATGATTCAGGGTGTGTTTGTTGAGGGCAAAAAAGTGTCAACTAAAACTTTTCAATTTAAAACTTTTCACTTTCTATAATTACTCTATTTTTTAATTATTTTTTCATATTTTTCTATACAAACTACCGTACTTTTTAATCATTTCTACACAACTACCCATACAACTAACTTATCTATTTTAACTTTATTCTCTTTACTCATCATCATTACTCCTATTATATCACATCATTTTCTATTGATTTGACAACTTCTACTCTAAAAACTTTTCATCAAAAGTTTTACCTCCAACCAAACACACCCTTTGATAATTACTTTTTTTTTAGTGGCCAGAGCAGTACTCGATGGCAATACATTGCAGCCAACGAGATTCGATCCTAGATGCGGGGGCCAAGAATGCCTGGTGAGCCGCCAACTGCCCTATGGCAAGTGCTGTTTTAGTAAGTACTTGGTTAATATGAGCAACGGCCATATTACTAATGTAGTGCCGGGCTGGCAGTCGCATGCCCTTGCAAGTGATACGCACAGATGTGAATTTACAAAATTGCCCATACATGTATTTTATTTGCTCTGCTGTGCGGATGTTCAGTTGGACCTATGTATTTTATCATCAAAGTGTGTCTCTTAGGGGGTGCAATTGCCACCCACCTCACGACCTTTGACTTTTTTAAAATTGAAAATTTAAAATATAACCAATTTTATATGTTTGTCCCCTCTCAGATTATATTTTGCCCCCTTTGGATCGACATCCGACTCCTGAAGCCTTCGCTCCGCCATTGAGTTTAACCACCACGAAAGCATGAAGGCGCCACCTACGTTTGTGTAACTTTGTGGGACTTCCATTGTCTCATTTGAACAGTTTTGCTAATAATTCATGACGCAAGGCTTGGTCCTACTTCAGTTGAATCTGCGAGATTTTCTTTCCATTTTCAAAAAAAGATTGTGTCCACATCTTACATCTACCCTAGTCCACAAAAAGGACCTACCTTAAATTCGAAGCTCATGGCCTCCTCAAATTTGGCCACTTCGGCTATTAGCGTGCACCTAAAAGGAATCACTTTAATTAGTGATGACTATTAACTTTAATTTCTATGCGCGCTATTCTTCTTCTTTTTTAATAGAAAATGTGCGCCATTCTTCTAATATTTTCTGGTTATAATAATTTTCTCTGGTTGAATGATTGCCGTGTTGGTGGGGTTGGTGGATTTCCAAAAAATTAGAATTTCTGGCTCATGGACATAAAGATTCTCCTAAACAAAGAGTGGTCAAGAAAGAGATCATTCCTGTTATTTAAAAATAATATTAATTAAAACAACAGTTTCATGGTGCGACTGATTCAACAGATGGTCAGGTATCCATTAATTTTAATTCTACCAGTTTAAATTTTTTGAAAATAATTAAAATAACGTAATTCAAACATCAAAATTAAGTAAACCTTCGACTTAGATCTAAAAACACATATTTTACATGAGCCCGTATCTCGTCATTCGATTTGTTTATGATATATATCTTTACAATAAAATTTATAATTAAATAATTAGTTCAAGGGATGAAGGTAATGATTCAATACAGTCACACTGCACGGAGCCTTCACGCAGGTCCTTTTTATTCTAAGTGGCTTTTCCAAATACGAAATATTTTTCATATTTTCAATCTATATTTATTTATAATTTCAAATTAGAGGAGTAATGAGGTGCGGTTGGCCACGGTTGGGCCCCAACTATAGCAGGCCATAAATTATATTTTGAATAAACATATTTATTTAGGTGTATTTAATTTAGAATTCAAGTTTTATCATTTTTGATCTGTTTATACATTTTTATTTTTAAAGACAGGAGTATTATGGTCATTTTCAAATATAGGTGGAAAATGACTACAATCTCTCTATAGTTAAAATTAAAAAAATGGTAAATTTTAGATTATAGATTAAATATACCTAAATAAATGTGTTTATAAAAATTAAAATAAAAAATGATTTGTGACCCGCCTAAGTGGCACTTCTAAACTCCTAAAAAATATACATGCAATTGAAAACTTTATATATTATATATACTATACTTAAAAATTAACGATAATAACAATAAATTCCTAAAAGATGCTAATTTTTTACAATATATAAATTTCCAACTTTCCAATAAAAGATATTTTTAGCTGTATGATAAAAAAGCGATGGTAAATAAAATAAATAGTTTAGATTTTAAAATTAATTAAAAAAGACAAAAGGGTTGTATTGATCGTTTACCTTAGTTAAATTATTATAGATATAGGTTAGCAATAGCTGGCATGCCATGCGACTCCTGGTTTATGTCAATTAATTACAATGTTCAATTGGTTAAAGAAGGCTAATTAAACTGTGTTGTTGGGACCATGCCTCTAATACAAATGCAAATGGAAGACACGGTACCTCCTCAATTTCAACCAGGTCAATTGGCACACGGAGGCTAAGATCCCATTGAGCTAGGCGACACCATTGGTGGTGTTGTTGGGTGACTTGATAGAGTCCGTGGCCGGGAACATAGTTTTTATTTGTAAGGGTCATTCATGGAAAAATATAGTATATTTTTAAATAATTTTTTCACAGCTATGGATCCGCCTGCTTGCCTTAGTTTTCAAGTTCTACTGCTACACCAACCAACCATCCATCCTCGTGGTGTCTCCCAAAAGGCGGCGTAAAGCGAAGCGCCCAAGCAACTTCTTTGGAAGTGACTTGAGAGGCTTTCATAATTATTATTTGAGAGATGCTGTCGGTTGGGTCACCATGGATTTCGAGTGGTCCACGGCAGGCTTGTTCCATACCACTCATTTATTATGTGCGTCCTACGATTTGCATGCTTCGTCTGAGTTTTCATGTTGATATTATTCATTTTAAACAGCTATTAATTAATTCGATGCACCAGATATAGACATTCAACATGTAATTTAATTGTTTAGATGGATAGGTCTTATATTTTATGTTTCCTGATGATCTTGGCTAGCTTTCCCATTATGTGTTATTTTCTAACCCAAAGTTCATGGAGGCTGGTTTAACGGTGCCAAACACCAATAAAATGTTTGCTAATTTCATTTTATTTCTCTAGCTCATTTGATAATTAAATTAAAATTCAATCTGGGCACTATTTATTTGAGTAAGAAAATAAGTTTTCCACGGTTCTTATAAGAATTTTGGAAGAACTCAATATGATTCTTTCAGTAAGTTCTGACATCCTTATAAGTATAATAACTTAGGTTGTAAGCAAGAGTACAATAGTATGGATCCTAAATTAATGTATTACAATAATGCTACCAGGCTAGCATAATTATGACTTATCTAATATTGGAAATTATAACTATAGCTACTAATTATAAAAAATGGAATGCAAATAATAAAAGATATAATAATATACACCATAATCTCGAATACACCTTCTCACATTGGAGTATGGAGGTCTACAATAACCAACTTGCATGAGAGGAATTCAAACTTTGTTAATGAAGAGCTTTGGTAAAAGAGTTAGCTAGTGATTATGTGTAGGCATATAAGAAGTAGTAGTGTCCTCTTTCACCAAGTGTTCTCTAAAACTAAGAGACAATCAATTTTAATGTATTTTGTTCTCTTGTGAAAAACTAGAGTTGAAGCTAGGCAACTTGACTGTCATTGAAAAGATGCATATACCGTTGGTGGAAGACTTACAGAAGCAAGGAAAGACCAAAGCCAAATTAACTCGCTAGTGATGATAACCATAAAACAATTTTCCGCTTGTGTTATGATCATGACACTATTGTTTTTTTTGTCTTTTAAAAGAATGGTGAATTCTCAAACATAGTAAAAAAGCTACTAAGAGACCTACGTGTGAGCACACATGTGACCCAATCAGAGTCACAAAAACAATATAATTGAAAATTATAATCAAAATAAAGAGATAATCCTTTCTTAGGATATCCTTTTAAGTACTAAACCATTTTAATTGCAACATCATAATGCTCCTACTTAGGAAACTACATAAATTGCAATAGAATGTGAACTAAATAAGACAATTCAAAATGTATTCTTGTCAAATATATCAAGCAGCCTACTAAATATTGATATAAGTCAGGATAAGAAAAATTATCTAAATTAATGAGAGCTGTAATAACCTAAAATCGAATCCTAAATTAAAATAAGGAGAGAGTTTCTGTAAGGACAAAGTATTTTATTTTATTTTCATTTTCATTATAACCCTTCTCTGTTTATGAGGTAATTTACGAATATGCTACTAGGAAATTATGATGTTAATGGATACATAAAATATATAAATATGACATTTAGGGGACATATAGTGCATATATGTATATACTATGATCTCAGTACATTAGGTATAAATTTAAAGGTGTATGATTAACATGTCATTGTTGAGTGTTATGACTATTTTCTACCTCATAGAGTATGTACAGGTTTCGACTTGCCCGGTTAGGTCGCAAGGGTCAAGGGGGCAATGCCCCTTGCGGGGGTGAAGGAGGTAGTGCCCCCGGAGAAAATTTTAATTATTAAGTCATAGAAATGGAAAAATAAATTACTAATTGCAATTAGACCTGACCCATGCTTCGGCCCAGCTCGACTCGATGGCAGTTCAGTTAAAAAGAGAGCCCACACGCATTAGGGCTTCATTTTTTTGCGCTCGACTATCTTTCCCTCTTCTTCTCTTCCTATTTTTTGCTTCTTCTTTCTTTTTCCCTTCTATTTAGTTCAATCTAGCCCTAGATTTCTTCAAAAACTCTATTAACTGCCTTGAAAATCATTTATTCACATCAAGGAAGCTCAAAATCTCAGCAATTCAAGTCTAGGATTGCTATTTTTGAGAGAAATCACGATTAAGGTAAGTAAATATTGCCCATTCTTAATTTAGTGATAAAATATCGTGTTAAATATGATATAAGACTAGTGAGAATGTGTAGTGTCCATCAATTTCATGGTATAGAGCGTAGGGTTTGTAACAGTTAGGGTAAGCAGGGTTTATGAGAAATTTGCTATAAATGTACGATTTTTATGAAGTAAAGGACTCATCGGCAGTTTTTATATCATTAAAATGTGATGTTAGTCGATTTGGCTTAAACGAGAGTATAAACTAGATATTCTCCCTTTTGCACATACTATGTGTTTGATAAAATGCTTGCGTAACAGTTTTATATATTGAATTTAAAGTAAACGTTGTTGATGTTGTATATGTGGATTGTGACATTTATTCTTGTCTGTTATGTATGATGTGTTATTTAAAATGGTTGATTGTAAAAGGATTGTTCATGACCCCTAATTGACATGAGAAGAGAGTTGTTTATGGCCCTTGATTGACATGAGTAGATGATTGTTCATGTTTTTCTATTTATACGTGGTTATATGCATATAATCTTGGGAGTGGGTATTAGACTCATATGTCTTATATTGATCATGCATGCACATTTAGAATTTTACTTATTTCCACTTTGTGTTAACCACTATCTACTTATTGAGCTTATTTATACTCATATAGGGTCTATTTGGCATGGATAAAAAGTTTTTGACGTGTTTTTTCCTTGCCAAAAAATGTCAACCATCAACGCCGGCTAAGTGCATTAATCCATTCAACGCACGGATGGTCAGCTGAAGCATAAGCATTGCTGATACAGTGGACACACGATTCGATGCGCAGGCAAACCGAACCCAAGCCTCTTCAACACGGCTCATGTGGACGGCGAATTTGTACGAGCTGTTTAGCATCTGTCACCGGGGTTGTCTGATTGAGTTGACGTGTTTTTGCGTTTAAGGCCCTCGTGTGAAAAGTTTTATAAAAAAGAGTGAGTTTTGCTCGTTGCTAAACAGATCCATAGTTTGTTATTTTGTCTTTAGATCACAGACCAGATGAGGAACCTCAAGATGGAACAAGTGGAAGACCAAATCTTGGAGATCATTAGAACAACATATCTAAATATAGTTATTTTGGAACTTATGCTCTTTTGATATTAGAATATGTAGATAATTATTGAGTCAGATTCGACTTTGACAAACGTATTGTGTTTACTATTTTGAATTGGATTATAATCTATGTGGATGCATATGTATGATCATTTGGTTTGCTTGTTGTGTAATGATAAATTTTAATGATTTTCTTTCCATGTGAATGTCTTGATTATATGAAGATATAAGTGTATAAATATAGAGTTGAATGTCAAATTTTGGAATGAAATTGAAATTCTTAAGACTAACAGGTCGTGTATTTCATACCACCCTTAATACATTATGGAAAAATGCTGCCGAATTTTGCTTAGGTCATAGGTATCAATTGACTAGTTATTGAGAATATCTAGAAATGGGGCATTACAGTTTCTGGAAGTTTATAAATGAGTCTCAAGTAAATATAATGTGACGCATTTCAAAACAGTGCGGCTAAGCTGCCCGGCTAAAGTGGATAATATCACACTATGAGGCTCAAGCTCACAGGCTCAATGATTATTTTCTAGGTCTGTGTTTGTACATTAAGTCTAATTGTTACTTTTCTGGGTTTGTGCATTACATGTGTATTACTAAAAATTACTAAAATGCTATTAATTTTTAAAAATCTAAAAAAGTCTGAAAACTTTCAAAATTGGTAAAAATTGATACACATGTTAAATATACTTAGATTAATAATTTTATAAAAAAATTTTAAAAAAATTAAAAAAAGTTAAATATGCCCAGGTGCACTGAAGCTATGTATGCCAAGCTAAATTTCTCAAATATGCAATTTTTATTTTTGTAATTTTATTTAATATTTATATTATTCTATAAAAATGAAAGACTCATTCTTGCACACAACAAAATCACAAAATATAAAGTCACATATTTAAAAAGTTTAAGCTTAAGCATGGATCAGAGTATGACCAGTAGCAACACATCCGGATGCGTAAGTATTGTTCTGGGATTGAATCCTGTGAGCTCCATTTGTAATCATGCAACAAGAAAAAAGCTTAAGCATGCATGCATGCGTATTGTAAAGAGAAAAACAAAAAGTTTCAAAAGGGCTGCCGGAAGTGCTGCGGGAGCACCGGATGGGGCGGGGGTTGGGATCGGTCGTTGATAGGCAACCTAAAATTTGCCAAAAACTTGATTTAAAAAAAAAGTAAAAATGTAGCCAAAACCACCAAGAATATATGAGGGACCCATATATCAACGACAGCATTTAATTAATTTATAGTTTATTCGAGCACTGATTAGAGCTATTCCAGCATCAACGAGAGGCATTCGTGGAACAAATGCCTCCATGATTTGATGCTCCATCTACTAGACTCGTGTTCTTCTATTATTGCCTCAAACGCATGTGCATAACGGTGTTGAATACCAGAGAGAAAAAGACAAGATGATTAGCAAAATCAGGGAGAAGGCATAAAAAAGAACATCTGGAATTCTGGACGGTCCACCTTGTCGTCCTTTAAATAGAATAATTGAATAATCGAGATGTTCTTTTGCATTATTATATAAATGCCACCAAAGTATTATACCCAATAATCATCCCACCAGGAATTCGGGTAGGTAGGGACTGGGGTGTGCACCACACTGGCATCTTAATTTCTGCCTGCGTTGTGCTTTCACGTGTAAGCAGGCCCGTCACGATCAATCATCTTCCCAACTTCGCGTGTACAAATTAGTCCATGAGCTGATGTTCCTCACATGTGTGAACTCGGTGTACTAAAAAAGATCTGGTCCGTTAATCTTGTCGGTGGGCTAATTGAAACATTTCCACTTCATCAAAATTTAGGACAACCTTGCTAGCTACCGTGTATATATAAAAAATACTCATAAATATGAGATGTTATCACTAACACGTTCCAATAAAAAAGTGGGCACCTGATTGACCAGGACAGTTTCCGACTGGCCAACCTGATGAATGACCTGGATCTTGGGTTAGCACCGATACTGGCGTGTGTTTCCGTGGCTGCCTGAGTCATTACCATTTGCCTCCGGAAGAGCGTAATCACTGATAAAACTGATATTGCCCTTTTTCTATAAAAGCTATGCGTCAAGATTTCCATGATCTCGTGTTACAGAAAAGTGTACTCGTCTCTTTCTTCTCTTATTCTAAGCCATTCATGCATGCTTGCCTAATTGGAATCAAACAGCGGAATAGAATAATACTATTATTTTCTACATGGTATGCACCGTCTAATATTTTTCATGGGGGGATTGAGATTTCAGCATGGGGATTGAGATTTCAGCATGCGTACATATTTGCATGCAGCGGCTGCATGTGTGGGTGGTGTGGGACGTCCTACTTGGCACTTACTGCGAGCCGGTGGCAAAAGTTTTTTCAGTGTGCGTGTTTCTCACTTTCTTGTCGATCCGGTTAAATTCCATGCATATATGCGCTGTGCGGCTGTCATGTTACTGTTTTGGGATCTCTTTCTTTTCTTACTGTTTCGTCAAATGTTTACAACGTTTTTTTTTTTTTCCAAAAAAAAATAAAAATTATTGGGGTGTCGTTTACATTCATCTCAGTAACCGGAACAAATCCATAGACCCCCGTACTGAGGAACAACATTTTCTGAACTCCCCATGAAGGGGAGACTCGAATACGGGCATGTTGGCAAGGAAGCCAGCCGCTGGTAGAAACTATAGCGTTCAATTGGGGGTTTGGTAAGCATATTGCTTTCACGGACTGGCAAGGCTTGTAGTAGGGCCATTATTGCCTCCTTTTTTTTTTTTGATTGATATATTTTTACATTCATCTCAATACATATTACACTGAAGTTCAGAGACATTCTTACAAATGTGGAGACACACAGCTCCCCCAAAGATATCTAAAGACATAGCTCTGCCGAAGAATAAGGAAGATACAACTTCCAACAATCAAACAAGAGACCACAACTCCTACTAACCACTATTCCTATTTCTGGCCGAAATCCCATGTACGGGATTCGAACCGCTCACCGCACAGCGCCTGCCTTATCTCAGTTGGTCATTATTGTCTCCCTTGTATGGAAGCATCCATCAATGGGACTAAATAAGAGCACATTTATTGGTGTTTTCTTCCAGAGAAAATAGATAAATTTTGTAAAAATGTCTAAAAAATTGTAATGACGTCTTAGGGTATAACTGTAATCCAAATTAAGGCGAATGTAAAATATGAGTATTAATAAAAAATTACATCTTATTATTATTATATTTACAACCCATATACATTTTTATATTCTTGCTCAACAGATTTTTTTTATCTTAAATAATAGAAGACTTTGCCCTTAATGCAAATGGGAGATAAATACTCTCCTTTTGATTTAGAACCAAGTCAACTAGTACAAAGGCCGCGTTGCAAACCAATTGCGCTACACATTTGGTGGCAAAAGTTCATTTGCATCTTGGTTTTGTATATTTTAGGTTTTTTTAATCATTCTCCAAATATTTTTTAGACATCGTTACTATCACCTCATCGTTCATTTCCCTCTTTATCCTTTCATAATCATCTATAAATCAAATTGAAAAGTTGTGGTTAAAGGACTTTTTAGAATTTTATTGTTTTTGTTTTAGTTATTGCAGTGTATCTAAGTGGATTACTGTTTCAATTTTTCAATATCATTTATTTAGTGTCAAATTTCTAAGTTAAATATTCCACAAATTAATATTTAGTGTCAAATTTCTAAGTTAAATATTCCATGAATTAAACGTATTAGTTACTTCAATTCATGCATGCATGTATATAGAGGACTGATCTCATGCAATATATTGCACATTCCATGAGGTGCAATATTTGAATCCATACTGTCAATTTTCTACCACTGAGCTAAGGAGTTGGATCGATTTTGAATATGCGTAGAAGAAAAGATAGGTTGCAAGTATTGATGGCAAGTACTTATAGCACATTAAATGTAAGAGGGATGGAAATGGCGAAATTCGAGTTGGACAAAAATAGTAGTAAACAAGTCGAGGGAGAGAATCATGAGGCGACAAAAATCGCTAGTGCTATTCTTGCAGAATTACACTTATCTAAAGATGTTGTCAATGCCTTTTGTTCGCACATTAAAGAAAGATAGAACACAATTCTATATGCTTGTATAGATGCTGAAATGCATCACTAAGCCTTTTTTTATTGGTCTTCACTGGCTCTTGATCGTTAGCAATGTAGTGAAAGTGTGAAACTAGCACTTATAACCCTTTCCATATTTGGAAGAAAAGTTGAAAACAAAGATTAATTAAACTGTCATCTCGCAGTCACACAAAAGAAATAGTTGATGAATATTCAGTAGTCTAGTTAATAGCCAATTTAAGTAACAATACGGGGCTTGGAACCCTACTCTTATCGAGGCATATGGTCTTTTGCTCGATTTGCAATGGGCATTGGGGCTGAATCACTGGAAGATGGTGGCAGAGTCTAACTCTCTCATCATTATCACACTCAAAATCAACAATAAAAAACTCTTCTCATCCTTAGGTTAGTGGGTGGATAAAATTAAAAGGGTGACAAGTGAATTTGAATCCTGCACTTTGGCCATGTGTTGTGCAGTGGAAGTATGGTGGTGCATACTCTGTTAGACAAAGCCTGTTGTAGTGTTGAAAACGAATCATCTTCGTTTGATCAATCATCCCCTTTGTCTCTAACCTCATGTGTAAGGATGTTCATTTTTCAAATGAATTTGATAACCTACCTCCTCCTTCCATCGCTAGCTCGTGATGGTGGTGGGCGGTGATAGTTTTCACCTTTCTCCCATAAATAGTAGCAATGTAGTAAGAATTTATCATGAGCATAAGCAAAAAAATCTTCATTTGCGGCAAAATTTCTTATTTTGATAAATTCCACAAATTGAAGTGACATACACAAGTCAACAAATTGGTCACAACTCACAAGGTAAGACATTAATTATTTTGAATATTAAATTATGGGGAAGAACTACTTGGGATTGTAGGTGTTTATGGGCCAACTTCCACGAATGGATATAAATCTACTCCCGGGCCAGTAATATCAGATTCGAAGATCTTTACTTTTGAAAAATAAACTCTCATCCAAAAAATACAATGACCATGAGTAGAGAACCAAAATGCATTTCGTAGCTTTCACTTGGATTGGAGAGGCTAGCAATGTTCAATCCTAAGTTTCCATAGAGTTGGTGACTATGCCTTTTTTTTGTTTATTGGTTTGCTATGCATTAATTCCCTTGCAGCATTGCCACCGCGGTACTTCATTTGGTCCACAGATGAGCCATGGGGATCGAAACACAGTTGAACGCGATGGTATCAAGCAGTAATTTCACACTCATTTGTAGCTAGGGGTAAAACTCGGGCTCATGAAACTCGAGTTTGCCTCAACCTTAATACTAACTATATTTATAAAACACTAACTTTAACCATATCCTAATCTTATTTGTAAAACTTAACCCTAATCCTATTTTTGAAAATCGAGTTTGAATTGAATTTTGGGTTGAAATTTATGTCGGTAAATTTCCATTTTATTTAAGAGTAATAAGTTTAGAATTTTATATAAATATATAATAATAACAAATCATGTAAGTAAACATAATAATATATAGTGAAATTATAAATTTTTGAAAAATAGTAATATAAAAATATTTTAAAAAAAATTTAACATAAAAAATAAGACAAGGGAATAAAATTAATGGATGTAAAAGTAAATAATAGAAATAAAAGATAAATACAAATACAAATAATAGATTTTATTTATAATATATTTACAACATGTAAAACATGTATTTAAATATAAATATAAATATAAATAATATAAATATGAAAATATAAAGAAATATTGTTTAAATATTATGTATATAATATATTTTATGATAAGTTCTTCGGGTCAGGATTCACTTGAACTATAATCCTATCATATTTACAAATTTAGTTTTTTGGGCTCAAGTCGAAAAAAATAAATTCAAACAACATTGAAAATTGGGTTTGATGAGCCAGTTTCGAGCTTAATCGAACCCAAGTTGCAACCCCACTTGTAGCATTCGCTGTAGTCTTTGTGTCTCCTTACATTAAAAAAAAACAATTCCTTTGTAACATTCACTGTGTCTGCATTAATTGGAGCTAAGGCCATGTCAGCTTGCCTATAGCCGTCGCTACAACACTTTCTCTCCATGCTTTAAATTTGATATCCAACGGCTCACAACAGTTCATTTAAATGGACGGTTAGGATGCAAAAATTACACGTTGGACAACTTACAATATATTGTTTATGAGTAGCCTCCATATATATGCACACACAAAGAGAGGTTAACTGGATAGGTGACGGACCTGAACGAGTTATATTTGAAAATTGGAAAAGAATCAAATTAGACAGTTGCAACAAAATGACATTAATGACACAACGACACTAAGGTCTATATTAACTGTTTGCAAATGTTACTTAACAATGTGTGGGTAAAAAGGTCATATTTTAGATGCCTCACATGTATTCTTAAGTAAGATATTCCAGTAACTGCTCTCACACCGTCGGAACACCTCAGAATTGTATGACAACTCTTAAATCTCTGCCTCGGTTTCTCTGGTGCTTCACTAAATCCGAACTAATAATTTATTATATACGATGTCGGGTACGTATGTGACTGATCATGCAAGTAATAGGTAGAATAAAGTAGAAACGCTAATGAAAAATTTTAAGAAAATATTATATTTATATATCTTATGTGCCGTCAACATAGGCGACCAATCATCTGACCTGGTACAACCATCATTCAACAACTATCTAGCTATTACATGCAACTTGCCCAAGATAAAATGAATGTTTTTTGAAAAAACAAATGAAGCCATTAATCCCGTCAACTATGTGTTAGAGCTGTGTATTTCTCTGGAATAGTCAATTATAAAAAACCAATTATCCGTTCCTGCATTTTCACAAATATGCGATAAACTATATATTTTTTTTAAAAAAAAAAGGCAAAGAGCACAAAAAAGAAAACACATAAAAATTAAAAACGGCGTAGCAGCAAAAATAACCAAACAGAAAGAAAGAATAGAGGCACTAGGAACAATTTTGACAGCCCATCCATAAAAAATCTATAAATTTAAGAGTCGCACGATTTAATTTCTCCAAATCAAGAAAGAGAATGACAACCCATCCGAGCACCTTCTGTTTGTGTTTCCTGTCAACGTTTATTTGTATTTGTCTTCAGTGCTGCAAAGAAAAGCAGCGAGTATTCCAAAGGATCTCTCAAATCGAAGCTTCCATAAAAAAATAAAAATTTTGGAATTGTGCTTTGTAAACACCGGGGGGTTGGGTGGTGGAAATCCTCGCTGCGTGCTTCCCACGTGCCACCTACCCCCTTGCTCGGAACTCGGGAATCATCCAATCAAATCCTAAAGGTTAGGTAGATACTAGATAACGGCCCGAGAAGCAACCACCATCCTTTGCATATGCTACCAGAACCGAACGCCTACACGCTTTCAAGTTTCAAATGCAAAAACCATCAACCAATCCATGGACCGAGCAGCAATTTTTTCGAATTTCATCTTTCTGCAAATTCAACCGTTAATTATTACTTTCCTTTCCCGTACACGGCTACGTATGATGTACAACACACAGAAATAGCCCATCCCTTGCCTGTTCTTGCATATAAACGGAACCGATTCTCTGTTCACAATGTGAATGTGCAGCGGATACATGTCATGTGCCTGCCTTATACTGCCATCCAGTCAGATCCGCATTCGTGGCGGCGGGCGGCGGGCAATTCCTTTTTGGAAACCGACGTACGTCGGGGTCCAGACGGCGACGTGAGATTAGATCAAAGCCGTACGCGTGGGAAGGCGGGGAAGGCACGTGTGGTTGTTGGAATCCTTGGGATGGGATTGGAATCTGCACCCCCGGAATTTTAACCGTAGATCCACCTAACAAAACTGAGGGAAGGTAGGTACACAGATTTTCCTGAATTGCAAAAGCGGGGGGGTTTGGTATTGCGCTTGCCCATGATTGGGGTCGCCTGCGGATCCCGCGCCAGCAGACCGCACATGTTTGCGTCTGCCAAGGCCGTTTAGAGGAACGGAGGATTTCGTTTTTCATACTCCTGCAAGGTGTTTCTCCTGATGGACGGGCGACATGGAATGATGCAATTCGTTATATGGCAATTTATCATGCGGCAGAAAGAAGATTTTTTGCAATTATACGAAAACTCGTTGGGATTCGGTTGCGCAGTCTTCGTGATATATCTGTTGGCGGCAAAACGATAGGCAGGAACAATGGCAGACGACATGCGTGACGTCAGGTTCCCAGGGACAGCAATCCGGAGCGCAATTCAGTGCACCCGGGTGCACTCAGCCTCAACGCACCCGGGTGCACTGCACCTATTTTTTTTTATTTTT
>JAXCLR010000001.1:57879461-57889556 GCA_035584095.1 Annona squamosa
CAAAAAAAAGTTGTTTTAAATAGGTTTTTTGAGGTGGGCTAAGTAGGCCATTTACTTAGCCCGGGCTAATAGAATCATTCCTCTACCATAAATGAGTCCTGACTCCCGAGTATGCGCGTAAATTAAGAAATGCTCAAATAGTTAATGCCTACATCACACATGTCTATCCATTTTTCCCATAAATGTTATTGGTCAAGATAGTTTCATTTTTGTTCTAAATGTGTGCGTATATTTATCTTAATATATTGTGAAGTTTCATGAAAAATCCTAATTTTCGTTTGTCATTATTATTTTACCAATAAAGTTTCTGATAAGAGCTAAAAGCTATATTATTTCAGCAAAAATGATAATTTATCAGATACCTTCCAAAAAAATGTCATCATTGATGATATGGAAATGACTCTGGGAAAAGTCCCCTGGAATAATTATAGTAGCTCTATAGCATGTGCTGAAGGTGTACAATGCTGTATTATGAAGACAAGCAGAATTAACAATGCTGTATTGTGAAAACAAGCAGAATTAAGTTCACTCGAGAGTCAATGAGTTCTTTAAATATGTAAGAACTCACATTCATGTTTATTGGGAGTGTTCTTATCTTTAACTTGAGATATTCTTCCCTGTTTCAGGTGCTTTTGATGGTGTCTTGGAGCTTCTAGTTCGAGCTGGTAGAAGTTTGCCAGAGGCTATCATGATGATGATACCTGAAGCTTGGCAAAATGATAAGAACATGGATATTGACAGGAAGGCACTATATGAATATTTCTCAGCTCTCATGGAACCATGGGATGGACCTGCTCTTATATCATGTAAGGATCCATGCATTGGTCTGTGTTTGAACTTCAAGTGATTTTCATTCAGATGCTTATATTCTGTACTATTTTTTAAATTCAGTTACTGATGGCCGATATCTTGGAGCAACATTAGACCGAAACGGGCTTCGTCCTGGTCGATTTTACATTACAAATAGTGGGCGTGTTATAATGGCCAGTGAAGTTGGTGTAGTGGACATTCCACCAGAAGATGTCCACCAAAAGGGGAGGCTCAACCCAGGAATGATGTTACTGGTAGACTTTGAAAACCATATGGTAGTTGATGATGGGTCTTTGAAGAAACAGTACTCACTTGAGAGGCCATATGGGGAGTGGCTTAGCAGACAGAAGATAAAGCTGGTAGACATTGTCAATTCTGTTTCTGAAAATGACAGAGTTCCCCCTGCCATTTCTGGAACGTTGCCTGTAAGAACAAAATCATTTTATCATGGTTTATTCTAAACTTGAAATGTTGTAATCTTTTTAATTTTGTTTTCTAGGTAAATATTTTGCTCAATAAAAAAGAAACGTGGTAATATTTTTTTGCCTTGTTATTTCAGGTGTCTGGTCATGATGTTAATGTTGAAAACTTGGGAATTCAAGGCATTTTGTCTCCATTGAAGGCTTTTGGGTTTGTGCTCTGTCCTTTTTTATAGTTAATGCCTCCCCTCTTTTCAAAAATCTTGAGGTCAATAAACTGAAACACTGCCGTTTGTGAATCAGGTACACTTTAGAAGCATTGGAGATGCTGCTGCTGCCTATGGCAAAAGATGGTTCGGAGGCACTTGGCTCAATGGGAAATGATTCTCCCTTAGCAGTGATGTCCAACCGGGAGAAACTTTCATTTGAGTATTTTAAGCAGATGTTTGCACAGGTTACAAATCCCCCAATTGATCCAATCCGTGAGAAAATAGTCACATCCATGGAGTGCATGATTGGTCCAGAAGGAGATCTTACTGAAACAACCGAGGAGCAATGCCATCGTCTCTCACTGAAAAGTCCTTTGCTGTCCATCGAAGAAATAGAGGCTATGAAAAAGATGAATTACAGAGGCTGGCGCAGCAAGGTGCTTGATATTACTTATTCTAAGGACTGTGGTCGGAAGGGTTTGGAGGAGACTCTGGAGAGGATCTGTTCTGAAGCAGATGATGCCATTAAAGAGGGATATACAACAGTGATATTATCTGATAGAGGTGAGAAATTGATGCAATATGAGCACATCATCCCATAGGCATACATTAGAACATGAGTTTGAAAGCAGTAATTTTTTGAAATAAATGCTGCAAAAATCTGAAATTATTTTGTTCTTTTTCTGTTGCACATGCTGCTTCTTTGACTATGTTTCTATATGTTGATAAATTTGATTTCATGCATTCCCTTTTTTGATCGAAATTTTAAAACTTGGTTGCTAGTGCATCTCTTTCGCAAGCATGCATCTGCTCTTTATCCATTTCATAATTTCCTAACCTTCAACTTCCTGTTCCCTCTGTTTCAACACAGCTTTCTCATCAAAGCGTGTCGCAGTAAGCTCCCTCCTGGCAGTTGGTGCTGTCCATCAACATTTGGTTTCAAAGCTTAAGCGCACTCGAATTGGATTGATAATTGAATCTGCTGAACCACGGGAGGTGCACCATTTCTGTACTCTTGTTGGGTTTGGCGCAGATGCCATATGCCCATATTTGGCCATAGAAGCTATTTGGCGACTTCAAATCGATGGAAAGATCCCTCCTAAATCAACTGGGGAGTTCCACTCCAAGGCAGAACTTGTAAAAAAGTACTTCAAAGCTAGCAACTATGGAATGATGAAAGTTCTTGCCAAAATGGGGATATCAACCTTGGCTTCATACAAAGGTGCTCAAATTTTTGAAGCATTGGGACTTTCATCTGAGGTTATAGAGAAGTGCTTTAATGGGACACCAAGTAGGGTGGAGGGCGCAACCTTCGAAATGTTGGCACGGGATGCTCTTAGTCTGCATGATTTGGCATTTCCCAGGAGTCCCTTTCCCCCAGGAAGTGCAGAGGCTGTGGCTCTGCCCAATCCTGGTGATTACCATTGGAGGAAAGGTGGTGAAATACATCTCAATGATCCCAATGCCATTGCAAAGCTTCAGGAAGCAGCCAGGACTAACAGCGTTGCTGCCTACAAACAATACTCAAAAATTATCCAGGAACTGAATAAAAGCTGCAATTTAAGGGGCATGCTAAAGTTCAAAGATGTGGACACAAAGATTCCATTGGATGAAGTGGAACCTGCTAGTGAGATTGTTAAACGTTTCTGCACTGGGGCCATGAGCTATGGATCAATATCATTGGAGGCACACACAGCCCTTGCTTTGGCAATGAACAAAATTGGTGGAAAATCGAATACAGGTGCAAAATAATTGGGGAAAATCTTTTTTTTACGAATTTTCTTGAATACCATTTTAAATTTGCTTTTTTTTTTTTTTTTGAAGCAAATTAGCATTGCATCTGGTTTCTGCTGTAAAGTGCTTTGGGATAGATTGTTACTAGATTCTTTACTATTTCAAGTTCCCTGTCCTTTAGTGTTGCTGGGTTTTAATTGGTGAAAAGATCATAATCCTTGTTGGAGTGCTTGCCGTGCCTTATATGGTTTTTGCACAAAACAAGAAAACTTTTTATATCCTTTTTGAAGCCAACTGCAAGTAGATGTCAATTTAGATGATGAGTTGCCCTCATTGCAAAATGACAATTGCTATTTGTTCATGGCAACTGCACTGAGTGGAGAGGAAAATAATGAGATTGTTTTTCAGAAGGCTTATTCGGTGAGATTATAGAGCAGCTTATATCACTTTCAAACATACGATTTATTGAAATATCTTTTGATCATCAAGCTATTTTTTTTTAATAAAAAAAAATTAAAAAGAAGGGGAGCCTTGGGGTAATGATAAAATTTTCTGTTGTTGACTTGGAGGTCACGGGTAGTTGTGGAAACCTTTTGCTTCAAAGGTACAGACCTGAAGTGGTATGACCCTTCCTTGTAACCTGCACATAGCAGAAGCTTAATGCACTAGACTGCTCCTTTTTTATGATTTTTTTTTGTTGTTTTTATATATGTTATTCCGTTTTTGAACTTCTTGTTCTCAGAGATGTCATGCTTTTATGTTTATCATTATTCGTAACTAAGTTTCTAAGTTTAACCAGGTTTGTTTGGTGATTTATCTCAAGACTCAAACAATTTGTTACTAGATTCTTTTTCTTTGTTTTTTTTCCTTCTTTTTCTTTTGAAGCGGATGGGGAATCAAATGTTGTCAAAAGACTTTGTTTTTTGCACATGATTGGTTTACATAGTCCACAACAAAAGCTGATACACTTATACGGCTTTTATTGCGCTATATGATTTGCAAGCATTTCCCTCTTAGAAATGATAGATAGACCTGAATTTTCTATCTGTTTATTTCTGTTAAAATGTTTTTGAAGGTGAGGGAGGCGAAAACCCATCACGCTTGGAGCCTCTTCCTGATGGCTCAATGAACCCTAGGAGAAGCGCAATTAAGCAAGTTGCAAGTGGGCGTTTTGGAGTTTCTAGCTATTATCTTACCAATGCAGATGAACTACAAATCAAGATGGCTCAGGTATTGTTTGGAAGTGTGCATGCATTTATTTAAGACAACCCTTTGAATATCATAAAATTTTTGCTTTGGGGTTATGTCTTCGTATTTAGCCTCTCCATGCATATTGGATTTGAGGTTCCTTTGTCTATGTATTTATGTTCATGGACAGGTTGTCCAGAAAGCAAAGCACCCAAATGTGGCTTCGTATCTAGGGGTGTGACTTGGGCCAAGTTGAGCTTGAACTTGGCCCTGAGCTTGAACTTGGCCCAACGAACTTAACCAATATGTAAATAGGATTGCAGTTAGGGTTCAAGCAAACTTGAGCCCGATTATATTTAATATAAAATGTATTATATAACACGTAGACAGTATCTCTTCATATTTATTTTATATTTTTGAGTACGTTTGTCATGTTGAAATTATATTATGGATAAATCATTTTCATTTACATCTATGTTCATATTTATATTACTTATACTTTTATTGGCTTACTTCCTTTATCTTATTTTGAAAGAATAAATTTTATCCTATAAAAATATTATTCATTACCATGTTAGGGTATATACTATTCTTTTTTTGCTTGCATGATTTGTTGTTGTTGTTGTTATATATTAAAATGAAAATTTAAACTTGTCGCTCTTAATTCAAATACAAACTTGTCAACTCGAATTCCAACCTGAACTTGATTTACAAAAAATTAAAGGTAAGGGCGTAGGTTTTACAGATAGGGTTAGAGTAAAGTTTAGGTTTTAGATTTTACAAATAAATTTGGGGTTAGGGTTGAGGCAAACCTGAAGTCCATGAGCCCTTGCACCCCTGTTTGTGTCATTAACTGACGCAGAACAGAGCTTGGTGAGATTACTTATGTGTTTCTGGTTATGGGCTCTGGTTGAATTTTTATTATTATTCTTTTTATGGGGTGCATTTGTTTTTAAGATGTAAATGCCTTATCACACAGGGAGCCAAGCCAGGTGAAGGAGGCGAACTTCCAGGACACAAAGTCATTGGTGACATCGCAGTTACACGGAACTCAACTGCTGGGGTAGGACTCATCAGCCCACCTCCTCATCATGACATCTATTCCATCGAGGACCTTGCTCAACTAATTTATGATCTCAAGGTATGTATTTCTGTGTATTTATTCTAATTGGCAAATTCGACACTTAATAGTTGTTAACATTTTATTTTCTTAGGGAATCAGTTCTGAGTGCTTCATGCATAATAATACATCTTTATTTATTGGGCCGTCTTTTTTATGTGACTTCTTTTCCATCCGCTTGCAGAATTCTAATCCAGGGGCTCGAATCAGTGTAAAACTTGTATCTGAGGCTGGAGTGGGAGTCATTGCTAGTGGAGTTGTGAAAGGTCATGCTGACCATGTATTGATTTCAGGTCATGATGGAGGTACAGGGGCTTCACGTTGGACCGGCATCAAGAATGCTGGGCTTCCTTGGGAGCTGGGATTGGCTGAGACTCACCAGACTCTAGTGGCAAATGACTTGCGTGGACGAACTGTTCTGCAGACAGATGGCCAGTTAAAAACTGGCAGAGATGTTGCTATTGCCGCTCTACTTGGTGCAGAAGAGTTTGGTTTCAGTACTGCCCCTTTGATAACTCTTGGGTGCATCATGATGAGGAAATGCCATAAGAATACCTGTCCTGTAGGAATTGCTACCCAAGATCCTGTTCTCCGCGAGAAATTTGCAGGAGAGCCAGAGCATGCCATTAACTTCTTCTTTATGCTGGCTGAGGAGGTGAGAGAAATCATGTCAAATTTGGGGTTCCGTACAATTAAGGAAATGGTTGGTCGTTCAGATATGCTAGAAGTTGATGCTGAAGTTGTCAAGAATAATGAGAAATTGCAAAATATTGACCTAACACTGCTACTCAGGCCTGCAGCAGATATTCGGCCAGAGGCTGCTCAATACTGCATCCAGAAGCAGGATCATGGGTTGGACATGGCTCTAGACCAAAATCTAATTTCTTTATCGAAGTCTGCTCTTGAAAAGTGCCTTCCTGTGTACATTGAGAGTCCTATCCGAAATGTAAATCGTGCCGTTGGGACTATGCTCAGCCACGAGGTGACTAAGCGCTATCACTTGGAGGGTCTTCCAAATGATTGCATCCATGTTAAGCTCTTTGGAAGTGCTGGTCAGAGCCTTGGTGCTTTCCTATGTCCTGGAATTACCCTGGAACTTGAAGGTGACAGCAATGACTATGTTGGCAAAGGACTATCTGGGGGAAAGATTGTAGTCTACCCTCCAAGAGAGAGCCAATTTGATCCCAGGGAAAACATCGTCATTGGCAATGTTGCTCTCTATGGAGCTACAAGTGGGGAGGCATACTTCAATGGAATGGCAGCTGAGAGATTTTGTGTACGTAATTCCGGTGCTAGAGCTGTAGTTGAAGGTGTCGGTGATCATGGGTGTGAATACATGACAGGGGGCACTGTTGTCGTGCTTGGAAGGACTGGAAGGAATTTTGCAGCTGGCATGAGTGGTGGAATTGCCTATGTCCTTGATGTGGACCAGAAGTTCAACTCTTGTTGCAACCATGAACTGGTGGATCTTGACAAAGTGGAAGAGGAAGAGGATATTAGAACTCTATGGATGATGATAAAACAACATCAGCAACATACAAACAGCAAGTTAGCTGGGGATGTTCTTGCCAATTTTGAGGACCTTCTTCCAAAATTTGTGAAAGTATTTCCACGGGATTACAAACGTGTTCTTCAGAATTTGAAGGTAGAGAAATCTGCCATGGAAGCTGAGGAACAAGATGAAGCAGAGTTGATGGAGAAGGATGCATTTGAAGAGCTTAAGAAGTTGGCAGCTGGATCCCCTAATGGGAAACAGGATGTGGTAATTCATTTTATTTGACGATAATCTTGTTATATGGTTGCATCCATCTTCTTTTGAGTATTCCAATAATTATTCTGATTGTTATGGCATGGTATCCTCTGGAAAGGTTCTTGCCTTTGTAATGTTTAATATGCATGTCAGTCAATTTGTTTCCTTTGAAAAATGCATGCATGTTGTTACGATCAATATGGTGCATGTTGTTTGGTGTGTGAGTTAGATCAGCAGCAAGACACATTTATTTAACAGGGTTTGTATTCTGGTTCTGACTAATGCCACCTGAAATTACTCATAATGGTAGGTGGTGGAAGAGTTGGACCCATCAGTGAGGCCAACACAAGTTCCAGATGCTGTCAAACATCGTGGCTTCATTGCTTATGAACGGGAAAGTATTTCTTACAGAGATCCTCTCACTCGGATTAATGACTGGGAAGAGGTTGCAGTGGAGGCTAGGGCAAATGAACTTTTAAAAACCCAGTCTGCCCGTTGCATGGATTGCGGAACTCCCTTTTGCCACCAGGTATAAGCTAGGGAACGCATAATACTCCAGATTTCCACGCAATGTTCATCTTCCTACCTCAACATGCATTACTTAGCTGATCACTTATCTTTGTTTTGTACAGGAAACATCTGGGTGCCCGCTTGGAAATAAGATCCCAGAATTCAATGAACTGGTATACCAGAATAGGTGGCCCGAGGCATTGGAACGGCTTCTGGAAACAAACAATTTCCCAGAATTTACAGGACGAGTATGTCCGGCTCCATGTGAAGGATCGTGTGTTCTAGGCATAATTGAGAACCCTGTGTCTATTAAAAGCATAGAATGTACAATCATAGACAAGGCCTACACAGAAGGGTGGATGCTACCTCGACCTCCGCAGAAGAGAACTGGGTATGATCCTCTTGCTCTTGTGAATGGAGCTTAGTCAACTTTTTATGATTTTGCTTCAATTTTGTTTTTTTTTTAAAACCTTTTTCCTTTTAAAGAGGGATCCAAAGTCTCTACTCTCCACCCCCACCCCCTTCTTCTTTTTCTTTAATTCTTCCCTTCCCTTCCTCTTTTTGATGAGGTTCTTTAAGTTAATTGATTATTTTTCTCTTGAGTTTTTCCCCTTTTTTTTTATAAATGTCAAATTTTATGCAACAAGCATTTGTTAAGTTAGTATCCAATCTCAATGGCTTTTGTCACATTTCTGATGGAGGGATGCCATGTATCATGAAACTATGTCTGTATGCTTGAGTTGTTTAATTAAGTAAAAAACAGATCTGTGGAGGCAAAGTTGCCTGTACTTTCTCTTCAAATTTAGTTCACTAAAGTGTGGAATGGTATGTAACAACCTGTGGTTGCAGCAAAAGAGTTGCTATAGTTGGCAGCGGACCAGCTGGCTTGGCTGCTGCTGACCAACTGAATAAAAGGGGGCACTTGGTCACTGTCTTTGAGCGTTCTGATCGAATTGGTGGGTTGATGATGTATGGTGTCCCTAACATGAAGGCAGACAAGGTTGATGTTGTTCAGCGCCGTGTTAATCTTATGGCTGAAGAAGGTGTCAACTTTGTAGTGAATGCTAATGTGGGGACAGACCCCTCATACTCAATCGAACAGCTTCGGGCTGACAATGATGCGATTATATTGGCTTGTGGGGCAACAAAACCAAGGTGATGCATTCTTCCTCTTTCCACATTTGGGCCAGAGTAGATTAAAGAACTTGCTGGGGTAGTTGTACCAGGATCGATTCCGGTTCACCAGTTTGTTTAACTGGAAGTGTTGATGCACAAAAATTGGTGTTATTTTGGTCCAGCTGATCTGCAGGTTCTTCAACATCTTTTATGTTTAAGATAAAGTTGTTCTATTGTTGAGCTGAAAGCTTTTTGAGGAAAAAAATTTGTTTCTGTTTATATAAAAATATGTTAAGCAACTTCAATAAGAAGCTGTCGTTGTTTGTGTGCTTCTATGAAGTGAAACAGTTTTTATAGATTTATTTCTTCCTTTGCAGGGATCTTTCTGTTCCTGGTCGGGAACTTTCGGGAATCCATTTTGCAATGGAATTTCTACATGCAAATACAAAAAGCTTTTTGGACAGCAATCTAAAGGATGGAAAATACATTTCCGCCAAGGGAAAGAAGGTGGTTGTTATTGGAGGCGGAGACACCGGAACTGATTGTGTAGGGACAGCTATCCGACATGGATGTACCAATCTTGTTAATCTGGAGCTTCTTCCAAAGCCACCTGAAAAAAGGGCTCCTGGGAACCCATGGCCGCAGGTTTGGTCTCTACTTTCTTGAAATGGCCATTGTGCCATTATGTTTGTTCGTTTTTCGTGTAATTGTTTATTTTCTGTGTTGTGTACTCATTATTTCATGTAGCTTTATTATGGTTTCCTTTAATGGTTATGCAGTGGCCTCGCATATTCCGTGTGGACTATGGTCACCAAGAAGCTGCAGCTAAAATGGGAAAGGACCCCAGATCTTATGAAGTCCTGACCAAGAGGTTTGTGGGAGATGAAAATGGTACAGTCAAGGGACTTGAGTTCGTCCGAGTACACTGGGAGAAGGATGCCAGTGGTAAGTTTCAGCTTCAGGAAGTCGAAGGAAGTGAGGAGTTCATCGAGGCTGATCTAGTGCTCTTAGCAATGGGTTTCCTTGGTCCAGAGCCGGTGAGTACTCTCCGCCTGTGGCTGTCTATATCAACGGAATCTGTGCCATCTTCCCTTGAAACCTACATAGATAATGCAAATCTTTAAATCATCATCATCACCATCATCTGTTCCTAACTTGTACAGACTGTTGCGGAGAAGCTGGGAGTGGAGAGGGACAACCGCTCAAACTTCAAAGCTGAGTATGGTCGTTTCTCCACCA
>JAXCLR010000001.1:57894676-57904936 GCA_035584095.1 Annona squamosa
TCCTAAGAGAATGGATCGCCTCATATGCCACTAACATGTTGTCAGTTATAAGACGGCCTGGCACAAAAGCGCTTTGTCCCCCCCCCCCCGATGACCTCGTTGAGAATGGCTTTAAGCCTGTTGGCCAAAACCTTTGCGAAAATCTTGTAAACGACATTGCATAAGCTTATTGGCCGAAACTGTGACAATTCCTGAGCACCCTTGGTCTTCAGGATCAAAACCAGGGTTGTATCATTAACCTTCTGAATATACCTCTCTCTTTGAGCTTGGTTAGCCTCCTCCATGATTGATTTGCACCACTGAAAGATGTCTCGCCCCACAATATGCCAGTGTTTCTGAAAGAATCCCGGAGACATCCCGTCCGGCCCCGGGGCTTTGGAAGGGCACATCCCTTTCACCGCGCTTACCACTTCGCCCATGCACAATGGTCTAATCAAATCCCTTCTCTGCGACTCAGAGATTTTCCGTTTAAAGAGACTAGGGACCCAGTTTGCAATCTGTGGTCGAGAAAAGATATATATCTCTGAGAAGTGGGATGCAGTCATGTTCAGCAGCTCGTCTTGGTCCTTGACCCATCTACCATCAATATCTCGAAGCATCTCAATAGAATTTGCTCGTCTTCAATTGGAAGCCATCCGATAGAAGAAAGCTGTGTTCCTGTCACCCTCCAAAAGCCAGTGGGTTTTGGCCCGAATACTCCATAATTGCTCCTCATCTTCTAGCAAAAGGTTAATTTGGTGCTTGAGAAGCCTCATTTGATCATCACGAGCATCAGACGGACAAAGCCCCCTCAAATCCGAGAGCTCTTTCTGTTTTCTGTTAATAGCCTGTCTGAGATTTCCCTTTTTCGATCTGTTCCATTTGAGTAATTCCATGCCCGCCTTCTTGATTTTCCATGTTACCACATCCGTAGCATTTGCTCCCCTAAAAGATTCAGACTCCCACACATTCTGGATGATTCCCGTGGCCTCCGCATCTCTAGCCCAGAAGAGCTCATATCTGAACTCCTTGGGCGGCCCCCTACCGCCTATCCTGGGTTCAAGCAGAAGAAGAATTGGGCAGTGGTCAGATGTGGCCGCCGACAAGTGAACTACCCGAGCACGAAGGAATAAATTTGACCATGAGGGATTTGACAGGCCCCTATCAAGCCTCGCTTCCACTTTTTGAGGGCCCCTATCAAGCCTCGCCTCCAGTGAAAGAAATGTCCTGTAAATTGCATAAATCGATAGTAGAGCGAAAAAGATCCATTTGGCCTTGGTTACGAGACCTCGAATTGATGAATTCCGACGGTCCAAGCACCTCGTTGAAATCTCCCATAACGAGCCATGGAGTGTCATCACTTGGAGCCAATTGGTTGAGGATGTTCCAAGAGAAATGGCGGCGGTGAGCCTCGGGGTGACCATAGAACCCCGAGAAGCGCCAGCCCAAAAAGTTCACATCGATGTGATGAGCCGAGAAACTCCGCACCGACGCCGGATGGTCGTTATTCCAAAAAATCGCTAGCCCTCCGCTCCTAGCGACAGAGTCCACAACAAAACACGAGTCAAACCGGAGTTTCCGCCGAATCGGCTCCATCTCCTTTGCATTGCACTTCGTCTCGCACAAAAAGATGAGTTTGGGTGCTTGTCTCCTAACAAGATCAAAAATATTACGAATTGCCCATGGGTTCCCAAGCCCACGGCAATTCCATGCCAAAACAGCCATATCACTTGAGGTGGGGCTGGAGAATCCCCACAGCCTCCACCTCCCCATCAATAGGCACTGCCAACACATTTGTCTGTTTTCGCTGACAGTTCGGGTTTTACTTGACCTCGTCAAGAAGAAATTTCCCTGTTTGATTTTTTGGCTGAAGCCAAACACAAGGGTATTGAAATGGAATCAATTAAGCTGAAATTAAAGTATGTCTATTGCTTTAATGTGGATAATTGTGATCGTAGGGGTGGTCTTGCTTAATTATGGAATAAGGAACTCTCAATTGATGTTATGTCCTACTCTCCGAATCACATTGATTTACAGGTTGGGGGCCACAATGGGAGACTACGGAGATTGACAGGTATCTATGGGAATCCTGTGAGCAATAGATGATGAGAGACATGGGACCTAATGCGTCAACTTCATGGGCATGATAGACTTCCGTGGCTTCTTATTGGGGACTTCAATGAAGTTGTAAGAGAATCCAAATATCTAAGTTCTTTCCAAAGAGTAGAGTGCAAAATGGCATCTTTCAGGGAGGTTATCAATGACTGTGGATTGATGGATTTGGGCTTCATAGGGGTCCCTTTTACCTTGCGAAACAATCGAGGTGGTGGGGAGCGGGTAGAGGCTAGACTTGATAGAGCCTTGGCTTCTAATGATTGGATCACTACTTTCCCCTCTGCGCATCTCATCCATTTATCTGTAGCTGCATCTGATCATAATCCCATCCAGCTGAACATGAACAACAATGAAATTCAAAAAAGGTCAAAGCGTGGTTTCAAATACGAACATTATTCGGGTAGAAGTAAATCTGCTTTCCAATTGGTACAAGATTGTTCGGGCCTAGACAACGTGATGATATGGTCATTTTTGGACCATTTAGGCTCAAACTAAATGAGTGTGGAGAAAAGCTCCTCGGATGGCACCGATTGTCAGGGGGAAATAGAGCTAAACGAATCCAAATTGAACAAAACAAATTCCATTAGCTGAGATCTCTTCTTCCTTCAAATTTAGTGACAGTCGCATCAAAAGTGTAGAGAAACTGATTAATATCTTGTTGGAAGAGAAGGAAGTTTTTTGGGAAAACAGAGGGCAAAGGTCAATTGGCTTAACCATGGGGATCAGAATACTCGGTTCTTCCGCGTATTTGTCTATGAAAAAGGAGAAGGAACCAAATATTGGTGTTAGAAGATGACTCTCGTAATATGGTAAGGAATCCGCATGAATTGGAACAATTGGCAACCAATTATTTCCAACAACTCTTTACTTCAGACAGGTTGCAAGATGGTAAGGAAATTACTGATCTAATCCAAAGAAGAGTGTTTGATGAAGATAACTAATTTCTCACTTCATCCTTATTTGAGGTGGAGATTGCCAAGGTGGTGAGAGGTATGGATCCATTTGAGGCTCCTGGTCCTGATGGTATGACCGCTGGTCTCTATCAACACCATTAGGAAATTGTGGGCAATGATGTGTACTTTTCTTGTAAAAATTTTCTGCACTCTAGCCTCAGGCATCTTTGTGATGGTTTATTGTTTGAGATTAATCACATGGAAATTGTGCTCATCCCCAAGAGATCAGGGGCTTGCAAATTATCTGATTTCAGACCTATCAACCTGTGCAATGTTATTTATAAAATACTTGCCAAGACCCTTTCTAATCAGTTGAGACTAGTAATTGCCAAACTAATTTCCCAAAACCAGAGCGATTATATTCGAGGAAGATTAATAATGGACAATATGCTCATTGTTTATGAGGTCATCCACACTTTGAGGAAAAAGAGGAGGGGTAGCGTAGGTGAGATGGCTGTTAAGTTAGATCTTGAGAAAGCTTATGATCAAATTGATTGGACTTATGTTTGTCAAGTCATGAGGAAAATGGGTATAATGGCCCATAATCGAATCCCACATCCAAAGAGGGGAGAAAATTCCTGGTAGTTTACAAGTAAATCTCAAGTTCAATATGTTGTGATGTGTTTTAAAGCCGTGCGACTAAGCTGCAAGGCCAGAGCAGACAATATCACACTGTGAGACTCATAGCCCACATGCCCAACGTATGTTTTTCTAGGTCTATGTGCTCTGTGCGTCAGACTCGATGATCACCTTTCTGGGTCTATACATGACAAGTGGTATCAAAGCAGCTCCCCCTCCAATAGGTATGCGTTTTAAAGTCGAGTGGCTAAGCTGCCAAGCCGGAGCAGACAATATCACACCGTGAGGACCATAACCCACAGGCCCAATGGATATTTTTTTAGGTCTGTGTGCTCTATCCGTCAAGTTTAATGATCGCTTTTTTGAGTCTATGCATGACAATGGGCTTCTATGAGAAATGGATCGGGTCGATACAAAGTTGCATATCAACAGTTTCCTATCATGTCAATCTCAATGGATTCAAGACGACAACATTTTAAGCTAGTTGGGGCATTCGGCAAGGTGATCCACTTTCCCCTTATTTATTCCTACTTAGCGCTGAAGGCTTCTCTACCTTGATAAAGAAATTTCATTATTCGAATCTATTCCATGGGATTAAGTTGTCCAATCGTGGCCTAGTCATATCTCCTCTTTTTTGCAAATGATACCTTACTTTTTCTTCGTGCAGATATGTATGAGGTTACCAATATGACACAGTTGATAAAATCATTTGAGCGCGGTTCTGGGCTGCGTGTAAACATAAATAAAACTTTCATCATTTTCAGCTGTAATGTTGGTAGGGATCTGATGGTAGAGTTGGAAAAGTTGATTGGTTCTTGTGGCCATCCAATTGATAATTACCTTGGGTTGCTTGCTTGGTTGGGAAGATCATGTTTTCAGGTACGTTAAGGAGAGAGTGTGGGAGAAAATTGCGAAGTTGGAAAGGTCATCTATTCTCTCGGGGAGGTAAGGAGGTTTTAATTAAAGTTGTGGCCCAGGCAATCCCAACCTCTGCCATAAGCATATTCTTTCTCCCCAGAAAATTATTTTAGGATATTGAGGGTCTCATGAGTAGATTTTGGTGGGGTGATAGAGATGGGAAAAGAAAGATTTCATGGGTGATCTACAAAAGAATGTGCTTGCTCAAGGAGTAGGGTGGGATTGGTTTCAGAAGACTAGAAGCATTCACCTGGCCATGTTGGCCAAACAGCTTTGGAGAATCACTTTCAATCAGGAGTCCGTCCTTCGCATGATATTCAAGGCCAAGTATTTCCCCCATGGTGACGTTTGGGACCGTACCTCAAAACAATCTGATTCTTTCACATGGAGATGCTTGTTGAAAGCAATTGAAGTCTTAAGAATGGGCACTAAGTGGTGTTTGGGAAATGGACACACGATTAAATTCTTCCTTGATAAATGGACTCCCGCAACAGTATTGAAGGTTGTTCCGTACTGGAGGATATCAATGATAATGCAAAAGTGGTGGAATTTATTGACTGGGTAGATTGGTCCTGGGATGAAGATGCAGTTAGAAGAGTTGTTCGTGAAGATGGCTGGCGGACCATCTATAACATCCCCATTCCCAATGGTTAAATGGATGATCACAGATATTGGGCACCGGAAAAGGAAGGTCACTTTACAGTCAAATCTGCATACATGTTAATTCTCTCAAATTCCCTATCAAATAGTGAATACAGCAATCTGAGGTGGGTTCAAAACACTTTGGAAACTGAAGATCCCTAAAAAAGTCATTATATTCGGCTGGAGGTCGTTCCTTGACTCGCTTCCTACCAATGAAAATCTAATTAAGAGAGGAATCCAAGTCCAATATCTTTGTCGTCTATGTTATGTTGCTCCTGAAAACACTAACCATCTGTTTTGGAGCTATCCAAGCACTTGGGATGCTTTCATCCCCCAACTTCAAAGATTATGATAAGGTAGGGGGTTTGCTTCGTTGAACGGGGCTTTCAATTACCTTATCCAGCAAACAGAGCTTAACCTTTTCACCTTTCTTCTTTGCACATGCTGGAAAATATGGCACCTCATAAACAAATTTTATAAAGAAGACATTAGGGATATACCTCGGTGGGTGACAAACTTCCTGCATGAAGCATCTTTTGCCAGGAAATTGTGTGTGCAGTATTACCTTATTCAATATAGCCCTGCCAAATAGCTGCTTCCTAATAGGGGATTATTAAAAATTAACATGGATGCTGGATATTGTATGCAGGATCAAAGGGTTGCCGTTGCTGCTCTAATTCGTGATCATATGAGCAGATTCATAGTTGGGTTAAATGGGGTCCAATGGAGCCAGAAATTATGGAAGCTCATGCCATTTCGATGAGTACTCGCCGGGCATCTGAATTGTCTTACACAAGAATACAAATCGACACAGATTCTTTACTTCTGGCATCATCACTTAACGGAAATGACAACTGCAGATCTTACTTAGGAACATTACCAACCCAGATCAGAAATCAGATGGTTAATTTTGACTGCTGTCTCGTCTCACATGTTTTCAGAACAGGTAACCATGCAGCACATTTTCTTGTTGAAAATACCTTGTATGGAGATCCTATAGAATGTACTCAGGAGGATAACCCCCCACTGTGTATAACTGAAATCCTACGTAAAGACAATCTTTTTTGGGATGAAATTCCTGATGGTTTTGCCTCCCTGGACCCTCCACATTAGCGTGGGTTGGTTGGAGGTCTTTCCATCAGAGTTACTTTTTTTGTCAAAAAAATAAATTGAATTTTTTAATAACTCAAAATCAACATCTCATTATTACTTATTGGATATTTATTATTTATAATTATTTAAAATAATAAATTAGTCCTATAATTATGGCTGATAAGTGAAACTACAGCTTCTGCTGAGCATACTAATGATGGTGTTACCTATTTAGAATACTAAGCAATGATACGTTGTCTGAGCAAGAATTTCGGCGGAATATAAGGGTCACAGGCCTCTTTCCATTCAACAGGTTAAACCTGCCGGATAGAAAACCGGTTAAATCTCTGGGTTATACCGTTAAATCTGAGTCAATTCTATGAGTCGGATCGGCCAGCCTTCTGAGTTAACAGTCGCACCAGCCGGCCCAATCCGGCTTTGATAACAGGGAATTCGTGGATTGCAAGAAAACCGGGTGAGTTGGTGACTGACAACTGAAGGCAGGGATGGTCTCCCCCACCGACGCGGTGGTTATCAACACAGATGTACAGCGAAACCAGCTAAAGTGCGATCTAACTGTAGTTTCTTCTTCGGATTACGCCTTTTGCACCTACTCGAATTTTTTTCCCTTGCTTGCTGCATGCCATCGAGTACCAAGCAGAGCAATAAGATAGAGACCGCTATGAGAAATTGGTCTCAATAAGAATTTCTCAGCAACTCATTCGACTTTTTCCAAGTACAGCAAACTCTTTTCCCTCCCAGATAAATGTTGTTAACCATAGCAAACAATTCCGTAGTCCGTACATGATGGATCAGTCAGGTTGTCTAGCATCATCTTTGAAGCTTTTGTCATCTCATGGTACACCATCTCACTCCAACAACGCTGCATTTTTCGCTCAAAGTAGCAGTAGCGTATGTGGCAACCAAGGAATAAAGAAAATCATTGATTTTTCTTCCTTGATCTAGATTCTCTGGAACTTTTTTTTTTTCTTTTGATAGATGATTCTCTGGAACTTTAAAGATGGTTATTGTCAATATTCGAAAAAGAGGAAAAAACATAAAAATGACTGTGCTGTGCCGCATTTCATCCCTAATAAGTTGACTCAATGGATAGGAATCAGGATGGGCAGGTTTATTTGAACTCAATCCCCTTCCACTGTGGTAAGCCAAGGTCTAACAGGTTAATACATTGCTATCTAAAAACAAAGAATTATCACAATCAAACAATAATACAGGTTTTTCACAGTCACCAGTGAAAGAAAAGGGTGAGTTAAAACAAAAGAAATAAATGCCCAGTTACCTAAGAACTTCCTTTACAAAAGCAAACAAAACACCTAGCGTTACTGCCATATCATAATAATTAACACAAATACAATACCATTCTGTCAAATTCCCCTGATACAGTGACCTTCTATAAGGATCTCTTAACTTTTAGAAGGGAAGAATTCTTCATGCTTCTTAGTCGATCATACATTTACAGGCATCCTAATCTATTAAGTTCCAGACATGGGTAATTTTGCAACTAGAACAAATTTAAGAAATCCATAGCCAGCCACCCGATGTCAATATAGATTTCATAGGTCAACAATTCAGGCAAACTGCAAGACACGCCCATGCTTGATCATTTTTAAGTCAGTGAAACGGACAATCTCATTCAAAGGAACAAAAAAAAAAAAACAAAAGAAATGAGTCTGCCGAGAAAACAAAAATGTCTCTTGCCTTTTAAGTGGAGGTTCCTAACAGAATCGAGTAATTATAAAATAGATATGCATCTGTCCTTATATGACATCCACCCGTAGATAGACATGGTCCAGATCAGAAATGGACCAACTCAACCTAACATAACTCATCAGAAGCGTTGTCCAGTCAATTGGGTGAGGACTGAGGGAGCACAAAGTTAGTGGAAATATGAATGTCAATTGTTGCCATAGTGCATGAAACAGCTCTCAAATGAAGCTAACATTGCTCTCACCATTTACAGGAGCCTCAAATTTGACGTTTTAGTAGAGTAAGCAAATCAAATAGAAACAACACGACCATCAATTGTTGCACTTCTTTATTAGGAATTTCTCTTTGCCATAGTTTTAAAGAAAATGGAAACAAGTTTTTTTTCCTGCATTTGACAGCAGACATCGATAATCCAGATACATAAAAATCAAGATGGCATCAACTATGTGCTCTCATGGCCATCAAACAACGTCAGAAGCAACCCCCTAACTGCAAAAGAAGCATTCGCAAGCACAAATGACATCATTAGACATCTGCAACTAAGGAAAAGCTCTGATAAATAATTATCTGTTCATTGCATTGTGGAATAAACTTAACATGCATATGTCAAAGCTTTGTATGTTTGAACAGCAACATATGACAATAAAAAAAAGGACAAGACACCAGAATTACTCTGGCTAGAAGCACAGAGCTCACTAAAATGGTTAGCTTTCCTGAATGGAGCCCATCATGAATGGATAATAAATTAATAACCAATTCATCTATTAAATTTCAAGGAGTTATCATGGGGAGCAAAGGCAATGCTCGTTCTCAAATAATGAGACAATAGAGCCACCAAACAGGAAGGAGAAAAACCATAACAGTTGTTATGTTTTGAAAATATGGGATCTAAATATCCATCATTCTGCCTTTTGTAAGACATCCCACACATACCCATCAAGTGAGATTCAGCAGTCAGACAGCTTGGAAGTGGATTCAATTCTCAGAGCCGAAATCACCAAAAACTAAAATATACATATATGTATACTGAAGTACTTCTTGGAGCATCTTACTTATCCAATAAAAAAGTTTCTTTGCAAGAAAGTCAAGGTGAAAACTCCAATTAAATCCAAGCAATCGCACTCTACATACCAGAATAGCTTCAATCTCTCCGTCGGAGACTGGGGTTCTCTTTGGCTGAAGGGAAGCCTTCCCACCAACAGCAGTGTTCTTCGGTGGGGCAGGAACTTCTGATCTTAAAGCATAACTGTCTTGAGCTTTACCAGAGGAAGACACTTGCGATCCAGAGCCTATGCAACAAATCGCACACAAAAAATAAAAAAAATAAAAAAAATCAAAGCATTCAATCCATAAACCAGGGATCTAAAATCAAGACTATGAAAACCACACAAAGTTACTACAGAATATTTTATCAATCTGCTTGAATCGACGACCCAATATCAATCGCATAGATTAGGACAACGGTAACTAGACTATCCCTGACTGCTTGTAACATCCTTCCGTTGTAATTTTTGCAAGCCGCATCTTAATCCGTAGTATTTGATTGCTTGCGCTTTCAAACTCAGAATATTGAAAGCAGCGCACGTTCTTTGATTTAAATTTCTGGAGGCATCTTCTGTGAACACGCAGCTTATGAAATTGAAACTTGCAATCAACCATAACAGCTCTTTGGCTTAAATTTGAGAGGCTGGGTAGTGCTTAAAACAATTACGAATAAGTAATTTTTTGTACGTAGAAGAATCTCAGCCAAGAATTACCATCTTCCATCGTTAAATTTCTCAAGAAAAACTGGCTTCTGCATCTGAAGATTCTATTAACGATGTCAAACCAGTGGGGGTGGAAGTGGTTCATAATGTCAATCCTGTGTAAAATTAAAGGATGGGGAAGCACCAATTTCGTGGAAGATCAGATTGGGGGTGGGGGTGTCTGGGAGCTGAATGAAAGATAGAACAAATATAGCAAATAAATAAAGAAACAAACAAAAGAAGTGAAAGGAAAGGAAGCAAGAACCTGATGACGCTGGCTTGGGATGCCTTTGAGGGAATTTGATGCGGGGGATGTGCTTTAGATGCTGCGCCCCGGCCATTTCTTCTCCGGTGTGGAATTGGGGAACAAAGCTACGTGAGAGAGAGAGGGTTCTTTCCAGAGGGAGGAAGGAAGAAGAACGACGCAAACAAGTACGGGAACCAATTATATACACCTGGGTGCATTCAGACTCAATGCACCCAGGTGTACTACACCTATTTTCTTTTAT
>JAXCLR010000001.1:57907084-57919423 GCA_035584095.1 Annona squamosa
ATCACCTTATCCCTTCTTCCCCTCGCAGTGCAAGGGAGCTGGGATAGGGTTTTCCTTTTTCCATCAAAAAAAAAAAAGTATGTTTAATTTATAAGCTAAGTTTTACTATATTTTGACATGTTTATATATTTTTTATTTTTATACATAGAAACAGTACGATAATTTTTGCAGGAATATTCATAGAAAAACTAAAAAAAATTAAAAAAATATATAATAAACGGTGGAACACAATTGGGACCCAACTTCAGCCCAACCACATGTGATTAGGAGATATAGACTTTACAAATAATTGACTTGCATATCACCCAATCAACAATCAGATCAATTGCCAACTAGTTTAGGCGAGTTGGTCACGACGTTAGCTTAGATGCAAGTGTTGTGAGTTTTAATTTTCCTGTGGAAAGAATGGGAGCTTAGTCTCACATAAAGGGTGGGAGCCTCTGACCTCCCAAATCGATAGATGAGAGTTTATTGTCTCACTTACGGATAAGGTGTTTCCATTATGCTTGATTATACTATATAATGAGATGTAAGACTGTGCCAAACAAAAAAAAATCACATCGATTAAAATTCAAAAAATAAAATATTACAAAAAGTATTCGGCATAGGTTAAGGATTTCATAGAATCTTGAGAAATATCAAACTAGAATTTAAAGAGAAAAGACCTATTCCCATGTTGTTGCATGAAATAAATAAAGTTTTGGGTTGTAAAGGGTACAACTAATTAAATATCAATCCCATCAGCCTTCTGAACTTCTGGGGCCTCCGAGATTGTATGCAACGTGGGTGTCCAAAAACCAGATCTCTCGTCTCTCCTCCTCTCAATCTCCTCCAAAGCATGATCCAGTCTCATTCTTCCACCTTGCTCCTTCAAACGAAGTTGCAGCAAGTCCAACTCTTCTTTACTCAATGATAACTTCACTGAAACGCTGCTTTTTCCTTTCTTCCTCTCCATGCAATTCCCCATTATTTCCCGCACTTTGTGGGGAAAAAACAATTGACATGCAAAGAACCTTTATTCAAATTTCAATCCAGCTGCCCAAAAAACCTAAATAAGTATGTGGTCTTCTCCTTGAAAGTTGAGGGCCATCAGGGGTGATGTTATTATTTATAAGGGGACTTTGTGCCTAATAGAATAGATGCACAATAGAACGTTTTTGGAGTTGCTAATGTCACTAAAATATTCTTTTCTATTAAAAAATAAAGAAATGGTGATTTGCAAATACAATTACTTAGCTTATTTTGACCATAATTACAAATATACCCACATAGTTTCAATTACAAATAACTCTATACAGTTTAACCATATTGTAAATATACCGACATCATTACTGTACTATTATGACATGGGTATATTTACAAAAATAGGCAAATTACAAAGATATATTTGCAATTTCAAAAATTAAATTAACAGTAAATCTATTTCCTTTTGCCCTTAGAACTATATAGATCGTCATTATTTTCTTTAATTTCACTCTTCGGAACATATTTCCTTGCAAATCTACTCATGTTTGATATCTTTACAAATACATTCATAACATAAATGTGTAATCACGATGTCATAATAGCATATATATATATTTGCAATTTTGGTCAAATTATGTAGAGTTATTTGTAATTTCTAACATTATTTGGGTGTATTTGCAACTATTATCAAACTAAGTGGGTATATTTGCAAATTATCTATAAAGAAACAATGAGAAAAAATGATTGCTAGAATAGCAGTATAGTATAGCATGAATAATGGGAGTTATTAATTGATCTCAATTCGTGCAATAGATTTGAAGAAAAAGTTAATAATGTAATATAAATGCTAATATAGAAAAAGCAGGAATATTGCAAATAATAAGGGTCGTGATCATTTATGGCCGGTCAAAGATGTTTCTTTTTTCTGAGCAGTTATATATTCTTGCATTTTTTTTGTTTGAAATGTTATTCCAAATGTATACAATATATAAACTAAGATTTACTATTACAAATATGTACAATTTTAAACATAATCTTTTTGAAACTTAAAACATATTTTTGATTGGTTGTACAAATTATGTTTCATTTTCTATTACTACACTAAGTTCCTGTCTATCGGGAGATTAAGTTCCTGTCTATCGGGAGACTACACTCTCCATGTTGGAATTTTGGACATACATATATAATAATTATATGTATATGCTATTATAAATGACGACTCAAATTATAAAGGGATCTTATAAGGTTTGATGGGCCTAAATCATCTAATAAAGTATGGATCTCCTATGCGTAGAAACCCAATAGCCTAATTTCTAATTTCTATTTTATGATGGGCTAAATTAGAAATACGAAAAATAGGCTCTTTATATAAACGGTTGTGGTCCCCAGGTTATGCATCTATGAGGGTTCTTTTCTAACATCTCATCATTAGAAAAAAGAAACCATATTCTCCAAACCCTAGGGGCATTAACTTGGAAAACGCAAGAACCACAGTATTTAAGAATAATTGCATCCATAGATTCAGGTATGCTTACGCTTATGGCTTTTATTTTCTTAGTAATTTTAGTATGGAGGATCTTGGTTGATTATGGATTTAATCAATATGGTTTTTCCAACACTCCAATCATCTATAAGAGAGATCAAATGCGCTCACTGTTGAGCTCTTGGCACCTATTAGCCTCTTTTACGACTCCGGTGGGTCGTCAAGTGCTAAATACACAGATATTACGGTAGGTTTTATGATTGAAAATATTACTAACCTTAAGGCTATTTAGATGATTTATTAGTTTAAATTTATATGACAAATTAAACTTTAATTTAATTTAAATAAAATTTTGTCAACCCACGTCT
Organism: Annona squamosa; assembly: GCA_035584095.1. Taxonomy (NCBI): domain Eukaryota; kingdom Viridiplantae; phylum Streptophyta; class Magnoliopsida; order Magnoliales; family Annonaceae; genus Annona; species Annona squamosa. Next base: position 57,909,902 of record JAXCLR010000001.1, read on the forward strand.
AATCCAACCAAATAGATTTACATAATAACATAAATAGAGTAAAAATTTAGATTTTAAAATAAGATTAAGGATTAGATTTTATAAATAAAGTTAAGGTTAAGGTTGTGAAAAACCTTATTTTTGACTTGCACCCGTACAAACATGGATAATTAATGTAAAAAATGATAAATACTAACTTATGGATTATATATGCCTAGATTAGCATTTCAAAAAAAAACAAAAAAACAAAAAAACAAAAGACACAAGACTATATCTTTTATGGATGCCTCCATTTTCAACCTGTCATAAATGATAACAACCAATTAAATTAAGAAAAATCATAATAATGTAATACGAAAAATTTATCTTTTTAAAAGAGATTAAAGGAAGAAAACTAACAAATATATAAGTAAATAAAATAAGCATAAACATAAAAAATAAATGAAAATAAATGAAAATAATATAATTTTTCTATAAAATATTATATTACAAACACCGAAGCAAACATCAATATAAACAATATAAAATAATTAAATACGATTAAGTATTATTCAGGTTTGTGTATATAATAGATTTTATGTTAAAAATAAATAGGAAATTCAGTTTCCGATTCTTTCTGTTTGCTCGAACCAAATCTAATCTTATTTAAAAATTGAATTCTTCGCTTTGAAAAAGAAAACACCAAACAATGTTTTTTCTCAAGTTCGGTTTGTAGTTTGTACCGTCTATTATAGAAAAGAACACTTCAATTGAAAACATTTTCACATTGTAAAAATTTAACTTCATCTTGACTGAATATAACTATCAAAATTTGACATACAGCATAGTTAAAATTTTCAACTGCAGTAATTTTTGGCATTATAAATGAATATACATAGATGATTAACATAAATAGTTTAGCTATAAAAAAAAGAGTATTTTAGAAGGGGAATGATCCTAAATAAATGTTTTGCTTAGTTTACCTAAAAAAAAACTCATTTACAACACATTTTTTTCTTTTTTCTTCATAGACATGTTTATCTTAATATTTTTAATGTATAAATTAAGTTTTACCATTTTTTGATATGTGTATGATACACATATACAAAAATGATAAAACCTAGTTTATATGTTAAATATACTTAGATAAATAATTGCATAAAGAAAAAATTAAAAACTAAGTATTGTAAATGAATTTTTTGAAGTAGACTAAACGAGATATTTACTTTGTTCAAACTAAGATGATCACTTTTCATTTTAAAATGATCCACCTAATCTGAATTTTTAAAATATAAAGAGCAAATAATATCGGTTTTGTAATAGATAAATACACTAAAATAAATATGTGAGGTCAGATAACTTGTCACGGGTTTTAGAAATGAAGTAAATACTAGATTCCTTGGTCTTAACACATCCAAGAGAGATGCAATGGACTGACTAATGGCTCTTTGCTGGAGTCCGGTGGTCTCAATTTTATCATTTCCATGGTAATTCACTCTCTAAGATTCATTGGTGAAGGTGCACTTTATAGGATACGTTCTCTGTTAACTGTAATGGAATGAAATCCATCCGAATAGAGAAGTCAGAGCCACCAATTATTCAGCTATCCTAAATTTTTCATTTTCAATTTTTCTTTTTATACTTTTACATATAAGTACAATATTTATTTCCGCTCTTACATCCTTCCATTCCATTCCGACCATTCTCCAAATGCCAAACACTAAATATCTTATTTAGGAGTGGGGTTGAGAGTTGAGAGTTGAGATTGAGATGGAGGAAAGAGACAGGGTTCAGGCTGTTGGCGTTTGTTTTAAATATTTTCTTAAGAACGAGGGCGATGACCTGATCTCTGTATGTGTGGCGTGTAGCCACATATCACCCTTTTAGAAGGAGAACAGACGTCGATTGGCGACTATTTTGATAGTACATTGGCAGCGGATCTTGAGATGTGGACATCCCGTGAGCAAGTAGAAAACATACATACAAACGGATCTTAATTCCAAACAAGCGGTGAGAAGGTTGCATGCTTGACAATAAGGCAGAGCGGCTCGATGAAAATCCAAAACTAAATGAGCATGAAGATAATATAAGACCAAGGAAAATACCAGCGTATGTCCCCCCACGCGTGTATCAAAATTTTCGACTCCTTTCTGTCCCTTTCACCAACGACGGAGGGCTATGCTCTTGGGCTTGATCACAACCTAGGATGGGATGGGGATGCATGGGATAGAATCTTCAGTTTCTCTAAGTACCTTTCTCATTTTCAACGCAGGATAACACTTCTTCCACCCTTAATATCTTCAACCATTCCAAGTCTTACTAATTGGATTACAAATATTCCTCAACAATCATTTCCTTGTCTTAGAGGCTCCTAGCAAGGCCTAGTTTGGCTTCGCTTCTATGGGGGTTTGAGAATGAATAAAACTTTTGATGAATAGTTTTGGAAAGTAAAAGTTGTCAAATGATGTAATATGATAGGGATAATAATGCGGAGTAAAGAAGATAAAGTTAACATAAATAGGTTAGTTGTATTGGTAATTGTATAGAAATGATTTAAAGTAGGGTAATTATATAGGAAAACGTAAAAAAATTAATTAAAAAATATAATAGTTGTGGAGAGTAAAAAATTTTAAATTGAAAAAGTTTAACTTGACATTTTTTGCACATTGCCAAACACACCTTACACAAGGATTCTTTGCTTACACAACTTCTAAGAAATCAAATGCTGTCAAATTCAATTATATGTTTGGCACGGTAATCTCCTCATTTACTTCTCTTGATATTTACATTAAATTGCACAAGCACTCACTAGGAAGCAATAAAATCTCACTTCTCATGTTTGCACTGAAAATATGTATATATATAGAGCCGTGATTCTTTACGTCCGGGTTAAGTTAGACTGACTGTACGTGAATTACCCTGTAGATGCCCCATCCGCCCATTCATTTCAGTGGGCGAAATCTGCACCGCTTGTTTGATTGTGCGCGTAAAGAGAGACGGCAAGTCGAACAAGACTGCACGTACATACACTCAAAAATTCGGAGGATGCATTTTCCCGCTTGGCAGCAAAAAAAACTAGGCTGAAGGTCTCGAGCCCTCCATCCCGCCCGTGCCTCCTCTCTCGCATTCGCCCTAATTCAGAGATGCATTTTCCTGCTCGAAGGACTGAAAGTCCACAAAAACCCACCCAAAATATTCCCTCTTTCATCTTGCCGAAAGCAACACAGCGTTTGGGAACCCTCTCATCCCTCCCATTTCGAAAATGGAGACGCCACTATTGTTGCTGCTGCCGCCGCTGCTGCTCCCAAATCTCCTTCTCCGTTGAGATTTCGAAGTTCTCCATCGATTCCGAAGTTCTGCGTCAACGGAAGGTATCGTGTTTATTTTCGTGCAGCAGCAAAAGTACCTCCCATCCACATCTCTCTGACACAAAATCCGCATGCGGATTATAACTGCACAGCAAACGTACCTCCCATCTGCATCTCTCTGACGCGAAAATCTGCATGCGAATTTAGAATCCGCATGCGGATTATAACTGCACAGCAAACGTACCTCCCATCCGCATTTCTCTGACACGAAAATTCGCACGCGGATTATAACTGCGCAGCAAAAGTACCTCCCATCTACATCTCTCTGGGTTATGATTGACTCGAAGATCCGCATGCTGATTATACCATAGGAAAAGTCTACCTCCCCTCCGGATGCATAGAACTCAAAAATCTGCAGGCGTGTTCAATCTTAATTATTATCATGTTGAAATAATGTTGTGAAAATGAATTTATGAAAAAAAAATTAGCATGCGAAAATGTGGAAATGTTCACTTTCCACATATTGAATTTGAATTCCACAAATCACGTTTCAAGTGTGGCATAATCCACATATTAATTTCATATTTGGCATACTGATTTTGATTAGTGACATCCCTTCTTTACATTCTTGCTCTTTATAGCAAAATCTGCATGCAAATTTTATATTTCGCATGTTAATTCTAAGTTAATAACAATCCTTCTTTACATTCTCACTCTCTGTGACATAATCCGCATGCTAATTCTGAGTCATTGACAACCCTTTTCCATATTTCGGCTTTTAGTGGTAGAATATGCATGCTAATTTCAAAATTTGCATACGGATTCATGCCTAGTGATAATTTATGAATACCCCATGTTTGTACTCCATGTTTGTTGATGTAATATTCTGCATGCCAATTCATATGTCCAGGAGACTGATTTTTGAAAAAACTACTGATTTGATCTTATTCTGCATGTTTATTTCATATTCAGCATGCTCATTGCATGTTCCGTATACGAATTCCTAAGTAAGAAAAAAATTACTTTTTCTTTCATGCAATTTATGACATAATATGTATGCAGATATCTTTGCTTTCATGCAATTTTGGAATTAGGAGCATGTCTTAGTGTGTCTTGTGCTTTTAATGACTATGATTCATTCTAATGTGAAAACTAAAATTAGGAGCATGCACTTACGAAAATTGAAAGTATGCATTTTAAGAATTCATATGCATCTGAAATCAGCTTGCGGATTTGACCAACAGAAGAAATCACATTCGCTTTCTCTATTAACACAATTAATTATTTTTTAGGTTATTAATATACTGTATTCCATAAAAACAGCCTATAGCCTACAACATGCATATGTGATGTGTCAACTTGATTTGATTTCTTGTTTCAACTTAACATGCATATGCGATGTGTCATGTTTTTTAACATTTAGATGTTTTTCATTTCAAAAGTCAAAAATCAATTTCATTCTCAATGAATTATCATCAAATTGGGGAATTTTTCAGTTTGCAAATGCAGCTTTGGATGAGATGATAGATGTTATGTGTCAAAAGAAGCAAGCCGAAATGCTGGCAAGTCCTTCGAATGAGCAATGATTAGCATTGTCGATATAAGACAGGGCATGACATTAGAAACTAGCAATTATTTCACTGAAAGTAATCCATGCACAAATCATACAAATAGAAGAGATAAAGGCAATATACTACTAGAGCCAATGACAGTTGACAATGGATTAAGTGCCCCATCTCAAGTGGAGGACTTTCCGAATAGACAACAAACGAAAGGGCTGTCAAAGTAACATTTAAAATCTTCTATTGAAAAAGTCACCGAACGCACAGGAAGATTATGTCGTAGATGTAAGAAAATCGTGATTGGTCATGATAGGCGCAATTTCCCAACGAAGCCAAGATGAAGAAGATCAGGTTGAAGCTAATTTTGAAGATACGGGATTGCGACAAGGAGATATGCAGAATACAGGAGATCATGAGCAATCACTTCCGGACATGAAAGGAATGAGCCAAGAAGTTGTTTCTATGTAATCTCACCTAGATCTCTTCACAGTTGCTGCAGTTTCCGGAAGATATCATGAAACACATAGCTTCATTCATATCACAACCAATCAAGTCATCCACTTCAGCTTCTGTCATCTCCACACCAGTTCTGAGTCCACCAACTTCCAGTCATTTGGTTATGCTAACATATACTCCTACTAGTGTTGTAGATACTCTAATGACAGTCCATTCACATTCACCTAGTGGTATGGGTAAGCATCCACCTGCATCGTAGTCAGCTTTCTCGTTTGCCCATCCTACTATTTCATCTCCATCCCTTGCTGATTTCCTTCCCGAAGTAGGCCAAGCTCTTGTTTCATTCTATGATCCAACTGTTTTTCCCTTTCTTCCTTTACCAGCACCTTCCTCACCCTCTAATATTCTAACAGGTGAACATGTACTTCAAATGACAAGGCATATCATGTTTCTTATAAGAAGTATTGAAAGATTGATTAGAGAGGTGGAACACATACGACAATGCATGGACGTGTTTGAGACGCGCTTAGAGGAGTTGAGATGCAAACATTCAGCAAATGATGGTGTTGGAGAAGATCATGATGTTTAGATCTACGAAATTTATTGCATTCTAACCTATTTTTTTTGTTACACATTATATATTTTGATGTTGATGTATAATTTTAGCATGATTGCATGTTTTATAAACTACTGGACTCAGATGCATGGATTGAATGAATGATAAAAATGTTAATGAAGTATGTATAGTGTTGAATGGATTACCTCAGGTACCCTCAGATTTTTCATACTTGAGAATCAGCATGAAATCCGCATGCGTATTATAACTTTAACGGGATATATATACATTTGAATTCCCTGACCCGAAAATCAGCGTGCGTATTATAACTTGAATGTATATAATCCGCATGCATATTATAACTTCGATAGGATATATATACTTGTGAACTCTCTCTGACTCGAAAATCAGCATGCAGATTATGGAATCTGCATGTGTATTATAACTTGAATGTATACCCGGATTTTTCATACTTGAGAATCAACATGTGGATTATGAAAATCGCATGCGTATTATATCTTAGTATATTCTTGAATTTTTCATACTTGAAAATCAGCATGCAGATTATGAAAACTGCATGCGTATTATAACCAAAATGTATACTCGGATTTTTCTGACTTGAAAATCCGCATGCGTATTATATCTTAAATATATATTCAGATTTTTCAGACTTCAAAATCAGTGTGTGGATTATGAAAACCGCATGCGTATTATAAAATAGACAGGATATATATACCTCCGGATCTCTAAACTCGAAAATCCGCATACGGATTATGAAAACCGCATGCAGATTATAAAATAGACAGGATATATATACCTCCGGATCTCTCTGACTCGAAAATCCGCATGCGGATTATGAACACTGCATGCATATTATATCTTAATATATTCCCGAATTTCTCAGACTTCAAAATCAACGTGCTATGAAAATGTGTCTTAAGTTGTATCTTATACCTTACATGCATAATACTACATCAACAAACGAAGAGTTTATAAAATTAAGTCATCCTTCATCGATTTTATAGAGTCTAGTTCTATACAAAAATACAGGAAATTCACAATAACAAACACATGTTAGAGTTATCGAAGTGTCTCCTTCATGCTTCTACTCTCTTTTGACGTTACATAAAGTCCGACGATCCCTCTAATAACTATTCCATCTTCATGGTCCTTGTAATTATGCTAAGCTGCAATAGAAAGATTAAATTAGGATAACAGATTTAGCATAATAAGAAATCACATTAAGATGCACATTGGAAAGATAAATACTTTGATCGTTCACTTAACCAGATTAATCAATATTATTTTTATGTAACATTGGACAATTTCGGCTATCATGACCAATCACGATTTTCTTACACTCATGGCATAATCTTCTTGTGCATTCGGTGGCTTTTTCAATAGAAAATTTTAGATGTTGCTTTGACCGTCCTTTCGTTCGGTGTTGATTCGGAAAGTCCTCCACTTGAGATGAGACACTTGATCCATTATCAACTATTATTGGCTCTAGTAGCATATTGCCTTCATCTCTTCTGTTTATATGATTTGTGCATGGATTACTTTCGGTGAAATAATTGCTAGCTTTTGATGGCATGCTCTGTCCTGCATACGGCAATGCTAATCGTTGCTCATTCAAAGGACTTACCAGTATTTCGGCTTGCTTCTTTTGACACATAAGCTCTATCATCTCATCCAAAGTTGCATTTGCAAACTGAAAAATTTCCCAACTTGATGATAATTCATTGAGAATGAAATTGATTTTTGACTTCTGAAATGAAAAACATCTAAATGTTAAAAAACATGACACATCGCATATGCATGTTAAGTTGAAATGAGAAATCAAGTCAAGTTGATACATCGCATATGCACTTTGTAGGCTATAGGCTGTTTTTTATGGAATACAGTATGCTAACAACCTAAAAAATGATTAATTGTATTAATAGAGAAAGCAAATATGATTTCTTCTGTTGTTCAAATCTACATGTTGTTTTCATATGTATATGAATTCTTAAAATGCATACTCTCAATTTTCGTAAGTGCATGCTCCTAATTTTAGTTTTTACATTACAATGAATCATAGTTATTAAAAGCACAAGACGCACTAAGACATGCTCCTAATTCCAAAATTGCATGAAAGCAAAGATATCTGCATGCGTATTATGTCATAAATTGCATGAAAGAAAAAGTAATTTTTTTCTTACCTAGGAATTCGCATACGAAACATGCAATAAGTATGCTGAATATGAAATAAACATGCAAAATAAGATAAAATCAGTAGTTTTTTCAAAAACCAGTCTCCTGAACATATGAATTGCCATGCGGAATATTACATCAACAAACTTAGAGTACAAACATGGGGTATTCATAAATTATCACTAAGCATAAATCCGTATGCAAATTCTAAAATTAGCATGCATATTCTACCACTAAAAGCCGAAATATGGAAAAGGGTTGTCAATGACTCAGAATTAGCATGCGGATTATGTCACAGAGAGTGAGAATGTGAAGAAGGATTGTTATTACTTAGAATTAGCATGCAAAACATAAAATTCACATGCAGATTTTGCTATAAAGAGCAAGAATGTAAAGAAGAGATGTCACTAATCAAAATCAGTATGCCAAATATGAAATTAATATGTGGATTCTGCCACACTTGAAACGTGATTTGTGGAATTCAAATTCAATATGTGGAAAGTGAACATTTCCACACTTTCGCCTACTAATTTTTTTTTCATAAAATTTATTTTCATGACATTATTTTAACATGATAACAATTAAAATAGAACACGCCTGCGGATTTTCGAGTTCTGCGCATCCGGAGGGGAGGTAGACTTCTCCTAAGGTATAATCAGCATGCGGATCTTCGAGTCAATCCTAAACCAGAGAGATGCGGATGATAGGTATTTTTGCTACGCAGTTATAATCCATATGAGGATTTTCGCGTCAAAGAGATGCGGATGAGAGGTATGTTTTCTGCACAGTTATAATTCGCATGCGGTTTTTTGCGTCAGAGAAATGCAGATGGGAGGTACATTTGCTGTGCAGTTATAATCCGCATGCGGATTTCGCATCAAAGAGATGTGAATGTGAGGTACTTTTGCTGTGCAGTTATAATCCACATGGGGATTTTCAGAGAAGACCAGTGCGAAAATAAACACCATACCTTCCGTCGATGCAGAACTTCGAAATCGATCACAGAACTTCGAAATCGATGGAGAACTTCAAAATCTCAACAGTGATCTTCAAAATCCCGATGGAGAAGGAGATTTGGAAGCAGCAGTGGCGTCTCCGTTTTCAAAATGGGAGAGATGACCAGGCTCCCAAACGCTGTGCTGCTTTTGGTAAGATGAAAGAGGGAATATTTCGGTTGGGTTTTTGTGGACTTTTAGTCCACCGAGTGGGAAAATGCATCTCTAGATTAGGGCAAATACGAGAGAGGAGGCACAGGCAGGATAGAGGGCTCGGGACCTTCAGCCTGGTTTTTTTTTTTTATACCGAACAGGAAAATCTATCCTCCGAATTTTTGAGCGTGTATACGTGCAGTCTCATTCGGCTCACCGTCTCTCTCTACACGCACGATCAAACAAGCGGCGCAGATTTCGCCCGCTGAAATGAACGGGCAGATGAGACGTCTGCAGGGTAATTCGCGTGCAGTCTAAATGCACGTGAATAAATCCCTATA
>JAXCLR010000001.1:57919523-57961954 GCA_035584095.1 Annona squamosa
TATATATATCTCAAAAGTGAAAGCATCGTGCAGGATGCAATGCCATATGACGCCTTAGGCTTCCGACTCCTGCTAGAGAGAGCATGTTCTTGTACAGTAAAAGCAAGGTGAAAGTACTTTTGCCTTTTTGGATACGATGTTTAACTAAACCAACTTTTTTAATAGCAATTTTGTCAAGAAATCATACATTTATGGTATCTTTAATCACCTTGTAACTTAGTAACTAGCCATAGCTAAGGACCTGCATTTTTACATTTGAGAAGCCAAATCATTTCTTCCCATCTTTCCTTACAATTACCCTATTTATTTCAACTTTATTCACTTTACTCGTAATCATAATTCCCATTATATCACATCGTTACCCTAATTTTTCTACCAATTTTTTTCTCTTCCCAAACAGATGAATATCAAATTTTGGTTACGAGAAGGAAAATTTTCCAAGTATGTGCACTTCAATCACCACAACCTCTCTCCAATTCTCTCCCCTTTCCAATCCAATCAATTATCAAGGCTTTCACAGTTATCACGCAGCAAAAATGCTGGAGCTCAAAAGAACAAACCAAAAACCGAAGACTTTCCGACGTAAGCTGAATCATCTCCTTTCAGCAAGATTTCCAAAATCAGCATCCCTTTGACAACTTGCTAATAATGACTCAAACATGCATCCGTATTCCATTACCCAATTTTCTTTGGAACACCACCTAGTTTTCTTTCAATAACATTCATTTAATTGACACCTTCCATTAGAAGCATAAGCTCTGCAAAGTCATGGCCTCAATAAAAGGTCTTGAAAAAATTCTCAGTAGGCCATTCCATGCACGTCTTCAGGCAAGCATACCACGTTACTTTGCTAGATAGACATCAACATGGATACCACGCAGCAGTCATTAGCATTGCCTTCGCACTAGAAGACCAATAAGATCTTAAGCTGTTCGGGCATTTACAAACAGAACCATAATTAGTTGCTGCCATTGGCATTGCACCAGTGAAATAGATGAAGGATGCACACATGATACATTTCACAGAATAAAATTGATTGATAAACCGGGAGTAGTTAATTTATATAACTATCAAAATAAAACCCTAGTTATACTCAAGCCTATCATTATACAAGTATCAAGGTATCTTCAATCCTGTTAAAGCAAAAGAAACAGCATTGGCTAAGCCATTTCAAGAGTCAAAGCAGGCATCCTCAACTACCTACTGCCTTCGTTGACGCTTCTTGGCAAGGTTTTCAAATATCTGGTGGACATCTTCAGATGTGACTGCCTTTGATGGGTCGAAAGATTCCTGCATGGACGAAATGCATTGAAATTAATCTGATTCAGGGTTGCAACGGAGCAGAACTGAAAAGATCAGAAGTCAGCATGAAAATCTCTCAAATCAATGAAGGCATCAGCAAAAAAGCCTCCATGCAGAATGTTTGCATCAAATGCTATTACGTAGACCTTGTTTGTACAGTTTTTGGTTTAAAAATGTCATTTCCTAAAAAGCATGAAGTTGTTATCTTTGGCAGCTTCCGGTACATGGCTTCTTGGATGGTGGCTACCTAGAGATCCTCTTGTTAAAAAACTTAATACACAGCTTTTCAGATGCAAATTTTCTTTCTATAGGAAGTTGAGAACCAGTTTTCAAAAATTTATTCAGAAATCATTTCAGCCTGAAGATATCATAACGGTGCATGTAAAAAAACAGTTATAATCCAAAAGTTCTCCATTTTCAGAAAGGAAAGACAGATCTTTATAAGGGTGCCTCTCATAAAGCAGCTTATTTAGAAGCTCTTCCAAAACAGTTTCTGCAAACAAGGTTTGAGAAGGCAACAAATATTATTCCTGTCAACTAGCATTACTCAGAAAGAAAACTGCCACCAATGAGCAAGAAAGAAGACAAAATTCCAATTCCGACAGGAATCATATTATACAAAGGGACTTAATATAGTAGATAGTGTATTTCCTTTTGGTATTGCCAGCGGAGAAGATTACTAAATTATGCTTGACTTTCTTACCATTCACCATGCACAAAAAAGATGGATGGCTTGTCATTGCCTCCCAAATCTACCCATTCCCTTCATTCTTCTCCAATCCTAGCAATAAAATATAAAAATGCATGGCAGTTCATCTCCAAGTTTTTAATTACAATACCAAACTTGTAATTCGATAGTTATTTTGGAAGTTGCATGCAAAATACCAGCATAATGGTAGCAACAAATGTGAAGCAAAACAAAGAAACCATCTTGCCTTTAAAATATCACTAAAATGCATATTACCTAATTAGAAAAAATCTTAGTTAGTTCTGTAATTGTTTAGAATATGGGTAAGCAGAATCAACAATCAAAAGTCATTCCAACAAGTTGGAGTCTTGAGATGTCAACAAACATCAGAGTCACAGACCAGTGCAAAACCTACACTATTCCAGTCCTTTGTTCAACAATAGCTTTTTCCAAGATAATAATAATAGTAATAAGGAAAAAAACAGAAAAGTTTACAGCTTTTACCTTGACAGTCCTAGAAACCAATCCAAAGATTGCAGATCAAATCATACATCAGAACATTGTTAAATATAAATGCTTACCATGAAGGATTGAATCTCATTCTTCATGTCAGCAATGCCATTCAGAATCTCAAGCTTCTGGGCATGGTCAAGTTTGTTGAGAAAATTTAATTCTGCTCCTTCACGTTGCTGCAATTTCTCTTCCCTCTTCAGCTTTGCTACCTTCTCATACTCCCCAATTGAGTCATCCTTGTCAGTCAGGAAGGAAATACCCTTTTGGCCATAGAAGTCTGTGCAAGCATTACACCTGCAAAGAAGATCCCTCCATTTTGCTGAAAGAAACATAGGTCTCTTCTCTGCAACAAGTGAGGCTCCATGGAGATCCACTCCGAGCACACAGCTGTTATTTGGAATGACACCGGTTGTTGCTTGCTCCTTCAAGCATACATTTTTTTCTGAATTTTCATCAAGCTGAGGAACTTTCTTACTCAGCACAGTTTCGGAGCCGGCACAAATCGTTACAGCATCTGCATTTGTATCCTTGGCTGAACGGACACTCTCAGAATAATTTTCAGAGGGCATAGATGCCAATTGCCCTATTTCTAATGTATTTTCTACTCCCTTGAAGGTTAACAGACCATCACTTTGCCTGCTGGTTGCCCAGATAGTTGAAGGATAAAGTGCCAAGAAAGAAAAAGTGGGCGCACATTCCTTACAAATAAAATCCTCATACAATGGTTCACCTTCGTCATCTCTTGGAATCTACATTAGGCCAACATAATCAGAATTTAGGAATGACTTTATGCCCCCACATCAGTAACAACGACGAAGAAAATAACAACAACAGAAAACTTTCAAAAATTGGCCCAGAAACATTTTGGATGTGTGTGGGAAGTGATAAAACTTTTTGATACTTTTTTTTTTGTATAAAAGTTTTTGAAACGAAAGAAAATGATGTGATATTGTATGGGTAATGATGAGGAGTTAACAGAATAAAATTAAAATATTAAAATAGATAGATTAATTATATGGGTAGTAATAATTGAAAAGTAGGGTAGTTGTATAAGAAGATGTGAATAAATAATTAAAAAATAAGATAATTGTAAAGATTAAAATGTTTTTTATGATGCCAAACATGCCCTTCATCGACAACAGTGAAAGTCACAATCTGTAAAACAGTTTTTTTTTTTTGCTTCTTTTCTTATTTTATCTGCACTAATTTGTAAAATAAACCAGGTTACAAGCCAGCTTCCGTATTCTCATAATCAAATAAATATCTAGCCTGAGATTGCATGAATTGGATGGAGCAGTTGGATGGACCATACTACAACCAGATGACTGTAACATAAAAAACTGATAGAATGTGGGGCTTGCCTGTCCAATGGGATGGTTCCAAGTCTCTTAGAAAATCATAATATTTTACATGCAGACAATTTAAGGGATGCTTCATTACTTGTTTGTAAGCATTCGCTGTCTCATTTTATATCATTTTTCTCTTATTTTTGTTGCTTATTATATCCTTTTTCTCTTATTTTAATGCCAACTAAAGCAGCCTGGTTTATCCATATCAAAGATAGGAACTTATAACAGTGGAAGTAATATTTGCATTCTTTTGGTGTTCTGGCTTATAGAAAAGGGAGTCTCTAACTTCCTGCACAGTAACTATTGATTTGTTACAAATTAGGGATCATTAACCTCTGGATTGGTATTCACACATCTTTCTTTAGGATTTCTGCAAGTGATTGTGGAAACATTGTGCAAACAACAAGCCGTTAAGGGTGCACATAAAGGTAAATAAAAATATTTTCCCAATTCTTCTCACACATGTTTTGATATGATTTAACATCTTTAACTACCTAACTACACAACTTCTTTATTATTACTTCTACATTTTAATCATTTTTTCACCTTTTTCCATACAACTATGGTATTTATTTTAACTTTATTCCCTACACTCCTAATCAGTACCTCCATCATATAGCATAGCTCTCTCACTTTTTAAAATTTCTTCCCATTTCCGCTTTTATATTTACATCATTAAAAAGCAGCCAGAAAAGTCATTTGCATCAAGAAGAGAATGAAACATTATATCAATCAACAAGCAGGAGGATAGAATAGTCAAACCTCTTCAGGAGGCTCAAGACCAAGATGCTTCTCATGAAACCAATCCTCACAGATGCAACATTGAATCATCTCCACCTGTTCTTCAGCATCTGGATCGGGGTATGGACAATTGCATGTGCAATACAGACCTTTGAAATTATGATTATATGAGTTATCTGCATTTTCTGGTGCCTTATTTGCATAGAGCTTGCAGAAGAACTCCCCAAACCTTGCATTCCCACAGTCACACCTGAACTTCCTTTTAGTCCACAACTCCACAACCTTGAATAAGAAACAACAGCAACATCAATTGCAAGTAAATTTTGCAAAAGATGCATATGATATGCGTATAAAAAAGGAAGCAGATGATGTAACATAATACGCTATCCATCGACATTTTTGGAATCTATGGAATAATAGCAGAAACTTGGAAACGAAAACATTCAAGAAGTGTTGAACAGTAATTAGAGAAATAATTTCAAATCTAGTTTGAAACTTGACTCAAAAAGTAAAAAAAAAAAGGCAATTGCTTAATATTTGGTAGTCATAGAAACTAAAGGAAGTTCATCCCTTATATATCAAGGGCATGGGATGATAGAAAGATGGGAAAATATGCCTACATTTAAACATTAGTTACTTTAAGCCAGATCAATAACTTGCATGGACATTTTCATTTTAGGATGTTCAAAAAAATGCAAGATGCAAAAATGGAACAGAAAACGGTTCAAACAAATCCCAATAAGCATCTTGAGACAACTGTCTAATATGCTAATAAACTTGTCATTTTTTCCTTGCATGGATAGCGTATTGCATGGACATTTTCATTTCGGGATGTTCAGAAAAATGCATGTTGCATGCCAAAATGGAAACAGAAAATAGTTCAAACAAATCTCTATGCGTATCTAGAGGAAACTCATCTTTTCCTTTTATGGATAATGTTGACTTTATTGCAACATGTTAAAGGCGGCATCAAGCAGAACCACATAGACTGTCCAGAAAGAAAAATGACAGCATAATTACATTAATCTTCTCATGTGTGCATATAGATCATATAAGTTAAACAATTGCTCTAATCATGCAGGTTCATTTGTTGTGGAGTCCAAAAAATGTGAAATTGAGGGTGGAATTTTATAAAGATCACGTGACTGGAACTAAGACCAAGGAATGCTAAAATGGGATGCCTTAATTATGGAATGCAATAAAGAAAAGTGAACTTTACAGATGGTGGTCCAAAGGGGCAATAAAACTTAAAATTAACAGCAGCAGCAGTAGCAACAACGACGACGGATTAAGGTAGAAACTGGTGGTAGGCTATAAACATGATTAGAGCAAGACATGCCAATATATCATACATGGACGAATATGCTTAATTCACCCAGTACAAGATGTTTTGCCTGTCTTTATTGCACTCTCCTGAAAGTTCCCGAATTTGCAATTCAGAAAAAGGTCTATAATTCAGCAGAGCAGCCCAAAAAAAATTAATAATAATAAAAAATAGGTATACTGTGAGTAGCTGATTCCAGTCACTGCTGTCATGCTGGGATTGCTATTGAACCTGTCACTATTGCTAGCAGTCGCCAGACTAAGAGCATTCGCTAACTACATGGTTGCTCTAGCAACATCATATTACTGATTACCTATTTTTAGCTTTGTAAGTGATTCCAAGGATGACTGGTTGTCAAAAAAGCAGACCAGGATACATACTAACATTTGGAATATGCACATGCACACAGATTGTTAAGCACATCTTCATGCAAATAAATAAACGATCACAGATGCATGCACGTGTACATGTGGCACACGTCTGTGGTAGCATGTGCGCGCGCACACAAGGGTGATGCTTCACGTGAATCTTTTGCATGTGCCCCACTCAAAAGATTTTAAACAAATTATCTTTTAGCATGTGCATGCACAAACAAGGGTGATTATTGCCTTGAATCTTGTGTGGCCTATTTAAGAGGTTCTAAAAATGAACCTTTTAACACCTTATACGTCATACGGCGACATGTGTAATGAAAATGAATATCTTTAGCATGTGTGTTATGGAAAACTCTCTAGCCAACCATCATCATCATAAAACCATTATGATGGTCTTAACTTTCAAAAACAAATTGACTTTTGATTCACGAGTTAACTTATAAAAAAAAATGGATGCATTTCCTAAATCATTTTTATAGTTAAATCTTCCATCGTTGTTTCACATAGAGTTTGCCATACTCATAGTACACAATACAACATAGCACAGAATCATTGTTATATTGACATCAAGGCCTTTAAGGCTCTCCGTGCAAAGACATTGAGCATTCCTAGTTACCATGAGATTTGGATGAAGACACTTAAATTCATGATTGCTCTAATATAACACAGTAACAGAAGCAAAGTTCAAGGAAAATGTTAGGGGAGCCAAAAGATTTGATGTGGATGTCAAGAGACATACAAATGGAAATCGAAATTAAGGACAGATAAGTTGACATATATATATATATATATATATAAGTCCAAGAAAAATGATATGAATTTCTCAGAAAGCAACATACAGCACGTATCATTAAAAACTAAGCAACTTCTCAGAAAATTTAAAACAGTCACGTAACCTTGCCACTGTTAGAATTCATACAAGTAAAATAATAATTTACAACATAAGAATCTTGAGCGAAGTGTACGTTTCAGGTAACATTCATCCATGTACACAAGTCCAAAGCCAGTGACTTATCCGTGACATGCACCCATCAGAAGTCCTATTAACAAGGTTGGACATGTACTATGGAAACACGTGCAACCACAATTGGGGGATTACTCGTTATGAACTTTGTAACCCATTGAATACATGCTTGACTTTATTCGAAATTCACTATGGTGATATGTGGAAACGCGGACTGACCCAAGTGGTCAAGTTACAAACATGAATCACAACAAGATATAAAAATATGATATAAATATATTTATCTTCAATGAATATACGAGACAGTGAACAGCAACAGAAAGACACCATTTCAATCGGATGGAATAAAGAAAGTAGAATTACAGAACAAAAAAGAAGTGTTATATTGGAATATACAACAGAACAGACCATCTCATGGCCATCATGGCAGGTCAGGGCGCATGCTGTGCAAACCCCAGCATTCCCATTCGGAGTACAAGTGAGACAAGAAAAAATCGCCTGTCTCTTCATATATCCCTTGGAGTAAGTGCATTCCTTTCCGTCGTCCCCTCCCAATACCATGTCAGCCTCCTGCGATTTCATAAAATAATAAAATATTCAGGAAAAAGAGAGAGAGACCATATGCAGATGAAAACCGATCGACAAACTACCAATCTCTGCTTGATCAACAGTAACCGTTTTGATTTAAAACCAAACACATACCAGCTCCTCCGCCTCCAAGCCCTCTATGTACTCGTTGATCGACACTACATGCTCCGTCTCATCATCGAAAACATCTGCCATTTTCACCGAAAAGAAGCTCTAAAGAAACAGCACTGAAAACCACAGATTTGGAGGTGGATGTCTTCGTTTCAAGGTTGGAGAAAGAACCAAGACAGATGCTGCAGCAAGAGATTCGAAATGTGAAGAAGGAACGAGAGAATAGGGCTTCGGATAAATGGGAAGCGGGCAAAGAAACCCTAGAGGCACGAGGGAGGAATCGGAAACCCTAGAAAGTTCATTGCATGGAAGGTGAGGAGTGAGATAGGGTTTTGGTTCGATCTGGCAAAGGCCCGGAAGAAGGTGACAGATGGAGGGAGGGAAGGGGTTCTGAGCGAGACAGTAAGCCTAGCGAAGCGTTTCGCTTTGAAGCCGGGGGTGGGGATTTTTGTATGGGCTGTGGCTTTCCTATTTTGAGATTTGAGGCCGTTTTCCCGCCACAATTCGAGCCAGATGAGCCGTCGATTGGGTTGGATCATTGGGGGAGGCTGTCTGGACGGTAGATCACGCTTGCGGGTGTCCTCGGGGTTAGCCCCGCTCCTGAGCATGGTAAATCCTGGCCGTCCGTAATTCGAGGAATCAACGGCTCTAACAATAGCAAGTACCTGGAACGATGTCATTTTTTGTTGGCGGGGGATATGAATGAATTTGTTGCCACGGATTAAAGCAAGGTGGCAGCAATGGTCCATATTGGTGTGTGCGTGGTTTGGTTGGAATTATTTGGGCTTATGGGCAGGCCATTAATGCAGGATTTCTCAATTTGGGGCTTCTATAGGGCCACTAGCTGTGCAGATGTTAAGTTGTCCACTCAAACCTAATTATCTGCATTGCAATTACAACCTTCTATTGCTCCGTCTAAAATATTTTTATGTATTTTATATTTATTCCCATGGTCAGCTATAGTTCTTCATGATTTAATCTTCAGTCAACTCGCCCCGAATTATTCTTAACAAAACGAGGATTACCTGATTATCTTTTATTCTTACCAAGTGGATTGTGTAGTCATGGACCGAAGCTGAACTTGGGCTTATAATTCTTTTTTTATTTTTTTGGTAGTAATACAGAGATTTTATATTTTATTCTCCCCAAAGAAAGTAAGCTTCCGGCCCAACAGGCCCAACATCCTTCCTCCCACCCTTTCACGTGGCCGTATGTTTTGTTTCCAGCTAGCGTAGTCGGTCTGCGTCTACGCTAGCTTTTTAGCGTGGGAAGCTCCTACTTCCCAGCGGCGCCACAGGAATAGAACATGGCAAGCAATCTCCGCTGTCGACTCCCGCTGCTCCTTAAAACCTCCGGATGGAATTCAGCATCAACACAAGCAGCCCGCAGATCCTCGTATCCTTTTCCATCTGCAAGAAGCATATTTTTTCTCAGATCGTCGCAGCAGCACCACCACCAAAACCCAAAGCAATCGGCGGCGGCAGAAGAAGATGAGAAGTCAACACCTCCACCTCCGGTCGCAGAAGCGAGAAGCTCAGAAATCCACAGTATTGGAGAAGGTGCAGGAAAAGAGGAAGAAGAGGCTGGAGTCCATGTGAACGAGGCGACAGGCGAGATCGGAGGGCCGAAAGGGCCCGAGCCTACCCGGTATGGGGACTGGGAACGAGGCGGCCGCTGCTCCGATTTTTAGCCATCGAGGGAAAGACAGACAGGGTAATTTCTTTCATTTTTCTTTCTTTTGCCTCCCTGTCTCGAGAGCTTGTTCCTGCTTTTCTCCATTTGTAAGTCTCGATAATTACAGTTTTTCCTTCACAGTAAGAAATGAATTGCAGTGTATCTGCATTATAGAAAGTTACAGAAAAGTTCGAATGATGGAATAGGATTAGTGATTGTAGTTTGTCGTACTGTGTGGAATGGGAATGTTGGGAAGTGTAAGTACCATGTTTATGGTTCAGATGCTGCTGTTTGCTTGGGGGATGGCACCTTATTATAGAGATTATTGGGGGATGGCACTTTATCTGATTTATAGGTGGAGATATAAGGTGGAGATATATTGAACTTGAAATGATTTAATGGATGTGACCATCTGTCTTAAGTCAACAGGGGAATGTCATTGAGGGATGGTATTCAATGTTATTAAAGGATTTCCTATGATTTTTTTCTTCTCCAATACAGGTCAATGATCCTCTTAGTGCATACCATGATGTTAGTTGTCCGATGATCTTGAGCTTTTTATTTTGACTGTTATGATTGCCCAATCAGAGGGGTTTTAATCTATTAAAATGAGCAATTTGTGTATTCAAACAATGGTAGGAGAGCTGATTGTTCAGACCCTGATAAGTGGGATTCTCCATCTATTAATCTCTTGAACAGACTGTTTAGCCATCCTCATTCCACCAGCTTAACAGTAATTCTTAGAGAGATTTTTGGATACAGATTATTGACTTTAGCCGTTCTTCTTTGCTATCAAAGTTTTAAAACCAATCCATTGTTGGTCCGGATTGGGAGGGCAATATTATCTTTTCTTGTAGCAGACTGTTTCCCTTGGAGTTAATTTGTCTACATGGAGTTGTCTGACGGGTTGTAGGTATTAACCATTAAGAGAACATGGTCCTGCAATTGAAGACAATAGCATCCTGCTTTTGTGATTATTGAAGAGATCTGAAGTGATTCTACTAGTGGAATGATTGGCTGTTTGCTGTATATTGTATGCTTTTCTGTTTCAAAATTGGCAGGTTTTTGGATATTTGTGATAACAAATATCAGTGGAAAGACAGATATGGCCACATAAAAAGGGTGTTCGAATTGAAAGTAGTGGGAACATTCTTCATAAATGGAAGCAACAAAGCTTAGCTACTGAGCTTGTAACTTATGCAGCTGATTTTTTAGTGGATCCAAATAAATACGGCCAATACATGTCTTTCTGTATGAGCTGAAGCCAATGTTCTTTCTTTATGAGCTGAATCTGTTTATGTATTTCATTTATTATAGGCTTTTTGGTTTTCCCTTCCTGAAAATGTATGTGTTTCTTCCCAGTTCTTGCAACTACATGGTTACCATAGACTACTGGCTATCGGCGTGGATTCAAAGCATGGCTTAGGGCCTGAGGCTTTGAAGGGTGAACAAATGCCCCAGTTTGCATCACCTTCCAGGTATTGGCGATGCAATTGCAAGGGGCGACTTCAATACAGGACAAAGGAATAAATCGTACTTCCAGCTGCTTAATAGTATTCGTAGCATCGGTTCTAGTAAAACGATGTAGCTTTATGTTTTATCGGATCGTAGGACGGCTTTGTACTTGGCAAGTGCTGCCTATCATAAAAGATCCAGCAAAATATCTTTCAAGCACAAGTTGAGAACTAATATTTTTTGTAATTTTACTGGGAAATATACTGAAAAAACAGTAAACTTTCTGATAGGAGGATTTTTCCCTTGGTTATATGGCTTGAACCCATAGAAAGATCATAGCTCATAAAGACAATTCCACACTTGAACCGGTTACACCTTTTCACTGAAAGGATGGGATGGGATGAAATTTTCCATTGCTTCAAAAACATTTCTCATTTTCAAAAAATAACTTATTTTCCTTATTTTTATACAAAATTTCTCCATTTTTAACATATAATATCGCTTTTTTCAACTGACGTCTTCATCCAATTCAAGTCATGAACACAAAAGAGAACGTTGAAAAGTCAAATGATGCTTGATCCGACACCGAGCTATGCACGAACCCCTTGGAAGGCCGTAGCCTTCTAATACAGTCTGTTGGAGCCACCGGTCATACGGTGAGACCAAAGCAAACGTATGACTGCTTGATGCAGAGATTTGTTTGGCAATCAAGTCATCGCCAGTGTATTCGGGAAAATGTTTTTTTCTTTTTTTTTTTTTGGTTTATCGGGAGGAAAAAATTGCATGGAATGAGGGTAATTCATCCCGATGGCTGCTCTGTTCTAGGATTCAAAAGGATGGAGATATGAAATGAAAACATAATAATGTATATTAGGAATAAAAAGTTTTTGAAATGAGAAAGAATAATATAATGTAATAAAAATAATGAAAAATAAAGAGAATAAAGTTAAAATAGATAAGTTAGATAGATGTATAGACAGCTTTGTAGAAATGATTAAAGAGTATAATAATTATATAAGAGAAGTAAAAAATAATTAAAATATTTTTAGAGTGAAAAATCTTAGTTTAAAATTTTTTGTTAACAAACACCCCTAAAAATGTAAAAAAGTTGTATTGAAAACCAAAACAGTGGTTTTAGTGGAGAAATTTTATCCAGTGCACTTCCTTAGCCATTGCAACTCTTGATTAATTGAACTAGATAACGTGCCAACAGCCAATTGAATGGAAGTTCTAAAATCCAAACAACGATAGAATTCTTAGTAGATTATACAAGTGCAGGAAACCCGAAGAAACAAACTATAATCCCAAGTTTCAAAGTTATGTCCCAGCTTTGGAGTGATATTAAATTCAGCCTTTTGCCTTGGCAAGCAACTTCTTTGGCAGCTTCTCAATAGGTATGGTCTTCAAAAGAAAAAGCCTCGCAGCACGCTCTTGCAATGTGCCGCCGCACTTCAATCCACGTGCTTGCAACTCTACTTTCAACCTATCCAGACCAAGAACCTGCCAGCAAAACATTACCAGACGTAAGGATCATCCCTTAAAGATTTGTTTGGGGGGGGTGGGGTTGTGCCTATCTCCTATGAATGCTCTTGCTTTCAGTGAAGACTCCATTACAGAATCATTGGGCAAAAAAAATACATGCAGAACTCAAAACATACAGAAGACAAGCATTAGAACTTGCCCAGTAAGTAAAATATACCTCCAACTCGGCTGCCGAATTGAATGCGTCGAATTTCAGTGGTCCATCTGAGCTCGAAATGCTTACACCTTCGACTGCTACACTTTCAGATATTCCTGATTCCTGTGCAACATGGCCCTCTCTATCAACGTTGATTTGTTCATTCTCACAGCCTCCCTCAGTTCCTTTCTCAGCTCCACATTCTTCTTTCGTTGCTTTCAAACCATTGCGTTGAATGAAGTTTGCTGCGTCAGGTTTTGCATTTTCAGGTACAGAATCTTCTTTGCCTGCCTTGTTCATGCTAAGGGCTTTGCATTCTGAATCATCATCCCCTAACAAACCTACATGCTCACAGACCCCAGATTCATTAGGTATAGGAACTTCCAAATCAGAGTTGGCATCTTCACCGGAAGAACCTCCTGCCACGTCCACACTTCCATGGTCAGAGTTTCCATTTTCTTTCTTCGAGTCACTCTCCCCCAATCCACGACCAGAAGACTCTCCATCTGAGTGACTAACAAAACCTGAAGTGCCCTCTTCCTTTCCTTCAAGAGAAGGACTGGAATCATCCGTCACCAATGATTTCTCGCCATCTTCACCATCATCTTCTTCTTCACTATCGCTTTCAAGCTCTTCTCCCTTCCCCAGCCTTTGGGAAAAAACAAAAAAAAAAAAAGATTAATCGTTAAAGATCACATTCAAAACAGACTCAAATAAGAAACATGATTGAAGGTAGACCAACATGAAATCGAGTTCACGCTTCCTTTTTCAGCCTATATGAGCCCAAAATTACCGTGCTGTTGCACCACTAAGAATCATGGCTTTCTTCTTTGTTTTATTATTGTACAATCGGATGAAACAAAGTGCTTCATAGTTGATGATTTTGTGCCAACAAATTAAAAAAAGAATTATTTACAACTGGATAATTGTCCCTGGTGGTTCTGAGTGCATGAAATTTGAAGACACAGAATCAATTTGCCCTATGTTGGCACAAACCATCAACTACGTAGCATTTTGTTTCACCCGATTGTACAAGAATCAAACAATGAAGAAAGTCACAATATGTCTTTTCTAATGGTAGGACCAACCAGACAGCTGGAAAGAAAGGGAGATCCGCGGCCTTGAAATTCATGCCTACCTTACGGAATATAACAACAATTCGGATGGCCAACCGCAAATTTTAACCACTACAAATCATGATCAAGGGATGCAAAGCATGGCATACCATGAAATTTTCGATATTTTGCACCAAATTGTTATCGAAAACTTATCAATAAATATGAAATTTCATGATTGTTTAGACTAGTAAAGTGAAAACGAATATGACAAATAAACCTTAACCCTAACCCTAATCCCCTACCAAATTTTCATTCGCTTCCTTGAAGGCCCTGACGCAGGCAACGCCTTCCGCTTCCCATTCTCGTGCAACGCGAACGACTCCCTCACTGACTCCTCCACCACCTCCATGCACTTGGCCGAAACCTCCCTGTACTGCTCTATGTACTTCGCCGCGGCAGCACCACCGCCTGGCCCTGCTTTCTTCGCCGCCTTCGCCTTCTTCTTGATGAATTCCTCGGCGATCTTCTCCAACTTCCGCTCCTCGGCCTCCGCCCTCCACTCCTCCAGCTTCTTCTCCGCGTTGACGTGCCGCAGGCGGCGGCCGCTCATGTCCCGGCAGGCATCGAAGTTGTTGGTCTTCTTCTGGCCGGCTTTTGTGGCGGCGCCACGGAGAAGGGATCCAAACCCACCCTTGCCACCGCGGAGGCGGAGGAGGAGGGCGCAGGAAGGGAAGAGTCGGTCGGGACCGCAGGCAGAGAGAAGGGTGGAATCCGAGATCTCGGCTGTGCCGGAGACGAGGCGGACGGAGTGCGGCGCAGGGATTAAGGGGGTGGTGATGGCGGGGCGAAGTAGAGCTTGCTTGAGATCTGAGCCAGAGATTGTCGGGGTTGGAAGGCGGAGGCATCGCGTCTTTCCATCCAGATGTTTCACGAATATCTGGTAGATGTCCGCCATCGATCTGTTGCTGGGTTGAAGCAGTACTGGACGAGGAGAATTCCAAAAATCCAATCCTGGATGGGAATTGGGATTTCTTTCCCCAGGAAAAATAGACAGACGATCGAACCTTCAACCGCGTATGAAGCTCTTACGTCGGTTATAGATATCGGCGCGGGTGCGCTCCGTGTCTGATCACTTCTTCTGAAAAGCGTGAGCCGGGAACTGTTACTCGACGCTCTTCACTTATTGGACGAATCCAGGGATCCAGGCCCAGTTCGTCCTCGAAGTGGGCCGGTCAAGTTGGGAAAATTTTTAAAAGAATGAGATCGTGACGTGATATATCCTACAATGAAATAATGATTCGCGTGGTCTTCTGGAAACATGTGAAACTTTTATTAGAATACAGAAATAATTTTGGAAATTAGGATAGTCACTTAGTCAACAGGTGGAAATTAGGATAGTCACTTAGTCAACAGGTCAAATCATACGTGTGTAGGGAAGAGAAGGATTTTTTTTTTAGGGCTTGCTTGTGCATCGTATGAAAAGACTTTGGTATAAAAGTTTCTAAAATAGCCCACTAACAGTTCTTCTCTAGTGATCACACCCTTCTCAAATATATAAAAGAACAAATGTTCAAATATCTACAAATGCGAGTTTATTCTCATTAAAAAAATGAATAAGGCTGAAAAATATATAGGTTGATTGTATAGATGATTGTGCAGAAATATTTAAAAAGTAAAATAGTCGTATAAGAAAATATAAAGAATAATTTTAAAATAGAATAATTGTGAAAAGTAACCAATTTTACTTTGAAAATTTTAACAGTTAAACAACACACCCTAAATGTACCCTTCATAGTGGGTATAGTTGTTATTTAACATATAATACAAATGCATTCGTTATATAAAAAATACAATTTTTCTCCTAACTCCTAAACGAACATGTCGAAATTGGCCTTTTATGTTGGGTATTGCTGAACTCTAACCTAGCCAATTAGTTGTGAAATTGTCAAATAATGAGGGCCAGATAAAAGCAATCTCATTTTCTTCTTCATGTATGATGAGTACATGGGGAAAAAAAAAACCACTCCCCAGATGTTTTCTTGTTGCTAGAAATGCTCAAGATCAAATTAAGAATTTTTTATCTCACCATTAGCTATGTTACTCCTAGCTAAAGTCGGGTGCATAAATCCTCCCATGCTATTCCAATCTTGCTTTGCCAAATCCTCAAAAAGCCCTTGGAATAATTTTTTATGATGAAAAAGGGAGAAAATGGATGCTTTTGAAATCCTCACCTGGTAATTTTCTCACAATTTCTTAAAAGACAACCTATAGTCCATCACAAAACTATGTATAAATATCTAAGCCAAGTTTTGCATGCTATATGCACAAGTTTAAAGTAAAAATGAAACTTGGCATGATAATTTTTATGAAGATCTCGACAATTACTAAATGACTTGACTTGATGTCATTCCCACATTTGATAGTCGTTAATTTCCTATATTATTAGAAACCTTATCCTCCATATCCTGCATATGTCAATAATGGAGTGGTTGCCAAATTCCTACACCTTCATTGGAACTGAAACAATAGCATAGCACCATTCCAGCATGCTCATCTATTCATCAAATAGGATGTAAGCATACCATTGTGGTGATGAGAATGGAATAGAATCCTTGGGGCAGGGAACAACATTCAAAAGGGAGTTCCTCATTGTCAAATCAATTTCGAGCAATTTATAAAGACATGAATCTTGGTGCCCCAAGAATAGATTGACAAAAATTTGAGGCCTCAAGCAAGTTGTATCCAAGGTCTAAAAGAGGATAAAGAGGAAGAGAAGAAGAACTTCCATTAGCTAGGACAAGTGCAAATCATCCTATTCTCGTGGGAGGTTTTTTGAAATAATATTTTTTATTTTCCAAACCCAAGTTAGTATGGTTGTCTTTGCTTCCCAGTTGGGTTCAAGGATAACCTTGGTTAAGAAGATAATCTTTAAAGTGAAATGGGTAGCTGGTGTTTAGTCCATCTCCTCAGGGAAAAGGATATTTATAGTCATCTACTCCATCATTGACAGCCAATAGTAAAAGAATAGCAGACTAGGCACACCACCATTATTAAGACATTCCTTGCCATTTTCCTAACCTTACAGTAAAGATAGCACGTTATATGTCATAGATAAGAATTAAATCTTTTTTTCTCAAGAAAGCGGTGATATTTGTGTTGTTGATTTTTCATCATTTTTCTACAACTAAAGAATGTGTCATGCATCTTTAGTTAAGCTTTGGAAGTGGAGTCCACACACTTAATGGTCTTGGTTCCTTATTGTTGAAAAATCTTCAATTGTAATTCAAGTGGAGAAGACCGAGCAAGAGCTTCACGCATTAGAGTTGCGTCATCTGATACAATTAATTTAAAAGACAAGGAGGCTAAAAGTCCATGATGATTTAGACTGGCTAATACCCATATTTGATTTTACAAATGGGAAGAGTAGACAAAGAAAGTAGTATCTTTTTCTTACGATTGCTGCTTCCATTCAATATTTTTTTTAGATTAGAACTACCCAAGCAAGCTACAATGGTTGCTCAAATACCAGGTGCAACAACAGTGGCAGTGGCCTTGAAATAAGTTTCTCTATCAAACTATAACGTCAGCCAGAACAATGTGAATATCCAAGAATGGTTCTCTTGCAACAGGCCAGCATACCACCATCAACCTTCCATCCATTGAAGAGTTTTATGTCGTGGACATCACCTACCCATACTCACGGATAGTTTTTAAAGACGCGGTGGCTACCTTCCTAGACACCTCCTCTCTCACTATCTTAACTTCTTCTTTTTCTTTATCACGAGCTTGATTTTGGTCCCAAGTACAATAATTAAAAATCACAGTGATAAAATGACTCGTATCAACCTCTCTTATAGAAAGTCTTATGTCTCAATAGTGTAGGGCACTTTGTTTATTTTGTGTAAGCGTCCTTACAAGAAGATTTGGACCAGTAAATTTGGAGGGAATATCAAGCCATTGGTCTAGGTTAAACAACCACTTGAACGCAATCTAAGTGAGAGCCAAAATCAATACTGCAAATTTTAAAAATTATCAAAGCAAGCGATGAAACACAGTGCTATGGTCCAAAAGGTATTACTCATTAGATTTTTCTAACTATTTCTCATTTGTTGTGGATTGCCTTGATTCAACTTATGTTATCGAATTATCTTCTTATTCTCATGGGCTATGGATTTCCTTGATTCACGTTTAAATGCATTTTGTTGAATCATCTTCTTTCTCATCTAGATTTTCTAACTTTTTAGTCATTAAGCAAAAACAATAACCATTAAATCAATAATATATTAATCAACAAATATCGATGCTCTATCTCTCTATCATTGGGGTTGAGTTTTACGAACTAATTAGGATTAATGGCTATTTTATTCTTGTGGCTAATTACATGCGAGGTTCCTCTCAAGGAAGGAACAACTCCTGGCAATCACAGTTGCAATCTTGGTAGGAAATAAACTACTTGACTCCACTCATTCTCAGATCAACTCTCCTTTCTATAAGACTCATACCCATTAAGCTCTCCATGCCTAACTGACTCTTCAATGTGTTGAAATCAACACCGACTTAACATCTAGATATTTTCAGCCCTTCTATTGGCTGTATTTTTTGAATTTTTATGTGCACTAACTAACTGGAATTTTCCATCCATAAAATCATTGTCAAAATTTTTGAAATTTTTACAAGCTACTAATTGACTTTATTAAATGTGAATGGCAGCAAACCAAGCCTATAAAAGGCCATACTCCTTCCCATTTTGGAGCAATGTGAAGCGAGTTGTGTGTGCAATATGGGCGATGAGAGCTTGAGGAGAGTGAGTGGTGTTGGGTAGTGAGAGCTTAGAGAGTGTATGTGCTAAGCGTGAGTTGTGGGTAATATAAGAGGGGTATAGTGTGGGTAATGCTAATGTTGTAAGGGTAGGAGCTTATAAGTTTTAAAAGGGCATCAAATTTATTTTTTGGGAGTATTATTTTCTTTGTGGAGGCTATGCCAACTAGACAAGCAAGAGAAGATTCTACATATGCGCAGTCTAGGACTATGAAGCGGATTGGTCTGGGACCAAGTTTACTTGAAAAGAGTACAAGCCATACCAAATCAAGATAGCAGATATTTTTATCTCGATAAGCACCATTGAGAAACTAAATTATAACAACTATAATTTTTGGTGTTCATGTGTGCAATATTATTTGCTTAGTCAAAACCTGTGGGATATAGTTGTCGATAATAGTACTGCATCACCTACAGATGGCGAAAAATTGAAGAGGTGAAAGATAAAAGCTGGAAAAAGCTATGTACATATTAGCAACAATCATTAAAGATGAGTTGTTATAAAAAATTAAGGATGTTGAAATATCCAAGGAGGTATGGAACACCCTTACAGCAGTATACACAAGAAAAAATAATGCATAGCTCCAACAATTGAAAAATGAGTTGTTGTTCATCTCACGACAAAATATGACAATGAGTGGATATTTCTCTAAAATTAGATTTCTTTGTGGAGAAATTTCAAAATTTGACTCAAAAAATTCTATCTCTAAGAGTAGGATAAGGAGGATTATCATATATGGCTTAAAGCCAGAGTACCACGGAATTATCGTTGCTACCTGTGGATGGGCCAAAGAACCAACTTTGACCGAATTAGAAAATATTTTGGCCAACCAAGAAGGTTCAGACAAACAAATGTCTAAAATTTCACTAAAGGAGGAGGAGAATGATCTCTTTAGTAAAAAAGAGAAAATTCCAAAGTAGAGCTTGAGGAGTTGTGAGACCGAATTAAGGCAGTATAAGAAAGCAAAAGGGAGGATGAAAAAGGAGGCAGTAAGGACGGAGCTCTAAGCAAGAGGGAGCCCGTCAAGATAGCAACAAAAAAGAGAAGAGATCTCAGCAGCAGAAGGATCAGTGTTACAACTGTGGTAAATGAGGTCACTTCTTTCGAGATTAGTGGTTCAAGCGGGCAGAGGAAAATATTGCGACCTTTACCCATAATGAAGAAGAATAGGATCTTCAAGCATCCTTAGTAGTAAAAGAGCCTCAAGATATTACATTCTCCAACATCATCGAGATAGATGAGGAGCTAGCTTTCATATCAACAAGTAAAAAAAAACATCAACTATAATGATGATTGAATTGTCAATTTTAGTTGTTCCAATCATATGGCGGGAGATTATGAGAAACTAACCAGTACGTGCAAGTACAAAGGAGGACGAGTGGTTGTGACTAGGGGTGTAAATAGGGTCGGGTTCAACCCGAGTCCGCATCAACCCGGACCGATTTATACCATGGTTGGGTTAATATTTTGGGAATTCGATTTTTGAAAACCGGGTTCAACCCGACCTGATTTTCAAAATCGAGTTGAGTCGGGTTAGGGTTGGTCGACCCGACCCGAATCAACCCGATTTCATAAGATATGTATTTGAATATGTTTACGAGAGTGTATTTTATTTATGTTGTTTTGATATTTAAATAAAATTGTGTGGAGTTTGGAAATATGTTTAACAATTTGGTTGTGAAATGTTGTTTGAATTTATTTGGTTTGGAAATATATTTGGTTAATTAGTTGTGAAATTATGTTTGGATTATTTGGTTATGAGTGTGTTTGATGATGAATAAAACTTTCGATAAAAAATTTTGAAAAGTAAAAGTCATCAACTGATGTGATATGATAAGGGTAATGATGAGTAATAAAGATAATAAAGTTAAAATAGATAGGTTAGTTGTGTGTATAGTTGTATATAAATGATTGAAAAGTAGGGTAGCTATATAGGAAAATGTTAAAAATAATTAAAAAATATGATAGTTAAAAATATGATAATTGTAGAGAGTGAAAAGTTTTAGATTGAAAAGTTTTAATTGATTTTTTCTTTCAATTGCCAAACATATCCTATATTGCATTGTAAATAGGTTGTTTAGATGTTCGCTTGTATTGGTGATTTGAAATAACGAACAAGTCAATTGGGATTTTGAGATGTTTGTAGTTTTGATTGGAAGCCAACTAAGAATGTAAGTAAGACTATAATATTCATTTTTTCATTTTGCATAATTTACTGCAATACTTTTACTTGACTTTCACTTTTTGACTTGCAGGGGACATTAATTGCTCGAAGAATACAAAAGCAAAAAAATAAATCAATTACAAAACTTATCCTCCACTTTTGAGTTACGTAAAAATTTTTAGTACTTATTGTTTTTATAATTATCATTGCTTTTTTGTTATTTTAGAAATTTGGGTGAACAAAAGCTTAACTAACATTGATAATATGTGTAATCTATTAGCCCGATTTCTAACCCAAACCGAACCGATTTGAGGTGGGTTGAAATAGGGTTGGGTTAAGGTGTGAAAAGTATGGTTGGGTTGAGATTTTACAAGGTGGGTTAGGGTTTATTTGCCCCAACCCGAGTCAACCCGACCCGATTTACACCCCTAGTTGTGACAGTAAACAAATTCAGACTGCCCATTGCCCACATCGGTAAGATTATGATTACCCTTGGTTCAACTTATATAAGGTACAATTGAAAAATGTATTCCATGTACTAGGTATGAGTAAAAATTTATTATCTATCTCACAATTCATCACTTTTGGCAATTTTGTGGTATTCGGCCTAAATAATGTAAGAGTATATTCTAAATTGAAGATAACAAATGAGCCGGTCATAAAGGGGCATTGGCTGGAGTCTGTTTATGTGATGTGTACATAGGCAGCATATGTAAATAGGGCAAGGAGGAATGAAACTGTAGATCTAAAGCATACATGACTTAGGCATGTAAGCTATCACAAGTTGAAGCAGACGATGAAGAAATCTATACTCAGAGGTCTTCCCTAGCTAGAAGTTTAAGAAAACACAGTATATGATGATTGTTAGTTCAGTAAGGTACATCAACTACCATACTAGAAATCAAAATTTCAGGCCAAGTTGCCTCTTTAGTTGGTCCACTCAGACATATTTGGATGAGTAAAGCAACAATCCATTAGTGGCTACCAATATATGATAACCTTCATTGATGACTATTTAAGTTAGTCTAGGTTGATTTTTTAAAATGAAAATCTGAGGCGCTTAGTAAATTTAAAGAATTCAGGCAAACGGCAGAGAGTAGAGTAGGTCAAAACATATGATGCCTATGCATAGACAACAAGGGAGAGTATATGCCAACTGAATTCTTAGAACATCTATAAATGTGTAAGATATGCCAGCAACTGACTTGCCCAAACACGCCACAACAGAATGAAGTGGCTGAAAGGAAAAATCAAAACTTGGTAGAGATATGTATAAGTATGTTGTATGCCAAGAATGTGTCACCTAAATTTCAGGCCGAATGCATGAAGATTGCTGCCCATCTTATAAACAAGCTTCCTTAATCCAGACTTGGGTATATTTCTCCTTTCAAGAAGTTACAAAGTATCGAACCAATGGTAAATCATTTTTGTGTGTTTAGGTGTATATGTTATGTATTTATTCTTAACCACCTTCGCAGTAAGTTCGACAAAAGGCTATTCTTGCATATTTGTTGGCTATGTAGTCAAAGAAAATGTTAGAGATGTTGTGGTCCAACCACAGGTTAATGCTACGTCTCACAAAATGTGATTTTCGATGAGGCTTTATCTTGGTGGTCATCACAGGCAGTTTTATTACTTGACTCTAGTGAAATAAAAGAGTAGTTAAAGAAATGACTACAGGAACGATTCGAGCTAAGCTAAAATCAGCCAACAAAGGAGCCGATTAAGGAGGACGATCTCTCACAAGGTAGAGACGAGTCCAGATCTAAGTCACCAAAGAAGTCAAAAAGCCCATGGCAAATCAGAGTGCATCATGGGAGTATTGAAGAGAAAAGCCAAGCCAAATTGAAGAGTTCAATGAGCAAAAAGAAGCACGATGTTCAAGCAAACAACAAAAGTAAATCACAAATATGTCAATGCAATAGCACTAGAAACAGCTAAAGAGGTAGAATCAGCTACTTACGAGGAAGCATTACACAATCTAAAATGAAAGAATGCTATGGAAGAAGAAATCCAAACTCTAAAGCAAAATAAGACATGAGATCTAATGCCAAAACTAAAAGATATGCAACTCATATCATGTAAATGAGTGTAGAAGTTAAAGATGCGATCTAACAGATTAATAGCTCAATACAAAGCTTGGCTAGTAGCTCATGGGTTTTCTCAGGAGTATAAGTTAGATGATGAAAAGACATTTAGCTCAGTGGCAAAAATTACCACAGTTCATGTATTATTAGCACTTGAGGCCAACATGTCATTGAAACTCTGAAAAATTGACGTCAAAAATGCATTTTTCCATGATGAGCTAGATCGAGAAATATATATATGATGTAGCCTAAAGTGTTCAAGAGCATAGCTCATCTAGAATTACAAGCTAAAAAAGGCCTTATATGGACTAAGGCAAGCGCCCAGAGCGTAGTATGTATGCAAGGTAGCAGGATACTACGATGCTGATTATGCTGAAGATTATGGCATAAGGGGATCAACTACTGGATATGTATTTGATCTCGGATCAGTAGCGGTTTCATGGTGTAGCAAGAGACAGTCGATTGTGTCTCTATCATCTACTAAAGCAAAGTATAAAGTAATAACTATGACAGCACAAGAAACTGAGTGGCTGATGCGACTTATGAAAGACCTACACCAGCCTGCTGATTACTTGGTGCTCTTATACTGTGACAACAAATCTGCCATACGATTAGCAGAGAATCCAATATTTCATGCCAGAACCAATCACATAGAAGTGCATTATCACTTCATTTGAGGAAAGGTGCTATATGGAGAAATAGAGATGAAACACATCAATACAGAAGATTAAGTCAAAGACATATTTACCAAGGGGCTGACTAAAGCAAAAATTAAAAAATTAAGAAGTCAAATTGGTTTGACTATAAGAATGGAGAAAAAGGTTGGTGCTAAAAGGGAGAAGTGAAATCAACACCGATTTAGCAGCTAGATATTTCCTGCCCTTCTACCAGCCATGTTTTTTGAATTTTTGTGTGTGCCAACTAACTGGAATTTTCCAACCATAAAATCATAGCCGAAACTATTGAAATCTTGACAAGCTAGTGACTGAGTTTATTAAATGCGAATGTCGGCTAACTAAGCCTATAAAAGGCCGTGCTTCTTCCCATTTTGGAGCAACATGAAATGAGTTATATCTATGCAACGTGGGTGATGAGAGCTTGAGGAGAGTGAGTAGTATTGGGTGGTGAGAGCTTAGAGAGTTTATGTGCTAATTGTGAGTTGTGGGTGATTAAGAGAAATATAGTATGGGTAATGCTAATATTCTAATGGTAGGAACTTATAAGTTTTAGAAGGGTGTCAAAATTATTTTTTAGGTGTATTATTTTTTGTTGTAATATTTTATACATAAAATTTTTTTAGAGCATCCACTCTCAACATGTACAACTAGTTTGCTAGTGCTACTTGGGCATCACCTCCTACTCTGTTTGCTCCCAAGCGTATCATTGAGTTCGTAAATGTAATGTATTTTTTGTTATCCTAATAGCCTTTATGACAATGATTAAGGTCTACTATATATGAAAAGTAAATTTAAGGAGAAAGGAGCAGGATAACTTGAGGTTGAGAAATCTTGAAGAAATAGCAAGTCTACAAGGTGCATCGACATTGATATTAGAAGAATGGCCAATCGCTTTAAGAGTAAATCAGGCGAAGGAGGTTATGGCTGCGCGCTTCTAGGGTAATGGAAGCTCGGTTGCTCCGAAGGTTCTATTGGCAATGGGGAAGAGTTATTCATCAATGAGGTAACCATCATTAGCAAGATCCGCCATCTCAATCTGGTTAGCCTTCTTGGCTTCTATGTAGAAGGATCCAAGGGAGAGCTCTTGTGTATGAAGGATGAACTCATGCCAAATGGGTCTTTTGAAAAGTTGATTTTCCTAGAAGCAACACAAGCCCATCATTTAGCTCAGAGAGACATCAGGAAGTTGTCATTGGTGTTGTCAAAGGAATTGTATTCCTTCATCTATGATGCAACCAACGAATCCTTCCTTTAGATATAAGCCCCCATTTTGCTGGATGAGAACTTGAATTCAAAGATTTTAGATTTTGGTCTGGCAGAGTCATGTTCCAAAAATGAAAGTAGTGTGCCCATATCCGTTGCTAGAGGAACAACATGTTATATTGCAAGTGAGTCATTGTTCAATAGAATTGAGACAGTGCCCAGCAATTTGGATGTTAACAGCTTTGGGATATTGTTGCTTGGAATGGTTAAAGGGAGAGAGAATTTTGATGTGGAGCTAGAAAACACTAGCCAAGCATACTTTCTTAATTGTATTTATAATTATCTTCTCACTAGGTTTGTACCAAAATGAAGACGAAGTTGAAAGAGATTCAAAAGTAGCAAAGAAGCTAGCAATTGCGGCACTCTAGTGCATACAATGGCAACTTTTGGATTGCCCTTCCATGAAGAAGGTGGTCCAAATGTTAAAAGAGATGAACAACTTTAGTTTGCCATCCAACCCTTTTCCATCTGATGAATCTCTTACTTGGAAAATGGCTGCATGTTCCTCTCTGCTTATCAAGCAATTAGATAGTCATTTTCAAGGCAATTGTACTAGTTTTCTTGGGAGCAATGTGATAGGATGACACAGGGTATGTTCTCATAAATAATAATGTAATTTCAGGTTGGCAATTCTAAATGGTGAATAAAGCATCAAAATCTTTATCATTAAAACTCATGCTTCGATTTGCAAACAAATTGTATTACACATTAAATCCTGTAACACCTACATTTTTTTGCAATTGGAATCTTGACCATTAGTTAATCTTCTTTATGTTTTATCTTGTATGAGTTAACACTTAACAGGGTTTATTTTTGTAATGGTTTAGAACTAAAAGTGCCTATTATGCAAATATCAAAAAACAAGCAAGCTAATTTACAATCATACAAAGTCAAAGGATCCACGTTGCACATATACCTAGTTGTCTACTAAATCCTAATAATCTAATATATAAAAGTAAAAAGAAAACGTGATTCATGGAAAATGGGAGCAGATGAACACTTAAGCATCTCAACAACCTTGATCATTGAATTGAAAGGCTGGAGTCAACAGGCCCCAACAACCTTGCCCATTGAGGCTGCCCAAGGGATCTCATTTGGGTTTGTGAGAGGAAGTATTTAATGCATGATAAATACGCTATTTATTTTAATATGCTAACATGCATGGTGTGCAATAATTGATTACTGTATATATGTTTGATTGTAGAATTGATAAGGTTGATCTTGAAGATGGTGTATGACAGAATGATTGTATGTAAGGATTTTAAACCATGATGACTGGTGACTTTGATTGCCCATTATCAACTTCCTGATATGAAAAGAGGCTGAAGATAAATGAAAAACAATGTTGATTAATTTGAATTTTCAAATAGAATGACATCTTGCTAGCAAATCTAAAAAAAGTTGGACTACTTTTCAGCGTATTTTTTTTGAAGTGGATTTTTTAGTGTAGTTTGGTTGAAATAATATAATACATTCGTTATAATAGAACTTCAACAACAAAATAATGAATAATAAAAAAATTATTGCAAACAATAAAGATTATATGAAAAACAAAAAGGATTTTGTATCACATTTTAGAAATTTTAAAGATTATATTATGGTGAAAACTAAGTAATTTGTTTAAACAACAACTAATTTACTTAATTGATTAATCTATCGAATTCTAAGAAGTATCTTTTATTGATATATTTGTAATGTTGTTCGAATCAAATAAGTGATGGAATCAGTGATAAGAACAATCTAATTCGAACTGGTTTAAACCAATGGCATCAACATTATATATTTATGATATCATATATCCTTACTTATTTATTAATAAGTATTTATGTCCCTAACTTTTATAACTAAAATTTAAACTTATCAATTTATCATTCAAACAGTCAAAACATGTAGAAAATTTATAAAAACTCCTCAAATATATATTCACTACCACAAAAATAATATATTAAATAAAAATTAATGTGAAGAAGACATAACTTGGGAGCACTTCTTAGTTCAATATTCACCAAAATATTAAATTACAGATTTAAAAATATACAATTATCCATCTACAAATCTCTAGATTTCATCAAACATTAAAGTTTAAAGGTATTTGATTCTATGCACTTAGATGCACTAAGTTTAGATGCACCTAAGTGCAAAACTTATTTATTATTATTTTTATACAACTATTAGTCTAAGTGTCTTTAATATATGTATTAAGTTTTATCATTTTTAAAGATTTATAAACATTTTTTAGAATTTTCAAAATCAGTGGCATTTTCGTAAACCAAATGCCATTGATTTTGACAAATTCAAAAAATATTTAAAAATTTCAAAAAAGGTAAAAATTTGATTTACATGTTAAATATACTGACATTAACAGTTGTATAAAAAATTTTCAAAAAAATAATAAATTGAATTTTTTTCACTTAGATGCACCGGGTGCTCCAAATAAAGTCGCAAGTTTAAAACATAAAAAATTCTATATACAAATACCATAATTTTTTTTCAACTTCGAATTTCAAATGCCATTAGATTACAATTACCTACTTTAGGTGGAGTACCCTTTCTTTAATTGATTACATCTCAAATGTACTATTTGTAAGAAATTGTTTGTCCAGTTCCTATGCTAAGAACCAAATCCATTATGGTTGAATTGAGCAAAGTACCACCTGGTCGAACCTATTGAACTTGCCAATCTAATCCCATTCTTATAGCAATAACTTATATAGGGTGCAATTGTATGCACTCCAGTATACTACATCTATTTTTTAAAAAAAAATTAATTTTTTTAATGAAGTTGTTAATCTAAATATATTTGACATATGTATTAATTTTTACTAAATTTGAAGATTTTTAGATATTTTTTGAATTTTTAAAAATAAGTGACATTTTTATTAATTTAAAATTACTAAAATTCTACTGATTTTTAAAAATTCAAAACGATATCTAAAAATATTCAAAAATGGTAAAAAATGATATACATGTTAAATATATTTAAATTAACAATTGTGTAAAAAATATTTTTTAAAAAATAAAAAGATAATTATATGCACCCGGGTGAAAACAACTACACCCCAACTTATACATATTATATTTAATTTATTTTTAGTTATTCGCTAGCTGATTCTTTTCACGATAGTGGGAATATAATATTGAACATCTAGATCAGCTAATTAGCATAAAAAAAATTCACATTTCTCTCGACCTTCAATAAATTTAAAATAATCTGTAATATATCAGTTGATATTTTAAAAAATAATTTTTAAATCTAATGACATGTAAGAAAGATAATTTATTAGTAAAATGATTCAGATTTTAAAATAATTTTTACTTCTTGTGTCCCTTTTTATCATTTTATACTCAAAGCACTTTTATTTTATAAGGCCAAGCATTCCTCAACTTTTTCACGCCACATTGGTTTATGAAAGTTTTGTTAATTTGTGATTGTGACTTTTTCAGTAAAGCTAAAATTTAATCCCTACACCAAATAGAGCCTTAATAAATTAATTATCAAACTAAAATAGATAAAATTAAAGGAGATGAAAAAATGTCAGCTTAATTAAAAGGAGCGGAAAAGAGTGTTGTTGGTTTCGTTTTATATCCTCGCAGTCCAAATCACACCCACTTGTCGGGGCGAGTGACTCTTCAGTGAAGCGCATAAAAATCTTCTTGTCTTGTGGGAATGACGTCGACTGGCCAACCACTGAACACGATGGCTTATTGGCTGATGCCACGTCCAACCTTTTCGAGGGCCAGCGGCAGCATGTGTGGGACCCATGATAAGGCATTGCAATGAATGAATGAATTATTGCAGTAACTAATAGCGTTTTCTTTCGAGAATTTCAAAATCATGTATGTTTATGATTATTTGTACCAATCGGGCTCGCTACACACGACATGTGCAAGTGGCCAAATGTGCTGCCTCGCATCATCCCCCAACAAAAAAGATAAAATAAAAAAATTTCTTTGTAGCTGCCGTCTTCTGGGGAGCCTGATCTGATGCTCCTGCGGCTCGAAGTGTTGCATGCTTTTCGGCTTATATACCTATTTTTTTATTTTTTTAAAATTTTTTTATAAAATTGTTAGCCTAAATATATTTAATTTATATATTAATTTTTACCATTTTTATAGTATTTTAGATATTTATTTTTTATTTTTAAAAATCAATGAAATTACTAAAAACACCATTGATTTTCAAAAATAAAAAATAAATATTTTAAAATCTCAAACAACCGTAAAAATTGATATATAAGTTAAATATACTTAGGTTAATAAATTTATGAAAAAAATAAAAAAATAAATATATACGGCCGTGACGTCTTCCGGTTCCAGCGTCCACAAAACAGCCGATCATCATTTGCCAATTTTGCGAGGCGAACGAAACGCCAAAATAGCGTGAGATCCAGATAAGATAGATACGTATCCGCTGGTTGGGCGAGGAAAACTGGACACGTTCCTCCGAACCGGCGCAACGACTCCTTCCACCCACCAATAATTCAACATTAGCTGGCCCACCACCTCCACCGTACCAAACAAATATTAACGACAGCCAGGACAAAAATCACTGCCCATATGCATAAATCATAATAACTCACTCAACAAGTCAAAACCGCGCACAAATCCCATCTCGAACTAGCCTCTGGCAACCAGATCGCAAGAAAACAGAGAAGGATATACCACGTACCCACCAAGGCATGGGCAGCCAAGTCTCCAAGCAGCTCCAACGCCGGCGGGCTCTCTCGGTCGAGAAGACCACGCTCGTCGATCTCCAGAAGAACTCCGGCAATGTGTTCCCCGGAAGCGACTACCGCTCCCCGGACCCCAAGAACTGGATGCACCACCTGGATCTGCAGAAGCTCCAGCTGTGCAAGATCGTGTGGCCCGGCACCCACGACTCTGCCACCAACAAGATCGGCGTGCGCTTCGTCTCCCGCCCCTTCGCCCAATGCCAGTGCCTCTCCATCTACCGCCAGCTTGCGAGAGGCGCGCGGGTCCTCGACGTCCGCGTGCAGCAGGACCGCCGCGTCTGTCATGGGATCCTCAAGTCCTACGATGTCGGCGTCGTCATCAGCGACGTCAAGAAATTCCTTGCCGAGACACAGTCGGAAATCGTGATTCTCGAGATACGGACGGAGTTCGGGTACGAGGACCCGCCCGATTTCGACAAGTACTTGGTGGAGCAGCTGGGTGATTTCCTCATCCACCAGGACGACCATGTGTTCCAGAAGACGGTCGCGGAACTGCTGCCGAAGCGCGTGATTTGCGTCTGGAAGCCGAGGAAGGCGCCGGCGCCCAAGGCGGGAGATCCGTTGTGGAGCGCCGGGCACCTCAAGGACAATTGGATTGACACGGACTTGCCGTCGACTAAGTTCGAGAGCAACATGAAGCATTTGAGCGAGCAGCCGGCGGCGGCGTCGAGGAAGTACTTTTACAGGGTGGAGAACACGGTGACGCCCAAGGCGGATAATCCGGTGGTGTGCGTTTGGCCGGTGACGGAGAGGATTCACGGCTACGCCAGGCTGTTCATAGCGCAGGCGTTTGCGCGGGGCTTCGCGGACCGCTTGCAGATCTTCTCCACGGATTTCATCGACGAAGATTTCGTCCAGGCCTGCGTCGGTGTCACCCATGCTAGGTTGGAAGGAAAAGCTTAATCAATCGTGGCGCACACAACATCGGTCGGGGGTTTTTTGTTGAGGATTGGATCTACGACAATATTGTTTTCCAGCTTGTGTTATATGTGCATGTTTTTGCTGTGATTGATTCTTCTCTGTCTCTCTGTGCTTGTTTTATTTTGTAAATTACAAGATTTATGTGGTAATTGTTTTCTTGAATGTAAAGAAAAGATGTGTCAATTTAGACTTTTATGGAAATCCATGCCGGGAATTGAAATGGGTGCTTAATCGATTATCAGTTGGTGTTTTCTTATATTTTTGGAAAAAAGTGGATTTGCGCATCCGAAGATCTGGGAATTGCGATTTCGTCTTCATCATGAGAAGCGATTGCTCTGTGATCAGTGCTGCCCAAGCTAGCAGTGCTGCGTTACATGATTCAGATCTAGCGGCGGTCCAAATGTACGTCCTTCTTATCAGATCTTTCAAACCGTTCCTATTGGTGTTCTCAAATACACAAGAGCAGTGGGCAATGTCCATAGATGTTTCGACTGACCACGTGGGGTTGATAATCCTATCGTATCTTCAAATTAATTTAGAAGTCGTTGATACTAGATATTTCTACCATTAACCATGATCCCAAGGATCCACCAAATGGATTCCGTTAATTCAACTTAAATCCCGCAGCTTGAGATCGAGTGGCCTACATTACATGGTTTCCTAGTTTGCTGCGTCCACATGCACGGGTAACAAAGTGAAGCAGACAATGCCCACTTCTAGTGTAGTGGAATTGTGCATTTAACATGTAAATTTCACCGCCCGCGTCGTTCTCTGTTCCATCGCTTCGGAAATAATAAGTACAGTAGTAGTTTTAAAATTTTTAAAGAATAAATATAAGGCGTTAGAGAACC
The DNA here is from genome assembly GCA_035584095.1 of Annona squamosa. Taxonomy (NCBI): domain Eukaryota; kingdom Viridiplantae; phylum Streptophyta; class Magnoliopsida; order Magnoliales; family Annonaceae; genus Annona; species Annona squamosa. The sequence continues at coordinate 57,950,858 of JAXCLR010000001.1, forward strand.
ACCCAGAATCGGAACAAGGAAACCAACTAAGCATGCAAATTCTCTTCTGATATCAGGATGGAGAATGAAAATCTGCTGATGCTCTTATTGCTGACGAACGATTTATATTACCATCGTTAACGACCAACAGTCACAAAAAAAGCTACTCCAGAGGTAACACTAACAACTAACTATAACAAACACAAGTCTATGGCTGACTAACAAACACAAAACATGAATATTCGCAAGGTGTTCGACCCTGGGCTCAACCATGCCCTCGGATTCAAGCCTTCCCATACGCATCGCCTTGTAATCCCAATTTTTTTTCCTCCTTTCTAGTCAGATTTTCCCTATCGGAAGACATTTGCCGCCACAAAATGCAATCTAATAGTATCGTAACTAAACAATTCTAATTCCGCTAAATCAATCAGCAATTATCCTGCATCTTTGGAATCATGAATATTGGATAAATACTGGTCAAGTATCATTGAGGCCGAGGGGAAGATACTGGTGAGCAACAGGATTATTGCTACTACATAAGCTGAAATACGTATCATCTTTTATCAAGAATTTAATGGCTCTTCCAATTCTGTGGTGCCTTCAATAATTTCATAAACTTCAATGGAGACCTGCTGAGGAGAAGACGAAAAAGGCCTTGGTGGAATTTGGAGAAGATCTGCACTTTCTTCCAGCATCTTAACAACCCTGCTCATTGAAGGCCGGTCAACAGGCCTCATTTGTATGCACCATAGCGCAACTATGATGAGCTTCTTTGCAACTTGCTTCTCTTCATATGTGGCTGTGCCCATTTCCACTTCCCTACCACAACTGATCTGATCATAGATCCATGACGGGAAGTAAATTTGGCTAGAATGCTGTGCAAATGCATCTACATTTTTCCTCCTTCCAGCCATCTCCAACAACAGCATGCCAAAACTATAAACATCAGACTTGTACGAGACACCGCCAACATTTCTGTAGAACAATTCTGGAGCCATGTATCCAACTGTGCCTCTTGCTGCAGTGAGTGAGACAAAACTATTGTCTGTTTGACAGAACTTGGCCAGGCCAAAGTCTGAAACTTTTGGAATGAAGTCTTTGTCAAGAAGAATGTTGTGAGGCTTGATATCAAAATGCAGAATTTTCATGGCACATCCTTGGTGCAGGTATTCGATCCCGCGTGCAACACCCAACGCAATTTCAAATATCTTCTCCCAACTCAAGGGGTCACCCCGTCCTTCCTGAGCAAAAATGTACTTATCAAGTGACCCGTTGGGCATGAAGTCATAGACAAGAGCCCTTTTCCTTCTAGTGCAGCAAAATCCAATCAGTCGCACCACATTGAAATGATGGATCCGTCCAAGAGTTGCAACCTCGTTGATAAAATCTTGACCATTGCCTTTAGACCCCTCTAAAATCTTGACAGCAACAGCACGACCATTGGTAAGCATTCCTTTGAAGACAAAGCCAAAGCCACCTTGCCCTAGCTTTTGTTTGAAACCTTTGGTCATCTTTTTAATTTCAGAATAAGAGTATCTAGTTGGTGTAACACTCATATAATTGCTTAAGAATTCTTCAGTTTTAGTATCCAACCCCAAGTATCTTCTTTGCAATTTATAGATCAAAGCAGCAATCATAAATATTATCCCGCAGAAAATTCTTCCGAGTAGGATAGATACTGCAACGACCAAGCACATGCAGGCCATATTTTAGGGAAATAAGCAAGAAACAGAAGAAAAATGAGTGGAATTCTCGTAAGTCACTTACAAAATATTGGAATTCTTACCTATAATGATAGGCAAATATCCTGGCAAAAGATCACAGACAAATGACAATCAGAAAAAGTTGTAGTAATTGGAACTATTTCATTGACTGTAGTCTAAATGCGCTTGAGATGGAGTCACAGGAACTACAATCGTTACTCAACCTCTTCATCTCCAGCGGCCTCATTTGTATACACGAGACCAAAGATGAAGCATAAAAGGCATAAAAACATTAAATGAAGATGGAAACTCACTGAGATGAGGTTGCCAGCCGAACGAGCAAGCCGGGAAGCGTGGCACGCCATCTGAACAGCTGGGAACTTCCCAGGCTATCCAAAACCCTGTCCTCAACTCCTTGTAGATGTCGATGATTGAGCGGCTGCTAATCTCGAACACCTCTGTCGGGACCATAGCGGTTAGTGCACATGATGCTTGTAGATTTTCAATGGAGAAAGTGTTGGTAGTACGGAGAATGTAAACATGCCATTTTGGTGACGATGGTGAATTGGAGTGGCTGATGCAAGGAGCAGCATCGATAAAGTCAACATCATTGACTTCTTCTGAGCAATTCAGAAAGGCAAGAGCTCTCCAAGGTGTAATCCAGACTAAAGAGCTGGAGTCGTTGTAGTAAAAAGATTTTGGCGGAGGATATTGAGGCAGATAAGAACAGTTGCCATCAGCTAGGCCGGGTTCAACGATTCGGACTGCCCTGTTCTCGTATGAGATCTCCTTCACGTAGTACGTGTTGTCGCTCAAACGTAAAATGGTATGTCTGCCTTGGCAATCGAGTTCGTATTGCGGATGGCCTATCTCGGGAGGATAGTCATTGAAACGAAAAGGGTAGCTGATGGTGATCTCATCCTTACAGGAAGAAGGATAGCTGTAGCCCTTTGCTACTACCCCCGAACTGAACGCCAGAAAGAACAAAGCTGCAAACAGGCAAAACCCCCTCATCTTCTTCCAAGTCGTTGACAGCTAGAGCAACAACGTAGTGAGATATAAGAAAGAAAGAAAGATAGAAATCGCTTTTTTGTAGCAGAAGGGAGTTCTCTTGTGAAGTTTTTCTACCTTGAACGTACACATCAAGCTTCATACTAGAACAGAAAGTAAAGCTCAGTTCTTTGGTCAGGGCTTGATGGGTCCGGGGCGGCCCTATCTTAGCTCCCCAGAAATTCCATAGAAAGATACAACCATGTCAGTCAAAGCTCTCGCGTATCCTCGCAATTTACTTCCAATTGACTTGGGTTGGGGGTGGGGTGGCCGGCGGGCCTTGGAAGTGTTCGGAAATTGAATAATACCATCGCAGGAATAACAGAATCATGACAGGCAGGGAAATATCGCTAGACTTTCTAGGCAACCACAAGTGGTGGAGCTTTTAGTTGACTGACTATTCGGGCAGCTGTCCAAAATCCAAGCTACCTAAGTTTTAAGCTCGAACTGGCCAAACATACCAATTATGAGAGGCAGAGATGGGTGGGGGACAAAGGAGCATCATCCTTTTCTCATTCGCCGTGGTGCTTGCGTTTGTCTTTGTGAATGCTGGCCAAGCAAGCAATGGCGGCTGCTCGAATATCAGGTGCAACATCAGTGGTAGCGGCCCAGAAATAAGGTTCCCATTCCGACTGGGAAGCCAACCAGAACACTGTGGGCATCCAGGGATGGTGCTTTCTTGCAAAGGCCAGCACACCACCATTCATCTTCCCTCTCTTGGAGAGTTCTATGTTGTCCTTATTGAGTACCAATACTCATGGCTACTCATAGAAGACCCTGGTGGCTGCCTTCCTGGACGCTTTGTTTCTCACACCCTCAACTTCTCTTCTCCTTTCTATGGTTATGACCACTTCATGTACACTTTCATAAACTGTTCGTCACGGTGGCCAGATCGCAATCCTTCCTGTCTCAGTGGTTCAGCAGAGAACTACTATGTTTATGGCCTTAAGGCCCTTAACAGTTGGGTAAAAATGAATGACACGTATGAGTACCGCGATTCTTGCCAGATTATTGGGGTAAGTCCATTTCAAGAGGGCCCTATGTCCTTGTATTGGAATCATTCCCAAAAATGCAGGCTGTGTGAGCAGCGAAGCCACCATTGCAGATATAAAAATATCAAAGCAAGCAATGAGACAGAATGCTATGGGCCTAGAGGTACGACCACTGACCTCTCCCATGAGTTCTCTCGTATGTAATCTAATCTTGTAGATTGCCATCCCTGGACCGTGTCCTTGGATGCTTAAAATGTCTTGGGCATCCGAATAGGATCTGTCAAACTGGCAGTTTGGTTTGCTAGTTTCTACATCCTCGTACCTGCAGTATAACTAATTAAGTTTCAGGGCTTGGATGTTGTACATGTAGCGGCTCCGCTGTGGGGAGCCATGGTGGGACGCTACAATCAAACAGAAGCATCCACTTCTCAATGTATTCGCTTATCATCTACTTGAATACTTTTGCATCAATTGTTTTCTAATTCTCTCACACTATTTTTTCAGGTAATCAAGCAAAGTCCATAATCATAGGTGAATCTTTCAATCATGTCACCAGTCAACCACTTCTAATTCTCATTCTCTGATTTTATTCCAAGGTAATTCAGTGCATAACCTGTTTCTTTCTTGTATTTTCAGGTGTAAGCGTAGGAAGCTTCATTATCCTATTAGCATCCATAACAATCATTAAGGTCTACAATGTCTGGAAAGCAGATTTAAGGAGGGAAAAGGAGGATCTACTACGAATCGAGAAATTCTTAAAGGATTATGATTGTCTTAAGCCCACCAGGTACTCCTATACTGATATTAGAAGAATGGCCAAGCACTTCAAGAACAAGATAGGTCAAGGAGGCTATGGCAGTGTATTTGCAGGGAAACTCTGCAATGGAAGTTTAGTTGCAGTGAAGGTTCTTGAGAAATCCAAGGGCAATGGAGAAGAGTTCATCAATGAAGTATCTACAATTGGCAAGATACATCACGTCAATGTAGTTACCCTTCTTGGTTTTTGTGCGGAAGGATCTAAGAGAGCTCTCGTGTATGAATTCATGACAAATGGGTCGCTTGAAAAGTTTATTTTCTTGGGAAACAATACAAGTGGATTACTTAGTTGGGAGAAACTTCACAAAATTGCCATTGGTGTTGCTAAAGGAATTGAGTACCTTCATCAAGGTTGCAACCAGCGAATCCTTCATTTTGATATCAAGCCCCACAATATTTTGCTGGATGACAATTTCAATCCAAAGATTTCTGATTTTGGCATGGCAAAATTATGTTCCAAAGATGAAAGTATTGTATCCATGACTGCTGCCAGAGGAACAATGGGTTATATTGCACCTGAGTTGTTTTCCAGAAACTTCGGAAGTGTCTCCTACAAGTCAGATGTTTACAGCTTTGGGATGTTGTTGCTTGAAATGGTTGGAGGGAGGAAGAACACTGATGTTAACGTGGAAAACAGTAGCCAAGTATACTTTCCAGATTGGATCTATAATCATCTTCAACAGGGGGATGAGCTGGAAACCAGGACTGAATTTGAAGGTGATTCTGAAATGGCAAAGAAACTAGTGATTGTGGGACTTTGGTGCATACAATGGCACTCAGTGGATCGTCCTTCTATGAAGAAAGTGGTTCAAATGTTGGAAGGAGACATGCAAAGCTTGAATATTCCACCAAACCCTTTTCCATCTGATATGCCTCCAACCTCGGGTGCAGCTGCAGCTTCCCCTGAACAAATGGTGTGACTTTTGCTTGACATATGCAGGTTTCCACGGTCACAATATAGACACTTGTATTCCACTGTATGCTTTTAGAAGAAATATCGTAAGTCAAGTTTGCTAGTTACGGATTTTGGTGGGTATAGCTTTCGGCAATTTAGTTGCCTCGCTTCGAATTTGTTGTTGGTTCGTCAATTTAGATTTCTAGTTTGAAACTTTGTATTTATTTAATTGTTGGCACAATATTGAACATACCTTTCAGCTACCGCTAATATTTCTCTTGTAATTCTTCCAGAACTTAGGTTGATAGAGAGCAATAATAGAAGGAAATATATTAGTGACGGATGACTGGAGTGGTACACTTACCGTTCTGGCCAATATCCCACATACGAAAGTAACGAAAAACATGAGTTTTGATGGCGCCAGCACTTAGTTTCTGTTTCTTTTCTCTCTTTTTCCTTTCTCTCTCTCTTTCTGTTTTTCTTTTTTTTTTTTTCTTCTTCTTTTTATTCTTACGATACGGGGCGTGTTGGGCAAACATAAAAACCTTTCCAACTAAAATTTTTCAATATCTACAGCTATCTTATTTTTTAATTATTTTTTATATTTTCTTATATAACTATCCTACTTTTTAATCATTTATACATAACTATTCGTATAACTAACGTATCTATTTTAATTTTAATTTTTTTACTCTTCATCGTTACCTTTATCATATAATATTATTTTTTATCAATTCAAAAATTTTTATAGTAAAATCTTTTTATTAAAAGTTTTACTATTTCTCAAACACGCCCATACTTGTTTATGCTTTCGAGTTGTTGATTAATAATTATAAAAAAAGAGGAACTTAAAGACGTTTTTATGAACCTATCTTCTATGTAACTCTGTCTATTTTTTAATATCTAGATAGTTGATGAAAAATCTACTTTATCTATTATATTTAGCATTGTTTATACTATTATGAAAACCTTTTTATTTATTTAATGTCAGTGGTATATGGCTTACATCTATAAACGTGCAAAATCAACGTAATAAAATAATTTAACACTAATTATCAGTTCTTAAGTAAATTTTTAACATCTAATCTATTTGAAATATCATTATTATGTAGATAAATGATTGTATACAGTATTCTTACATTCCACTACACATGCAAATGAACCTAAGTATTTTTCCTTATTTACACATAAATACACTTATTTTTAAGTGATGTGGCTTATGCACAAATTATATTTAGATGAAACTTAATCTTTTAACTAAATAAATGATATCGAATATAATAAATTGATTGAATTTTTCATTAATTATTAATATCTTAGAAATAGAGAGAGTTTCATGAAATTACTTCTATGAAACTCACTTAAGTATTCCCCAAGTAAAAACACGCAAATAGGATATTTATAAGACCTTCAATAGGTAAAAATTATAGAAATTATATAAAAGATCAAAAAATCTTTAATAATTTTATCAAAACAAAAAGATCTTTTCAGACTATCTAGTTAAAAGACATATATATATAACGTTTTAGATTATATTTACCATTAAATACTTATATTATAGTTGAAAAAAGGCTATATAATTTGTATGATTTTTATTATCAGCGGTCAAAATTATATCTAGACTATGATATATGGTTCGATTTTTATAAAACAACTGAAAAACTTAGTTTTGGATGAGTTCTCATGTGCGAGCGTGGGAACTGGTTACCACTGAAGCCATTCGATCTCTGGACACGTAATCTGTTTTTGACCGCACACAAGCAAATCTTTGCAAAAACTAAGGTGGTGTTTGGCAATCCAAAAAATTTTTCACATAAAATTTTTCAATCTAAAATTTTTCAATCTCTATAACTCTTCTATTTTTTAATTTTTTTTTACATCTTCCAACACAAACCACCATACTTTTCAATTATTTCTACACAATTACCTATACAACTAACCTATCTATTTTAACTTTATCCTCTTTACTCCTCATCATTACCCTTATCATATCACATCATTTGACAACTTTTATTTTTCAAAACTTTTCACCAAAAGTTTTATTCATTCCCAAACACACCCTAAATATAATTATTTAATTTTTGAAATTATAAATACACCCATATAGTCCGCAAACCTTTGCAAATATATCTATGTTATAACGATGCAGCAACGACATGAGTATATTTGCAGTTATGGTCAACCCATATAGGGATAATTTGCAATTTCTGAAACTACATGTATATATTTGCAATTATGGTCAAATTAAGTAAATGTATTTGCAAAGCATCTTATTTTTTAATTATTATTTCATATCTTTCTATATAATTATAGTACTTTTTAGATGTGTCTTGGAAGTAATAAAATTTTTAATCAAAAATTTTTGAGTAAAAGTTTTTAAAATTGAAGCAAAATGATATGATCTAATAAGAGTGGTGACGAAGAATAAATACGTTAGATGTATAGATAATTATATAGAAATGATTGAAATGTACGATAGTTATATAATAAAATATGAAAAAATAATTAAAAATTTGATAGTCATTAAAAGTGAAAAATTTTAGTTTAAAACATTTTAAAATTACCAAGCATGCCCTTCAATTACCCGTATATTAATATATCTGTTTTAACTTTGTTTTTTTTTTTTTTTTACTTTCATCATTATTCGTGTTATCTCACGTTATTTTCTACCAATTCAAAAACTTTTAAACTAAAAAATTTTCATTTAAAAGTTTTATCACATTCTAAACATACCCATGAAAAGTTGAATTGGAAATTTTTTTCAAAAAAATATATATATATCTTAACAAAAAAAACTAGTACCATACACATTTCGTTGAGGTTATTTGGAACACCCCCTACAATTATATTTCTATCCTTCACAATTTCATGCAAAATCATACTGCCATGTTTTTCGTTTTACATCTAAATTTATACATTTTATTAGAAATACAAATAATAATATATTTTGTTAGACATGCAAATAATAATATATTTTGGAAAAGGTGTTTTATCTATACGATAATGACTTGGAATTTACCGTATTATTTAACCAGCACGAAGGATACTGACAGAAACATTTTTATTAGATACATCAATCACATTATTTGGGGCAAAAAAGCGTAGGCTGTGTAGTTAGGGCCGCCTCACAAAATTCGTGGGAACTGCTTCCTCTGTCTCGTTTGCTTATCAATTTATTGCCATGCAAGTGAGATCTATCAATCATTGTGATGATGTCAAATTGGGCTTTTTTTAAGTAAGGCATTTGTTTCAATTTAAAAATTTTGAATTCATAACTTTTTATTCTCCATGATTATCATATTTTTTAATTATTCGTTCACTTTTTATATAAAATTAACTTATTTTTCAATTATTTTTAAATTTTTTACACAACTAACTGTACATCTAATTTATCTTTTTTAATTTTTAATTTTTTACTTCTCAACGTTACTCTTAGCTCATCACATTATTTTCTTTCGTTTCAAAAATTTTTATATTAAAATTTTTATTTTTAAAATTTTATCACTTCCAGTACACTACTTTTTTTTATTACTTTTGTGCATATAAAGTATAAACCCCGGGATCAACAGCAGTAGGTTCGCTGTGTCATATGTTGCAATTAAAATAAAATATGCTTAAAGCAGAATTATAATATAAGAAAATAATAAGGTGATTATTGTCTCCATATGTACCATTAATTATTAAAAATTTTGTTTAAAGAAAGAATATAAACGGAGTTGTTTCATTAGGCGAAAAGAAAATTTTTGTTTAGGTGTTCAAATGAATAAATATTCATATAAATAATTTAGTAGAAAATATAATAATTCAGAGGCATGATCGCCAATAAACTTATTTTTAATTTTTTATTATTCTATAAACTTGTTAATCTAGATATATTTAATGTATAAATAAATTTTTACTATTTTTAATATACGAATATATTTTTATTTTTAAACGTAGAGGTATTTTGGCCATTTTTAATAGTTCAAAATTACTAAAATAACCTCTCATTTAAAAATCTAAAAAATATAAATATCTCAAAAAAGTAAAACTTGGTTTGTATATTAAATACACCAAAATTAACAAGTTCATAAACAAATTTTAAATAAGTTTTTTTATCCCGGCTAACAACATTATGCCTTAATAAATTAATATTGATTAATCAAGCGTAATATAGAAGTTAGAAGTTGCACACATGACAAGAAAATAATCGTAGTCTTTGTATTTTATTTGCACGAGAAATTAAAATAAATGACTGAAATTATCAACTGATTATAAAATAGATAATAAATAAAATAAAAATATGTATACATCTGATTATATCGGTTATTATACAAACGTCAGATGGAATCAATGACGCGTTGCAGTTGCATGCACCTAGCATTGACCCTTAATGCATCCATGTGCATATATCTTTTTTAAAAAGACTTTTAAAATTTTTTTATACTACTATTAATCTAAGCGTATTAACATATATATCAATTTTTACCATTTTGGTAGACTTTTAATTTTTTTTCGAATTTTTAAAAATTAGTGATATTGCATTTTTAAATTATTAAAAATACTACTGATTTTTACAAATCTGAAAAATATATCTAAAAATATCGAAAAATGATAAAAATTGATACTCATATTAAATACACTTATATTAATAGTTTCATGAAAAATATTTCAAAAAAATTTTAAAAATTGCGAAGAACACTCAAGTGCATAGGACCGAGTTCCATCAAAGACAATGAAGGGTTAATCAATCTAGTATAAATTCCTTATACTTTCATGAATTTTGTTCTTAATTTCACTTGTATTTATAAATTTTCAAAAATTTTGAATATACTAACATATTTTACTTAAAATGATCATTATTTTTAGTCACATTTGAAATAACGAATAGACACTTACCTTAATATAATTTAGGTTGGCTTGTTTAAAGCTAAAACTTCACATTCAAATGATATTTGATTTTATAATTAGAACTTTGCATATTCATAATTTTGCAAGAGTGTTAATAACCCCTTTAATAGAGCTTTAACGACACGAGTATAAATAAAATTTTAGATAAAATATATGAGTATATTTGAAAAAAGTCATAATACCATACAATATATTGTATACTGGCTTATTGTAAAATATCTAATTTTATCATTTAATTTTAATTTTTTCTTCATAAACATATTTTCTTGAGTGTATTTAATTTATAAATTAAGTTTTTTCATTTTATAACACTTTTATATATTTATTTTTTATTTTTAAAATGGGGGCATATAAGTCATTTTCTATGTCTTAAAACATGTGATTTTTAAAAATAAAAAATAAAAATGTGAAAGTATTACAAAATGACAAAACTTAGTATATGAATTAAATACAATTAAGAAAACATGTTCATGAAGAAAAAATTAAAATGTAAAAATAAAATGAAAAATTAAATATTAATTGATAAGTTAGTATACACTATTCTATATAGTATCATGACTCATTTGAAAATTTTAAAGTTTGTGATATAAACAAAATTAGGGATATAATTAGTGAATACATATGTATGTAATTTGACAGTATTATTACTATAATTATGAAGAATTTTTTATATACTCACGAATTTTAACTCTAATTCATAAATTTTCAAAAATTCTAAATATATTTATGTATGCTATACAAAATTCATTTTATACTCATGCTCCTATTATGT
>JAXCLR010000001.1:57962048-58006026 GCA_035584095.1 Annona squamosa
TATAGCTACAAAAGCATTAAAAAACCATCAGAAATTTTTATATTTGAATTATAATTAAAATTTTGAGCATGTTTGTTATTTTATAAAGGTCGTATACGTGAAATTCCCTTGCCGGGATGGGTTTGGTTGGTTGCTTGATTTGGTTCCTTAGAGCGAACGTTAGCGTTCCCGATCAGCCACTCAAGAAAGAGTCGGACGTGGATGGCGGATGCGATGATGTCGTTTCTCCAATGTACCAGCTTCCTTTGCGACGGTAATCAGCGGCCACCCTCCCCCTTTCCTTCTTCTCAAGTAATGAAAATCGAGGAATAGCAATGAAGAGAGGAGAAGAACCTCCAGCGGCGGCGGCCGCCGCAGCTGTAGAGAAAGGCCGCAGTAGCTTTCCTGTAGATCCGAATCTCCCTCGATGGGTTTGTCAGAACTGCCGTCAGTCCCTCTGCGTAGTCGGGGTTGATTCCTACGCTGACAAGTTCTTCAACGATGCCACTTCTCGATCTGGTTAGGGCTTCAGTTCCTCTCCCTGTTTTCAGTTTTTCGCTTTCTCCAATTGATCACCCCAACCCCCACAACACCACCCCTAGCGCAATCTAGTAATCGGTTGAAGTATTTCGTGTTTTGGGAGGAAACAACGTTTAGGTGGTGAAAATTCGTGTAGCTGAGTCCAATTTAGCTGGGGATTGGGGCAATGCTTAGATGCTAATCTCGATGGAAATTGGACCGGATGGATTCGGTCCTAAATTTGTTAACATTCAGTACGAAGGTGGGGCAATGCTTAGATGTTGATCGTGATGGAAATTAGACTGGATGGATTCGGTCCTAAATTTGTTAATATTCAGTAAGAAGGTGGCGGGGTGGAGCGTTGGTTGGACACTACTGTGGAAGCCGAGATTCGAGTTAATACTGTGAATTGAGTGTGTCAAATCTTTAATTTTCTGATTGATTGAAAAAAAAAAATTAAAATCGAAGAAAATCTGGATAAGTACCTTGAAAATGAAGTTGAAGCTGCAAGCTGGTTTCTCAAACAACAAATCTATTTATTCAACTTCATGAGTTGCTCTGAATGGAGAATTTGCCGGATGGTGCTTTTTCTTTGGTTAATCTTCTGCTGATAATATGTAGGAAAGGAAAATTATTGATCAGAAATCAATGAATACATGAACGCAAAGGACAAAACTTTGGGTCTATTTGGATTTGGGTTTGGGTTTCTTTTGCAATTAGGAATTATAGTCGCTAAATTGCTCACAAAAATTACATAAAGGTGCAAAGATTTTGATTTTTGTCTGTGATTTTTGCTATTTTAATGAAATACGCTTTCAAACAACTATAGAAGCATAGCAGATAATATTTAATTGAGTTAGTTTGCAGGTATGCACACATCCTCTGTACATGCGGCAGGGAGTGTTTTGGGTTCAACTCGGATGGACCATTCGTTTGTTGTGCTCCCAAAGCAAAGAAGTCAAATTCCTGGGGTACCCCCCCGTCCTCGTCAAGGAGCTTCACAGCCTGATGCGAGCCAATCTGGGAAGATGATGGAAGAATCATTTGTGGTATTGCCCCCAGCAGCTGCTTCCATGTATAAGTGTGAACCAACGTCTGAGGGAGGCAATCCCAACTTACAAACACCTGGTGGAAGCCCTGGTGGCCCTCTGCAAGCTAATAATCCTGGGTTCCACTCAAGTATCACAGTCTTGAAGCGGGCATTTGACATCGCCACCTCACAAACTCAGGTATTGATTTATTTCCAAGGTCATTCTTAAATGCACAGATAAATTCTAGCTTGTACTTATTTAGCTTATGGCATTGTACTTGTGCATGTATTGTTCAGGTTGACCAACCTTTATGCTTGGAATGTATGCGTGTGTTGTCTGATAAGCTTGATAAAGAGGTTGAGGACATGAACAGGGACATCAAAGCATATGAAGCCTGTCTTCAGCGGCTTGAGTTAGAGTCATGTGATGCTCTTAGTGAGGCTGATTTCCTTCGGGAAAAAAAGAAGGTGACTGTCAGTGAACACTGGTTCTATTGGTGTCTGTGCAGAAAATATTTTTTACAGCAATGATTAATTTTCTTTAAAAGAGAATGTCTGTATTGTTCCGCTTCAATACTGCATTCCGCTGAACTCTTTGATGCTAAACAGACATCTAACTACATGATGAGGAGTAGATAACTTATTTTGGAACCTTCATGAGAAGTTTGAGATCTATTGAAAATTTTGGTTCTCCATTTCTCACCGGATGGTATCTGAGCATACCTTGTAAGCATTGTCTTGAAGTTATCAATTCTGAACTGGAGCAACTAAGGTGAAACTGTATGGGATAATGCTCTCTTCTCATTAAATGTTAACTTGTGCTATCCATATATGACTCCATGATAACATCTTTGATCATATTCTTTGCTATTGAAGGTTGAAGAAGAAGAAAGAAGGCTCGAAGCTGCAATTGAAGAAGCTGAGAAACAGTGTGCAGCAGTAGAAACTGAGCAAATAGAATTAGAATTAAAATCAAAACGTTTCAAAGAACTAGAGGAACGGTGAGTCTGTGAGCAATCTACTCCTTTAAGATAGTTTTTAAGTCGGGCCATTGTGTTTAACTATTCGCGGAGTGATCACCCCCCGTGGGTTGATTTGGCTTTTCTCACTAACTGGATGCACGAAGTGTACTTATGGGCGCTGTATGCACCTGGTTGAGCATTCTTCTGAATCTTTACCTTTCAGAAACTTCTTTTTTTTCACTTGAAAATAACAGTGAATGCTCAATGTTATGGATTGTGTTATAGGTATTGGCATGAGTTCAACAAATTTCAGTTCCAGCTAACTTCACATCAGGTATGTTGCTCAATGGTGCTTTTTGTATTTCTAATTTTAGTCAAATGACTGGCTGACTCCATTTGCATTGAATCTCTTTTGAAACCAGCTAACTTGTTTAGTTTAGAAAACCATTTAGGTTGATTAGCCACCAGCCAAATTCTTTTTCCTGTTGCAGTGTTCATCGATGAAGATGTTTCCCATTTTGAGTTTTGATGACAATGAGTTGTAGTGCTTGCTGCCATTTCCTGGATAAACTGCACAAGATTACAATTATGCCTGCATTTTTGTTGCCTATAGGAAGAAAGGGATGCAATCTTATCAAAGATTGAAGTTCTACAAGCACATCTGGAATTGTTAAAGCGGACAAATGTTCTTAATGATGCTTTTCCTATTTGGCATGATGGAGAATTTGGAACTATTAACAATTTTCGGCTTGGTCGTCTTCCTAAAATGCCAGTATGTTTTTTCAATAGCCCTGACAATTGCACATTTTTTGTTTGTGAAGCATCTCAGTCTTGCTCCTTCTTGTCCCCTTCTCATCTGCTAGGTTTCTGCTTTTATTGTGTATCATTTGCATTTTCTGGTTTGTTCCTACAACATCATTGAGATACATACCCATAATAATCTTCATTTTTGAACATTTAGGTAGAGTGGGATGAGATCAATGCTGCTTGGGGCCAGGCATGCCTCCTCCTCCATACAATGGCTCAATATTTCCGGCCCAAGTTCCAGTATCCACTTTGAATGAATAAAATTTTCTTGTTTTTCACTGCTCCTCATTTGTTTTGTTCTTTAAAGATGCCCACATTGTTTACCATGCATTTTTCCTTTAGTCAAGAGTGTAATATACTTTGCTGAGAGGCATTGCCATCTAGAGTGTGTCAAGGAGATGCTCATTGCAAAATGCTTAAAGGGCATTTTTTGGATGAAGAAAATCGGAGAAAGCAAAGCACTTTTGATGTGTGATGCTTCTTTAAGGAATATAGGGAGAGGATGAAATCTGTTTCTTTTCCTCAACCATAGGGAAAACCTTCGTTCTATTGGCTGCTGAAATTTGAAGAAATAGAAAAATGATTTTTTGATGGTTAACCTCTTTGTTTAGTTTCAAGAGTCGTTTCAGTCCCCATAGGCTGAACTATTTCTTCTTCATGAAAAATGCTGACTTTTACCACGGCGGCATTTATCATACTAGGCAAGTGAATCATTTTTGGAGAATTATCCTTATTTGCAAATTATTGGAAATTCCTTTACTGCCATCAAGGTATCGAATTAAGATTCTTCCCATGGGGAGTTACCCACGAATTATGGATACCAACAACAGCACATATGAGCTGTAAGTATCTCTCTTTCCTTTTCTGTTTGTGTACTTTGACAAAAGGTTCATTATTTTGCTGTCTAAGGATTCTTCTTGGCACATATCTGCTGTGAATTTCATTCCTTGTTGTTTCTACTTATGCCAGCTATGAGCTACTTGAGTGCATTGTGTATGTTTTGGGCACTTTTTAAGTTGCCCAAAATTTGGGTTTCCATTCATGTTGTTCTTACAATGGTCATAAGTTCAAGCTATTTACAAATGCTTATCGACTCCTAAGCGCCTAAACCCTGACTGTACAACTTGCTGTGAACTGAAAATGCATCAATATGTTGCTTCCTTATTTGTTGGGAACCCCCATCTCAAGACATCTCTTGGGCGGCATTGTCAATTCATGCTTTTTCTTTCTTTCTTTCTTTCTTCTGCTGAAAACAAATTACAGCTTACTTTTGGCTCTATTTCAGTTTTGGTCCTGTGAATCTGTTTTGGAGCACTCGTTATGACAAAGCAATGACCCTGTTTTTGGCTTGCCTTAAGGATTTTGCTGAATTTGCACATTCTATGGATCTAGAAAATAACATACCACTTGAAAAATGTTTCAAGCTCCCTTACAAGTGAGTTCTGTTTCTCCTTTTTGTTTGCTTGGTCACATTCTTATTTCTTAGCAGTATTTGTCTGATTGCAGCTCAATTAAGTATTGGGAAAGATCATGCCTCAAAATATACTTCTGTGTGTTCATGTTCTCCTTGCTAACCACATTCATATCGGCTTCTGGTAGGATCGAGAATGACAGGGTGGAAAATTATACAATCACACAGAGTTTCAACAAGCAGGAGAACTGGACAAAGGCTCTGAAGTATATGCTCTGTGACCTGAAGTGGGCATTGTTCTGGTTTGTGGGCAATACCCATTTTCAGCCGTTGTATGCAGTGGTTTCTTCTCAGAATGAAATCCCACAAAACACCGCACCTGCAAAACAACGGGGCGCGGATTCGAAGATGGAATCCAGAACCAAGTCATAATGAACTAATAAAAAAAATGTTAAAATCCTGGCTACAACGTGTACATAAATGGATGGTTACTTTTGTTTCTCTGAAGCAACGAACTGATGTTCCTCTTTTTGAGCTGTAAGGCTTTGATCTTTGCAATGGATTCTGTACTAAGCAGTGCAGATCTCAGGGAGCAATTTGCTTTCTTTCACTTCCTCATGTGAATTATCTCGGGTTTTCATTTAAATGAAGTGGGTCCACCGAACTCTCGGCAGACTGTTTTCACTCTGAACCTTTTGTGATCTTCTGATGAGATCCAACCATAATGCCTGGCACCATCTCTTTAGGGTTTAGTCAGCTAATTAATATATTGTTTTTTCGAACAAAAAAAGAAAGAAAAAAAAGAGGGAGAAGCCCAAGAAAAGGGGTTGTATAATCCGTCAAGCTGATTGTCTAGACCATCATTTGAAATCCGTCCAAACGCTCAAACCATTAAAGCCAATGTCAACTTTCCTCCGTTTCACGCGCGCAATTACAATTGAGGGAGAAACTAACCCATCAGGCTAATGTTGTGATGGCGGGATTAACTAGGTGGGAACCTCGGAATGAAAACGTAACTGTACCCTCAACCATAAAGACGATATCCTTTTTTTTTAAAAAATAAGTAATAAAGTAAAAAATAGATTAAAGTTGTATTTTACAATTTTACGGCGGGTGGTCGGAAGTAATAACAAAAGTAAAAGTTAATGTAATTTGATACGGGTGATTAAAAGTAAAAAGGAATAAAGTAAAAGTCTTGAAGAGTCCTACTTTTATATTAGGTTGTATAGAAGTGGTTTATGTTTTTTTGGATGTCTTATATTACAATTCAATCATCTCTTGCATTTTTTTTCCCCAATTTTTGCTCAGAAGTAAACCTACAGCTATTTCAACAGAAGACGTCCGCTCCTGAAACAGGGGAGACAATCCTCCCTCAGCGCAGATTAATATTGGGATATCCTAGTATAGTGCCAGCAATGAGCGCCATTTGCGTTGGGGCGTTGGGCTCGTGGAGAAGTGGTTTCATTAAGCCTCACTAATTTTTCCCACCATAAAGATTGATGTAAATTTTACTGTATTTAAAGACATGATCTTATTAGCTCCGGCTAAGTAATGAATTATTTAGTCTTGACCAAAAAACTTTTTTATAAACTTGTTAATATAGATGTATTTGATGTGTAAATTAAGTTTCACCATTTTTGGAGGTGTATACATATTTTTTTTAGATTTTTAAACACAAAATTATTTTAGTAATTTTCAACCATTAAACATGGCTAAAATAACCTTATATTAAAAATTCAAAAAAATATATGCATATTTTCAAAAATGATAAAACTTGGTTTATGTATTAAATATATCTAAATTAACAAATTTATGAAAAACAACAAAAAATAATTAAAAATAAGTTTATTAGCCAAGGCTGGACCAGGCTAGCAATTTATTGTATTTAGTATTGTTTGTTTAGCCAAAAGATCAAATTTCAACTAAATTAAACATGCACATAGGTCACAATTACTTACAATATATATTCATGGGTAAGTTATAAGAAATACTTAGATCCATTCACATGGATATATATAGAATTTGATACTGTGCACCCAAGTGCACTTTGCTTTGATGTACCTGGGTACAAAAACTTATTTTAAATTTTTTTATACAATTGTTAATTTAAGTGTCATAAAAAAAGTGTATTTAATATGTGCATTAAATTTTATCAATTTTAGAGATTTTTAGATTTTTTGGATTTTTAGAATCATTGGCATTTACAAAAATGCCACTGATTTTAAAAATCCAAAAAAATCTTAAAATATTCAAAATTAGTAAAACTTGATACACATATTAAATACATTTAGATTAACAGTTGTATAATTTTTTTTTAAAAAATATAAAGTTTTGGTTAAATACACAGGGATGCACTAAATCAGATTCATATATATATATATATGAAAATATGAAAATACTTTATAGAAATATTTATTTATATATTCACGATATTTTAAATAATTTGAATATTGAAAATATAACTTTAAAATTGATATTTAACATTAAACCATTTTAATATGTTATTTTTACATATTTGGAGATGAGCTCATGTAACAGTATTATGGTATTAGACAAATGATTAGATTTTTATGATAATAAAATTAAAGTCTGTTTCTAAATAATCGGGTTACATAGAAGCGTGAAATACTTCTCAAAATTAAAGATTTTGATGTCTGATGTAAAATTTGATTTATTCATTATATTTAATATCATTTTTTTAGTTATGAGACCAAGTTTTTTTCAAATTCAATACGAGCATAGGCTATATTTGCTAAAAAATAAGTACATTTATATGTAAATTAAAGAAAATGCTTAGATCCATTCGCATATGTATTAGAATGAAATAATATTTTATAAAATCATTTATCCATATAGTAACGATATTTTAGATGACGAAAATACTACTTAAAAATTAGTATTTAGTACTAAATTATTTTATTACATTGATTTTATATGTTTTGTAGATAGGGCCCATAGATAATGATATTAGACAAATAAAATTTTTTTATAGCAATAAAAGTGATGCTAAACACAATAATTGAGTGATTTTTTCATCAATCATTTAGATGATGAAAATGAAATGGTTGCATAGAAAGAAAGTTTCATAAAAGCATATAATATTAAATATAATTGAAGAAGTTGATTTTTTTATCAATAATTCCGTTAGGCAAGAAGGGTTTCCTAGAAGTGAAACTCAAAGTTAAAATAAATATAAATAGTTATATAAGAGTAAGTAGAAAATTAATCAAAAATTAAAGTAATCAAGTAATTTAAGATGTGTTGCCACTTGAATTCCTAAGTGGTGGGTGCCTTGGAGTGTGTGTTTGAAGTTCAAAATTCAATTGACTCTTGGAGTAGGGGCGGGATGGGAGTAGGTATGGGCATCGAGATGAGTCTTACCGAGTTAAAGTTTACCCAACCTTAACTATACTTCTTAAAAATTTAGTTTGATTTTTTTTATACTAGGTCGGAATAAAGTCGATATTGTCCCGATACATAAAGATATGTATATACTCACTTTTTAGCGTGCCAAACCCTAACTATACTTAATTTTTTTAATAGGTTATGGAATAAACTTTGAGTTGATATTGTATCGATTTTGGGATAGCGAGTCGGGCAAAAATTGTGGGTCAAATAAAATAATTTTAAGAATTTATATAACTATTAAACATAAAAATATGTATATACTAAATTTAAATATTTTATACTTCAATATTTTAGTTATTATTAAAAATACATCATTACTAAAACGAAACATAAGAAAATATAGTATAAATTTATTAAAATAGGTTAACATACAATTATATGTAACAGTTATATACATGTGTAAATTTTTTTTATTGATTCTTATATTATTTTTTGAGGGTGTGTCTGGTTTGAGGTAAAATTTTTGATGAAATTTTTGTAGAGTAAATGTTGTCAAATCAATAAAAAATGATGTGATATAATAGGAGTGATGATGAGGAGTAAAGAGAATAAAGTTAAAATAGATAGGTTGTATGGGTAGTTGTATAGAAATGATTGAAAAGTAGGGTAGTTTGTGTAGAAAAATGTGAAAAAATAATTAAAAAATAGAGTAATTATGGAGAGTGAAAAGTTTTAGTTGACACTTTTTTATCCTAAACAAACACACCCTGAATAAATTGATTTTTTATTATTGATATAGTTAATTATAAAAAATATGAGAATTACGAAAGAAAATACTAATAAGATTTTAAATATATACTTATAATTTTTAATAAATTAATAAATAAAGGAGTCAGGACTCTTTGACTCGGATACGGGGGATACACTCCAACTCTATTTTTTAACTTGGTTCAAAATTTCATCAAAAAAGCCTTGATTTTACTTGTAAAAAAAAAGGATCGGGTCGCGCGTCGGTCCGCCTCACTTCACACGTCTGCGCCTCAATACCTAGAAAAAAAAAAGAAAAAACAAGAAGTTGCGGAAACTTTTCAAAATTTTTTTCACTCTTCCATAGTTCCATTCTCGTTGGAAGGCTCGAAGCAGTTACATATTCATAGTGTACGGTCCTCTACGTGACCCACCCACACACGTTGGGTTTTCACAGTAGCTTGGGGGTGCCTACTTCTCTGCTTGTCTGCTTGCCCAGTTTCTCCAACCGGACTCCAACAGCTAGGGTTTAGGGTTTTGCTTCTTGCTGAGATCTTCTACTCTCGGGAGTTATTTCGCTCGAGGGCAAGCATCTTGAAGCTGATTTCAATGTATAGGTCTGTACTTCATATCCGCAGCTCGTCGGTTTTACCTTCAACATTAGCTGTAGAATTGTGGTTATGTTCGTGTAGTTTCCATTCTTCCGGTTCTGAAATAGTCAGATCATATTCCACAAGAAATGATAAGCTCACCTGATTTTTTCGTTGATTTTTGTGGTTTCGAATGCTGAACTGGAAAAATAAAAGGCTGCATGCATTCAGAGTTCTGGCTATTGTCGTTTGCGTATCCCGGACATTCGTCTCGGGGCTTCAGTTAACTAGAATTGGACGTGTGTCAGGAACGAAACTTTCATTTTTTTTGTGGGTAAGACGTTGAAACATAGAAGGGTCTGTTATTTGATCGAAATTTCCACTAACCAAATGTCTGGGGCATTACTGATTCTTTGTCTACCGCTGGCCATTGCAGCACTTACTGCACGGGTGAATCGGTGAAAGACAGATTGTGCAAGAAGTGGTTGCTCAGCCAAACTGCTTTTGTGCATGCATCTTTTTGTTAGTATTTTGTGCGTTTTCTTGATGGAGATTTATTCACCATCGAGAATTACTTAATTAGTAAATTGAACATGGCAAGGATTTACTTCCTTTTTATGAGTTCTTTCTGTTCATTTGCTTTAACGGGCATCTGACCTCAATAAATTTCACAGGCGTAGTATCTCCTCCACCTACTCACTCCTTACTCGCAGATTCCACCCTTCATTTGCTCACATTGTTCTTCACAATGATGCTGACAAAGCCCACACTGCCCCTGCTTGGGATCCATCTAGAATCCATGTTGATAGTTCCCCACCACAGCAGTTCAACAGGGGCTCCAACAACGACATTGTTGGATTTGGTGCACTTCTTCATGGGAGAGTGGGTTTCACCTCTCTCCCAATGGGTATTGGAAACTCTTTCCGTAGCTATTCATCAAGCACAATTGGAGATGGATCAGATAAAGTTCAGTACATCAGTGATCCTGCCACTATCTGGACAGAGCAGGGGGTGCAAGTGGCGGGCATCAGTGATGCTGCAAGTGTCTTGACAGAGAAGGGCATGGAAGCAGTGGTTTCACAGGCACCTGTTGCAAGTGAAGTTGCTGTTGCAGCTGCAGATTCTATTCTACCAGTTGCATTCTTGCAGTATTTCATTGACGGTGTTCACAATCTTACTGGTTTGAATTGGTAAGGATATCTAGACTTCCTTTTGGTTAAATAATTTTGCTTCTATATGTTCTTCACCATTTTTGTTTTGTTAGGACCGATGTGCTTCTGTGATTATATGGTCCACATGGATGCATGTACATTGCTCAAAATCTTCTTTCAGTATTGTTTTATCTTATCTCTTTCTTTTTATAATCTTTGATTAGGTGGAAAATTTACAGGTCACACTGCCTCTGGTGGATACCAAATACCCGTTCCTCTTTTTTTCTTTGGCTGAACTCTCGACATTTTTAACCATTCTGATTTTTATTTTTTACCCTCCTTATAACATTGCTGTTGTCTTTTTGTTGTTGTTTCTGTTATTCAAGCAAGTTGTAGATGAAGGTTTCAAAATGAGTATGAGATTGCTAAATCGATTAGTATTGTATTGATCTAATCAGGTTGAGCTGGGTTATCAATCATTGGCAGTTCTAAATTCCTGTATCTCCATTGCCATTAACTATGACTTAAATGGAGTACCTGGCTTTTAGTTTTAATTGTGGCTGTTTCATGTCTATCATTTATTTTGACTTACATTTAGTTTTTCCAACTTAAAATAAAAGATAGAGATGGTGTCTGAATTTAAAAAAATACATGCACAAAATTTTAGTTCATATTAATTCAATGTCTCTGCTCATGATGAGATATATTTTTTGATGAAATAAGTTGTGCTCACAGATTTAATGATCTCTTTAATATGTGGTGTGCTCACAGATTTAAGGATCTGTTTAAGATGTGATATCTCTGTTTCAGGTGGGCTGCCATTGCTTTAACTACTATATTTATTCGGACTGCTACAATTCCTCTTCTAATTAGTCAACTCAAAGCAACATCAAAGCTTACTGTATGTTGGATTCTTTCTCCATATGCACTTCTATGCTGGAAGTTGTTTATTTTCCATGAATTGATTGTTTGATTCACTCTCTGTTTGTTTGTTCTGTACTCAGAAACTGATTGATCTGCATATCCACTGACAACCCTCATTATTACACTTAGGCACATTCAGAAATGAGGAAAAGAAGTATTTTTCAAAAGGAAAATATGGAAAAGTGGATGAAAAGAGAGGAAAACGTGTGATGCAATAAAGGGTAACAATTAAAAATAAAGTGAACAAAGAGAAAGAATATAATTAAGTTTGTTGTTAGAAAAATGGGAATCAAATCAAAGGACGAATATAAATCGAGGTAGTGAGGGTGAAAGTAAGGATTTTAGGTAGTTTGGATATCAACTCATATTAAAAGTGATGGAAAAGTTCTGCCCACTTCCCCATTCTCTAATCTTAACTGTATTCTCAAAGTGTTGAATCTCAAAGTATTACCTGGTTTTTAACGCATTTTGTTCTGCATTTTACCACAAGCAACAATGTATTGTTGTTGTTTTTGTTTGTTTAATCTATATAATTCTTTTTGGTTCCTTGGTTTAAGTCATCCATAAATTTTACCTCACTGGTTATGAATTGTGATACCAAAGCAAATGAGGCCGCATTTGGAAGAGATCAGACGACAGGTGAAAGCGGTATGTTTTGAACATTTTATTTACGGAAGATTTTTCATTTTGGCACAGTTTTCTTTGCCAATCGTTGACACATTCCTACATGTTGCAGTCATCAGATCCTACAGCTGGATTGGAGGCTCATAAACGAGCACAAGAGCTGTTCAAGGAGTAAGCATTGCATTCATATCCAATATCACAAACTTTTTTTTTTTTTTTTTTTCCTTTTCTGATTGAGGGTGGGAGGTGGATGGAATGAAAATAAAATTTGAGAAGTGAATCAGAAATTGGAGTATAGAAGTGGCTAAAGTCCATCAACTGTTCTTTTTCTATCTTTGTTTTCTTTTCTTTGAAGCATTATTAACTTTTTGGTCGTTAATGGAATGAAAATGAATTTTGGATGCCTCAGAGTGAAGTGAATAAAAGGGAACAGATTTCCTAAAGATCTTCCATGCTTTTCCACTTTTTTGTTGAGAAAACATAGAATAGAAATATGTGTGCATATACTATTCATATAATTATTGGAATTTGAATAACTGTCTTGTAAACATGTGATAATCATTATTGTCCTCAACATAAGCTGTTTTGTCACTTGAGTGAGCTCAGCCATGTAAGGATGTAAAGTAAGGCAAACAACAACAATATAAAAGGTGAATGGCTAGTACTTAGTAGGAATGAAAGTAGCATAGCAAAAACAGATATACCATGCAAATGATGCAATTCTTGTTGTGTATAGTACATAAAATAAAAAGCATGGGACTTTCCTATCTGTGTAATTCTATGGAATGTACTGAACGCGATCCACATGTAGTCTTAATATTGCTGATAATAAACTTTTGTCCGCATCCAGTCATGCTAATAATTCATGTAAAACAAATTGTTATGTGATGTAATGGAAGTTTGCCAAGGCAGCTACATCCATTACATCCCTTGACAGCCTCTGGTTCAATGACTGGTGCTTGAGTTTCTGAGCAGGTAATGAATCCACTGGGGAAAAAAATCTTGAATATGAGCTTAGAAATATGAATATATGCTTTACTCATATTTTTATTAATGACCTGCAAATCTAATTTGTGAAAACCCTACTTGATGGCTGTTTCAAAAACACAGCAAAAATGACACTACAAATGTCCTGGTATTTAATTTGAAGAAATTCAATTCCAGAAATTCAGATGATGTCTGTCTCAATCATCTGCCTTTAGCCTATGACCTCCTGTGGAGGTTCATTTGCTTCTTTGTTCATCACGACGAATTTATTTATATTGTTTTGCAATCTTTATTCTATTTGCCTTTTATTTATATCCAATAAAATAATGCCA
Organism: Annona squamosa; assembly: GCA_035584095.1. Lineage (NCBI taxonomy): Eukaryota > Viridiplantae > Streptophyta > Magnoliopsida > Magnoliales > Annonaceae > Annona > Annona squamosa. The sequence continues at coordinate 57,975,460 of JAXCLR010000001.1, forward strand.
CTATCACAAAGAACCTTGAGTAGGGGTGAAAATTGGAACGGGTTGACCTGTGACCTGCCCCTGTATGTACCCTATTTTATACTGGGTCAGGAACTTGTATATTGGTTCCACGTGGCGGGTTGAATTTTTAGACTTTTACCTTAAAATCAGGGCTGATGCAGTTGAGAAAAATATATGTAGTAGCTCTAGAATGCATTGTCAACTAGAATCCTGAAAGCTTCCTAAAGAGGCAGAAAGCCTAGGAAACAGGAAAGATCAAAAATTAAAAAGCTTGACAGACAGACGCAGTGACACGCCTGATTGGGCCCCACGTCTGTCTCCATCTCTTTCCAAAGATTTTCCTACCCTACTACATCAACTTCATGGAGCTTGATTAGATATTGGTGCACACTGCTTTAAAAGAAAATCACTCTCCTCCTTTTGCTGAAAAACCGTAGTAATTGAGTGGTGTGGTCCATTCCTTTCTTTGCCTTGGGTGGTGTCTCCTTTTAGAACAGAAATCTGGATTCCCTTTGGACCCCTTAGCTTGTTCGCTGGGGCCTGTTGCCCCAGTTCAAGGTGTCTAATGATTGATGAGATGTTTTTGGCCCCCCTTGGATAGTTGGATATTGAGACTTGCTATGGTAATGGTGTTTACTTTCACTATTTGGTCAAGTGTTGAAGCATTTAACCTTTAAATTTAACATAGATATGACTTTATATTGTTATGTGTATAAATTTTTAAAATTATGACCTGCATTTTCAACCAGCCTGCCTATCCAAAATCAACCAAAATTTGTCCCAGAACCTAGTATAAAAGTATGGTCAAACAAGATGTATTAAAAATAGGTGTAGGGTTGGACTGACATTGACCTTTTATGACCTGTCTTGATTTTCACCCCTTACTTTGAGGCTTGAGTCATTGATAATGGTAGTGTAGCTGTAGGAAGTTCACATGCTTGTCTTGTTATACACTTTAGCTCTACAGGTTCTTTATAAGATGAGTGCGCATTTTTTCTTTAGTTATATGAATTAAGCAATATGTTTAAAGCTGTTTAGATCCTGCCTTTCTTAACTGTTGATTATTGTAGGTATGGTGTTGGACCATTGACTCCACTGAAAGGGCTTTTTATCCAAGGTCCTATTTTTGTCAGCTTTTACCTTGCAGTAAGATCTTCAGCTTCATCTCTCTCTCTCATTGTTGTCCTCATCATTTTTGTTTCTCCAATCTACCAACGAGAATGTTTTAACCTCAGTCAATCTTGCAAGAGTTATCATCAACAAGAATGACAGTGGCAGTTTATTCAGTGCCAATTAACCAAAATTTCATAGCCCATTACATGTAAGTGCTTTTATTTCTTGTTCTAATTCTTTGGTTTATTCTTCCGTTTTCTAGATCACAAACATGGTTCAGAAAGTCCCATCCTTTAAAGGAGGCGGGGCATTTTGGTTTTCTGATCTGACAACTCCAGATAGTCTATTCATCTTTCCAGTTTTGACTGCTCTGACTTTCTGGATAACTGTGGAGGTAGGCATATTATGTACACATTATTTAACTCTTAACATTATTATCCAAAATGACTCTGGCAATAACTCGTAAATTTTTTTATTGCTGGAATTGATGGCAACATTCAACTTCCATTGTATATATTTTTTAATTAATCTGCATTATAAACTTCTTAGGCCTCCATCTGTTCTTTTGAAGAGATTATATTCTACAAAATATGCCATGCCTTACTCTTTCTTTTCGAGATATTATTAAATAGTTTTATTCAACAAAACAAGCATCTAGGAGCTTGATGTTATCCTATCTGATTGATGCAGCAAAATTTTCAGATAAGATTACAATTTTTGGATGCATGGACTACTAGGCAATAAAGTTGTAAATCATACTAGGAAAACCTAATAGGCTGATATGGATGTAAAAAAAGATGTTGTCTGATATTGATGTGTTGAGGAACCACTCAACCATTGATGATTTTTCCCCTGGGCCTGAGGAAGAATGATTGATAGAGATGAAAAATCTCTATATTAGTAGCAACTGACCAAGGCGATGCCCATGAGCAGGTACCTGAACAGCCGATTTGGTGGCTGTTGAGGAAGGCCTCCCTAAGTGTATTTTCTGTGTGAACAACATTGTTTTGATTTTGGATGAAGTAATGGTGTTTGTTAAAAATCAGTTTAACAAGAAGTTATGAAATGCAATTTAAGTTATAACAGGAGGAATGATTTTTGTTAAGATTCTGAGGAACTTAATTAAGATTACTGATCAAAGAAGCATATATCTAAAATTGACTTCTAAACATGTGGGGTAAAAGTTCACAGGAGGAGGGATGTTTTGGGGTGTAAAGGTGTGCAACCCAACCCGAAAATAGGTTGCATACTTGCATTGGGAAAAATGTGAAAAGCAGGTCATGGATATGAGGGAACTTGACTTGATTTCTAAAATTGGGCTGGATAGGACAACCCGACTAACCCAACCCAGTTTGAAATGCAGGTGGACATATAAAATCTTGTTTGCCACATTTTTTTTGAAATTTTGTTTATGTTTGGATGCAATTTCTTTTGACAGTGCATGGAATTATAGTCATAATTTTTGGGTCTGTTTTCCTTTTTTTTGAAACCTCTAATGACATTTGACATTTATGGCACTGATGCTAAAGCATCTTGCTGCATTGCATGGATTTTAGCTGGGACATTGTATCTGAGCATTGTCCATTTCAAAGAATAATATTACATTTCATCTTTATGACTGTTGCTGAAGCATCTTTCCGCATTGCATGAATGCATGGGTTAAAGCTGGAACATTGCATCTGATCATTATCTATTTCCAAAATGAAAAAAACTGAAATTTTCATGCTTCATTTTATTTGGTATCTGATATCGCATAAATGCAATGTCACCATACTTAGAATCTTTTAAGTATTATGCATGTTTGGTATGTATCTATTTGTCAAAATCCTGCTCTGTGATATTTTCATTCATTATCTGATAGTGAAATCCTTGAGCTAAAGGATTACTGATTCATTTTTCTGCAGTTAAATATGCAGGAGGGTCTGGAAGGAAATCCCGCTGCACTTACCATAAAGAAATGGTCCAGAGTTTTTGCTGTTCTAACTATCCCATTAACTTATACCTTCCCCAAGGTATGTTAGCTTTCTCAGGCGTCTGCTTTGAAAAATCACATTTGTTTCTTTTGTTTGTCATAATCTTCAATGAAATGTGTGCTTGCTAGGATAAAAACAGAATGATTGATGTTTTTAGTTGCCCCACTTCTAGTTTCTCAGTCTATTTAGTAAGAATGTGAGTTTCTGTTTACTTCTGGGGTACTTGTGGTCACATGCATAGGGATCAATAAGATAGCTAACCTGTAAATCCTAGCCACTTCCTCTCTTAATAAGCCATCTTGAGGTCACCAAATTCTTCGACTGCACTGTTCTTATCCCCTGATTTTCCAATTGGCATGTACAAAATGGTTGGTTTGACAACAGATTATGTTATACTTGTTTGCCATCTCTATAACTAGTGCTCTGATTGTTAAAGGGATTTCTGATTATCAAATTCCATCTTCTTATATTGTCAGGCCATATTTTGTTATTGGATTTCATCAAACATTTTCTCCATGCTTTATGGACAAGGTGAGTACCCTGTGATTCTTTGCAATGATGACTTGAATGATAAAACTTTGGAAATGTTTGGCATTTTCAGTGTGTTAGTATGCATACAGGAATACATTTCGTATTACAGTTGTATCATGGAGTCATAGTTAAAATGCTCTGTATGACTTCGAGAGAACAACTTAAATCGAGGTACTGGTGACTGTGAATGGGCTCAATCCACTCCTGCTTTGGTCCTCTGATTAATATCCTGTAATAGCTTGGAATATGCTTAGTATCTTCGTCTGAGGATTTATAAATACCTGTGTGATACCTTCTTTCAATTGTTTGATGTGCTTGCCTCATAGTTAAACATGATGCTGATGCCTGTTTCTGCTTTCTCCTTTTCTTTTGTTATCACAGCTATTAAGCACCCTTTGGTGAAGAAGTTTGTCGGTCTACCTGAAATTGATCTGCAGCCCCCAACAGCACCGCAGCCTACTGCTTCCGAAGGATCCCAACCATTGTGTGGAGAATCTGTATCAGCATCATCAGCAGATTCTCAGACGTCCATGGATCAACAGAAGTTAACTGATGCAAGCATCGATTCATCATCCTCCAGCATCAGTGAGCAGATTCACAATCTCGAGAGAACAGTAAAAGAAAGGAAGGAAACCTAACGAAACTAACTATGCGCTGAGAACTGTATCATTTCAGCCACTTCTCAATTTTTACTAGTCTTTAAAATGTATTTCTAGGAATTGATGCTTACTCCATAAATGAGCTTGATATCTCAAATACCAATGTGCAGCTCTGCGCGGTGCAAGAAGAAATTAGTGGCCATGTTTTTGCAGTGGCCTTGGCTGACGATGAGATTGTGATTTCACCCGTCCGGAATCGTCTGGTCAGCAATATTTACTAGGATGGCCAGGATTGCAATAAATTCTTTTCTTCTTTAGAACTTAAATTAAATATGTATTTTCTCTCTTTTTCCCCTGTAATTTTGATAACACTTGTATCTGAAAGTGATACGTGCTTTGAAGTGGTACCTGCGGATTGGACTCTAGAGCTTCCTGGTTCGGCTTTTGTTTGCTGGTTAGCAGAGCCTGCTATCTTCTCATGTCCTTCCTCATTGCAAACGAAGAAAAGATGGATGCAATAAGCACTAATAAATTAGAAATAAAGTAAACAAAAACAAAAAAAAGAAGTTAAAAGACTTTCTTGTTATGAAAAATGAAGAATAATACTTAATTAATATCGAGAAAACAATGATGGTTAGAAAGTAGAGATATGATATTTACATCGGAAAAAAGGGGGGAGCAAAAAGCGTCGAAATTGATGGAAGTACCTTCCATTGCCTGTCCTGCCCGAGAATTCAGCAAAAACGTTTAGCAGGAATGTTTTCATTGAAATTGCTCGAATCGCTTTTCTTCTTTGAAGGAAGCTTGGGTAGCAGCAGCCCTAGCATCAATCGAGCATATAGTTTTCGGATGTTAGTTTAACATGAGAGAGCACGGAATTTTCAAACATGAATTTGGTAGCCCGACAGGGTAGTTGATAATATAATGGTATGAGAGATCGATCACTGATTCAATGAAGGTTGTGCACAAGTTGATAACAGTAAGAGCTTGAAGAACTGAATATGAGATTAGTCTCATTGTCGTCGCTGGCTCTCTGCATGTTGTTGCATCCGTGTTAAAATTCTTTCAAAACGCAAATTGCAAGCTATCGTGGAATTTTCCTTCATGGATTGCTTAGCTTGATGTCGTAGTAATCACTGAAAATATTTCTTAATATCATTAGTAATCATTTAATATATCGAGTTACTATTTAATTAAAAGCAACATGTAAAAAAATCAATTAAAAAACATTTTAAATAAGATCCAAGTTTATCGTTCATTAAAAACATAATCAATTTAGTTGTATATTTGAAGTCAATATAAGATATAGAAATATACACTAAATATATTGAATCTATTTGACTTATTTAATCTAAATTATTTGAATTGAAATTCTGGATTTATTTAGTTTATGTAATTTAGTTCGGGTATGAGTTATTCGGTTCGGATTATAATTGATCCAAACCAAACTATACTGTAATTCCGTTGGGGTTAAACTCCTATTCATTACTCCAAATCCAAATAATATCAACCCAAACCATTAAAATTTGGTTTACTTAAGTCGAGATTTGGTGTACCGAACCAAGTTGCTTGTGGGTATCTGCTGCTTAGTTATTTGTCCTTGATGATGCAGATGCCTGTACCCATTTTGGATGATGATGATTATCATAGATCGCTGATAATATTTGTTGATCCCGTTTCCATGTAACCTTGGTGAATGATAGAAAATACAGCCGTTGATTGTACTTCATATCATTTATTTAGGGAAGATATCAAGTTCTTTGAAATAAAAAATGTGGATGGTCACATTTGCTTAATATGTATATATATTTATGTGTAAATTATGAAACATGTTTAGATCTATTTATATATGCATGAGAACATAACAATATTTTACTAAGTGTGTTTGGTTACAAATAAAACATGTTAATGAAAACTTTTCCATCAAAAACTTTTCACTCACCATAACTATTTTATTTTTTAATTATTTTTTCACATTTTCCTATATAAACAACCTTACTTTTCAATCATTTCCACACAAATACTCATACAACTACCCTATCTATTTTAACTTTATTCTCTTTACACCTCATTATTATCTCTATCATATCACATCATTTTCTATCAACTTGATAACTTCTACTTTGAAAAGTTTTCATCAAAAAATTTTACCTCCAACCAAACACACCCTAAATAATTTATTCAAGTATTAATAATATTTTAGATAAATTAGATGTTGAAAATACAACTTTTAAATTGATATTTAATAGTAAAGCATTTTATTTTGTTGATTTTACATGTTTTTAGATGCACACTATGCACAATAATATTAGAAAATTGAAATGGTTTCAGAATAATATAAATAATGTTAAATATAATGCATCAAGCTGATTTTTTTATTAATCATCAAGAATGAAAAATTGATAAAGTTATATAGAAAATGTGTTTCATGAAAAGCAAAGCCCTTTGATTTTTTTTTCTATTGCTTTATTCTTGGAATCATACTTTTCGTTATTTCATTTTCTCCCTTTAATTAGTCCAAATCAAACTTATGAAAATACTTACAAATTTCCTTGAAAATATCAAGGAGGGGACTAGAGCACACGGGAAGACCAATACACACATACCACGCGCACAACTTGGGATTTGAACCAGCGTAGGAGGCAAGGCAGCATACGGTCCCTTTGATAATTTTTTTTTTTTGATTGGTATATAATTACATGTATCTCAACACATATTATACTTGAAGATCTGATACATTCTTACAAATTTGGGGACACATAACGTCCCAAAGAAATCTGGAAGACACAGCTTCCAACAGCCACCTGGGAGACCACCTGCTCCCACACTTTTTTCCACCCGGAAGACAACCTGCTCCCACACTTTTTCCACCCGGGAGACCACCATGCTCCCACACCCATCTATTTTGGGACTGAAATCCCATATGGAATTCGATCCCCCGCCAGCCGCAGAAACGGCAGTGCGCGCTGCAGCTGGCGACTCGGTTGGTAGTCCCTTTGATAATTACTTGTGTAAAATTTCATCAAAAAAAAATTTGTGTACAGTGCGGTTAATGTTAAACATGTTATATGTATGAAGGGGAAAAAAATTATAAATTTAGGCGCTGTTGATGTGCACGCAAATGACTTGCTAATCGTGCATTTGTAGTTGCTATTGTTCATTTAATGGAAATTTTAGCTGCATAGGTTAATGGAAAGCTTACATTGATTAACACGACCTGGTAACTTAGAGTCTTTAGCCAAATCGATCATCTTGATTCCCATCCCAAAAAGGCCGAAACGCTGAACACTTGATCTTTAAGCTAGCGCACAAGAATGAGAAAAGAAATTTTTTTTGCAGAAACTTCAAAATTCTGTCTTTACCTTTAAAAACCAATTAATTCACTTCTATCTCTCTCAGAAAAAAAATATATTAATTCACATGCCTATATCTGCATCTAGCCTAATCATCTAATCCAATCCAGCTAAATTGAAATATAAGATTCGAACATACTTCAAAAGCTTAATTATCTCTTCGCTATTTCACTTTAGCATATTAGACATGCTGAATTCGAAAAAATCTATTGAAGACCTTTTTTTTTTTTTTTAATATATATATATAATATATCTATTGAAGACTGGGAGTAGTGGAAATTGGTCACTATGGGACAATGAGAAGGGCGTATCCTGGTGTTGAGCTCGGCTTTTCTGCGGGCAGCGATTTGGATGAGCTAAACGATAGACTCCTCTTTGTGGAGTTTGAATGATTGGACCCAGAAGGAGAGGGGAGACGGGTTGATACTTTATGACCAGTGGATTTTCTTCATAAGCCTGATTTCACACACTAGAAAAGATTTCTCACATATTTCTCTCGATCTTTTTTCTATTGGTATTATATATTGCCACATTATTTGATATTATAAATCAGTCATATTCACAACTCTCACATCAGAAAGACATTTTATAAACACCCTCGTTCTCGAAAAGACAAATGCAAATTCCTGAAATTGGGAAACAAATGTTTTCACTCCTACCAGCGGACACACTCGAAGCATGCATGAATTGAGGCAGCAGGAATTACCACCAGACCAACTGGCTGTTGGCTATTTTCTCCTGATCTTTAAACTAGTATATCCGATGGTACTTAATTAGAGAAGGACACGTCATCAATCAAAACAGTTAGCAATTAAAAAAAAAAAAAACAATGATCTTACACATCGACATACCACTCAAGCCAAAAAGAAACTTTTCAAGATCAAATCATTATACACTTCAACATACTAAACATTAATAAAAAAAACCATAAAAGGACGAGAAATCTTTCTATTAGTTTTCTTTTATTTTACCAGTAAAATCATGCGCAATCACATAATCTATATAAAGCTTGCTGCTATTACATTCCCAACAAGCTAACTATATATATATTTTTTTAAGGAATAGGGAAAAAAATGAAAATGAAAAAATATTTAAAAATTGAAAGACACTTGCAACAGAAGTGAGGCTTTGATTGGGGTTGCATTCGGGTTACTGCTTTTGGTTAAGAGAGATTAGGGGGACGTTTGGTAACGTCTCACCATGGGAACCATGTTTTTTTTATGGTATTTAGTTTCCCAATGCCAATTATTATTCTATTAATCACATTATTTTTTTCACTTTTACCCCTATATTCAAATCATTTTCCCTACCAACTACATACAACATGCCTATTTATTCCAACTATACATCTATCATTTCCTATCAATCATACATTTATCAAAAAATTCTCTTTTTCATTTCCCACAATTTTCCACAATCCTACTATTTTACACGTTACCAAACGTTCCCTAAATTAGGGGAGGTTTGGGAATGTGAATTTTGGTGAGATTTTGAAATTGCATGTAAAATAAGAATTTTTTTTTTGAAAATTGTGTAAATAATGAAAAATGATGAGGTAAAATTGGAATAAACAATACAATTATAATAATAATAATTAAATTATAAGAATAAAGTTGAAAAAATAGAATTGTTAAATAATTAAATCATTTATAAGATAATATACGGAAGAGAGAGAACGACGTAAAACTATGGAAATGGATTTCCAAACGTGCGCTGCAGCTTTTCCGGGGAATTGATTGTATTAAGCTTCTGCATTAAGGGCGGAATCGTACTTCTTCTTCAACAATAAAAAAAGTCACGAACCAAAGCGAAGCCTTATCCAAAGTACGTTTGACTTGTACGCCGGCCCCGATGTGGATAAGCGTTGAAGCGCACGGCTTAATTCACGTCGGGTGCCCAATCAAAAAAAAAAAAAAAAAAAAAATTCACGTCGGGTTGTACTGGATTGAACTGAACTCTGACCCAAATATTAAAATTTGGATTCGAATCAGGTGGGCATTAATTTCGGTCTTTACTTCAGATTAAAATTTAGGATAGTTTTAAATTAATAAAAGTTGAAATATACAGATAAAAAAATTCTTTAATTGTTATTATATTCACACCAATTAATTCTAAAATATACTTTTGAATTTCAATATTATTCTCTCTTGATAATTACCAACAAATTTTCAATATTATTTATAAGTAAATAATCATTTTTTTGCACAAAACTTAAGAAGACATGATACTGTTAGTTCAGGTTAAGTAAAGATTTATTAAAAAAATATACATATCTTCGAAAATAATAAAATTTAGTTCGTATATCTAAATTTACAAGTTTATGAAAAATAAAAAAATTTAAATTAGTTTTTTGGTTCAAGCTAACTAAGCCATTACTTATCCTGAATTAACAAGATTATGTCTCAAATATAAATGGCTACAAGTAACGTATTATTTATTGCAAATAATATAAAAATTTTGACCACATTTAATTGCATGCCACCACTTAGGCAAGTAATTATTGCAACAAGTATATGCAAACAAATTAGTATATAAAAATAATTTAAATTTATATGTAGTAAAAAATACGACTATATTTATTAACATTGGCCGGAGTAAGAGTAATATGATACGATAGAATTATAATTAGAAATAAAAAATAAGGATAAAATAAATTGGCTAGTTGCATAGACATATATAAAAAATAATGAGAATGTAAATATAATAATAGAAAAGTAAGACAATTAGCTATTTAAACTATTAAATTAAGAGCAAATTCTTTATATATCTATGGATTTTACTACAAATTTCACTTATATCTACAATTTTTAAAAATTACTTTCGTACTCACAAATTTTTTTGGTAATTCCCATTATACCTGGACCATTAGCAACTGTCAGGTAAATCAGAAGTACCCAATATTTTACATTATAATATTTTCAAAATTCCCAAATTGCCCACACTTTCTTCTTTGGCACCCCAGGTTGTTTCCAATTCATTTCCTTCTCCTCTCTATCCCGACACTGTGACGATGGATCTTCTCCCTTTGCCAAACAACTGATGGCAACCATGAAAATCAAGTTTGGCTTTGATGGAATCCGTTTATTGGAAAGAGTATGTCGTCTACGGTGTATCTTCTTCTTTGCCAACGAACTCCTTGGTAGCAATGAAAACCAATTTTGACTTTGATAGAATCCGTTTGCTAGAAAGAGGATCGTGTTCGGCTTGACCTCAATGGTGTTAGCTAACGTCCTGCCTCTCTCTTTTTTCTGCAGTTTAGACATGGGATATGTTTGGTAATATATAAAAACAGTTAAAATTTTCACTTTCCACAACTATCATATTTTTTAATAATTTCTTCACATTTTTCTATATAACTATCTTACTTTTCAATTATTTCTACACAACTAACAACACAACAACTTATCTATTTTAATTTTATCTTATTTATTTTTCATCATAATCCTTATCATATCATATCACTTAGACAACTTTTACTGTATGTGACTTTTCATTAAAAATTTTTTCCATCCTCGTAATCGCTTAACTCTTCCAACCCACAAGGCAATGAGGCGCTCTCTCGGGTGTGCCTCTATTGCCAAGTCTTTGGATGTGCTTATGTGCTCACTCGCCAGCAAATATGATCTCGGCCACAACTCGCTTCTACAATACTGCTCATGCTGACGCAGTCCCTGGAACACCAATCTCCTTTTTGGCCTTGCCACTCTCATCTTAATTCACGGTTTCGGTTTGGGTTAATGGTTGTCGATTATTTCAAGTTGTCAATCATTGCCAATTTTAGGGAAGATGGATTAGGCCATCATTCCTGCTGCAATTGGCATCAAGATTGATGGATTTTGAAGGAGAGGGAGGCTGGATAGTGTTTGCCCATCAGATTTACAGATGTCGTCGAGATTTTCTAGTGTTAAATCCATGAAGATGGTGAAGATGTCATCGAGTATGCAAGAATAATTAGGGAAAGAGTAGGAAGCAGGGAGACGAGTGGTAATTGCACATGGGAGCCGGAGATGAAGGAGACGAACCGCAACAGCGAAAAGAAGGAGGGATGTGCACGTCACTGCCGGAGATAACGATGATGAACAATAGTAAAGAGGCGCGGATTCGACTGCCGTCGATGTGAGGAGATGGGAAGCAACAAGGCAGTGAGGGGACAAGGTGGAGACGTGAGAGGAAGAACACCCGCAGGAAAACGAGGAGATGCGCACGTTGGGGCAAACAATTAAGGCAATATTTGACATATGGGATAAATTCATCATTTAATCAATGGCTAACGGCTCCATTAACGGATGGTGGACGGTTTGGGAATATGTTCAAATATAATGAAAATTCGGAAATATAAGAAATATTTTTGAAAGTTCACGGGTATAAGTAAAATTAGAAATAAAATTTATAGATATACAAAGAATTTATCCATTTTACCAAATAACTTAAACTAATTTCCAAGGAAGCCTCCATTGTGTTCTCACTAGAGATTTTTTTTCGTTTCCTTTTTTGTTTTTAATCTGAACATTAGCAACCATCATAATCTAAACTACCTTATTATATTAATTGGATTTAATTATATCTTTAACATGTTGTATTAAAGATTCAGGCCAAGCCACCGTCAGGTTGGCAACCTGGTGGATTTAATTATATATATATTGGAATATGATAATATTTTATAAAATTATTTATCTATGCAGTAGTGACATTTAAATGATTTAGATGTTGAAAATAATTTAAAAATTAATATTTAGTATTGTATTATTTTATTACATTGATTTTGCATGTTTGTAGATGAGGCTCATATAAAGTGATATTAGACAAATGAAAAAGTTTTTATACTAATATAAATTATGTTAAACACAATAGATGAAGTAAATTTTTCATCTACCATATCAATGTTGAAAATAAAAGAAATTACATAAAAAGGGATTTCATACAAGCATCCTTATTAAGTGTGATGTTGTATAATATCAAAAAAAAAAAAAAAATGTAGGCAAAGGTTTGAAAATTCGTAATGCAAGTGGAGCAGCAGGTGGAATTATATTCAAGCTATCGCCAACGAAACCCGATTGCATGCTCCCGGGCGCATACATCCATTTTTAAAATTTTTTTTAAAATTTTTTTTATAAAATTGTTAATCTAAGTGTATTTAACATCTTTATAATTTTTTATTATTTTTGAAATATTTTAAATATTTATTTTAAAATTTAAAAAATCAATGACATTTCACTAATTTTTGCCAACCATATCGCCAACTTGCAGCTCCAGGTGATCTTCCGTATTCCCGCGCGAATGAGTAGCGATCCTTCCGTCCTTTTGCTTCCGCCCGGGAACGAGTGTCGTGCGCGCGCGCTATTTGGCTCCTTGCAACAGTCTGCATGGAATCTAAGCGTCTGCCTGCCATAGAATCGCCAAGATGAAATTACATATGCATCATATCGAATTTGGAAATAAATCTAGCTATGATGAATTTTAAGAAAGGATGGGTCTGCTTCTAAGTGGTTACATAGAAGTGGGGCCAACTAACTGCGTGGATGGCCTACCCGTTGATGCTGGGCTCTTCCAAATTCTTATTAAAAAAATTTCATCCAAATTATACGATTGAGTGAGCTCTATTCTTAAAAAAGTATAAAATACGAGTTTTTCTATATATTAATTCTAAAGCTGAGCCAATCGGGAGGTAGTCATGTTGTTAATGCCTAATGCTTGCCATCTCATAGGCTTACGCTCGAGTGGTTGGGATCCTCGTCTCCTATTTCTTATTTGAGCGGTGTGCCTAAGAATTTTTTCTTAAGGTTTCTTAGGTGAAAGTAGATTGTCTCATTTTAGAAAATATTATAATAATGTGTCTTAGAATTTGATTGTAATAGATATTGAGACGGATGTAAATATATATCAATCAAAAAAATTCTAAAGCTAGTAATTCAACATATAAACTTAAAACTTTTTTCCATACGGAAAAATCAATATGTAAATTATTATACTATTTTAATAATACTATAAATGAATTTTGTTATATTACATAATTTAGACATGAATAAGCATATATATAGGGTTTTGATCCTATGCATCCAGGTGCAAAAAATCTATTCTTTATTTTTTTTTAAATGTTTTATGAATGAACTTGATTATATAGAGCATGATGTAATTTATACTAAAATACATCATTCACTTATTTTATAATTAGTTATATATTTTATTCATAAACATATTTGACTAAGTGTATTTAATTTATATACCAAGTTTTGTTATTTTATAATACTTTATTTTTGATTTTTTAAAATTAAGTTTTTTAAGGGGTGAAAAAGACTTAAATGCCCTTGAAATTATAACTTTTAAAAATAAAAAATAAATATGTAAAAGTATTGTAAAATAAAAACTTGATGTATGAATTAAATAAACTTAGTAAAATATATTTACGAAGAAAAATAAAAATATAACTAATTGTAAGAATAAATGAATGTTGTATTTTAGCGTAAAATACATCATAATGCATATAATCGAACTCCTTTTATAAAACTATTAATCTAAGTATATTTAATTTATATGCTAATTTTTTCTTTTTTTAAAATAGGGGATTTTAGTTATTTAAAAATGACTAAAATACGCTTATTTTAATTTAAAAGTAAAAAAATATAAATATCCAAAAAAGGTAAATTTTAATACACATGTTAAATACGCTTAGTTAAATAATTTTATAAAAATTTCTTAAAAAATAAGTTTTTGCACACACGTGCATAAGATCCGGATCTATATATATAACCTATTTAACGCGTCACTTTTGATGAATTCTGACGCATGTTAAATAAATAATTTTAAACAATGTGCTTGTTGAAATCTTATTGCAGTGTTGTCAAATGGGCCACATGTATGTGGTTGTGTTCATAATTGTGAGCGATTACATAGAAAAGCCGAACTCTTTAGAGAAAAGAATAGTTACGTCAGTGTGATATTTACGTGGGAGTACATTTACAAAGTATAATATTCATGTGTGATATCGGGAAGTTAAGCGGCATTACTTGTCAGTTGCATACATGTCCGTGCATTAATCGTTTCGCGCAGCGCTCACTTGCCCTTGACGAAATTCTACCGTCCCCCGAAAGTCGTGTGGGTGCGTTGGTTGATCAAACTGGAACCTAACCCATTTTGTCGAATGACTGTTCCCTCCAAAATTCCCTCATTCTTATCAATACCCCTAATTTCCCTTCTTTTTTAAAAATTTTGATTTAAAGCACCCTTCGATCTTTACACATAATTTACTTATTGCCTACAAATCTACGGTTTTTTAAATTGTCAATTTAAGGCTACAACTTTTTTTGGCCTGATAAATAAAAAAAATTTGCCAAAAACATTCTTTTGATTGACATTTCGAATGCTATGGGACAAGAGTTAATTGAAATGTGTAAGCAAGATCATAAAGCGAATGGAATAGGGTGAGAATGGGAGGATGAGATCGGACGAAGAGAGGCTATTGTATATTGAAATTAGAAAAATAATTTTAGAAATATAAAAAAGTAAGGTTATTATGGATGGAAAATTGAGAGATTTTATTAAAAATTAAAAAATTATTTTTGAAAAATTTTCATTCTGTCTCCACAACTTATACGCCCTAAAATTACAGACAAATAACATGCAAATTTAAAATGTTAAGATGCCGCTTATTAAAATTATTTATTTATTTATTTATTTATTTATTTTTATCGATTTACAAATACGCTGTCGTGTTAATACAAGAGATATTTTCGTTTCATTCCTCATGTTCAAGAATTTAAATCAAACGTCTACAAATGTCTTCATAGAAAAGTCAAACTTTTTTTTCTTAGAAATTTATTAGAAATGATTTATCATCGTCATTATAAGTCATTTCCCACTAAGATGGGGTCGGCCACATGAATTCTATTACACTATTTTTGGTGATTTAAGATTAAATTTTTTAGAAATGATTAAGAACTAAAATTACATTACCCTACAAATAATAATAATAATAATAATAATAATAAAATTTTTCATTACTTACGTTTAATAATTATCTTTTGTCGGTAAGTCATTCTTTTTCTTTCAACCTACTAATGGATCCCCTTAACTACAAAACATAAAAATAAAAATAATATTTCGGCCGCAAGTGCAATAAACCAGCTTAACTCTACAGTGTAATACTCCTTGACGTTGGATATTATGTATTATTTTCTTTTAGCAGGACAAATAAGTATTTTTATTTTTTATACTCCCTTGGTTTCCTATCTTTATAAAACCAGATAACTGGCGTGGCCGCGCATTCGGGGTTTAGTTTCACAAAAAAAAAAAAAAAAGGATTACATAATTTTTCCGCATAGTTTTGTATATAATTATTTTATTTTTAAAATTATTTATGCACATTCTTCAGCAAAATTATCTTTTACTCTTAATTATTATTCCTATCTTATCCGTTCACTCCACTTTTTCAAACTTTTTTCCGCATTAATTTTTCTGCCTTTTTGCATATTATAGAACACACCCAGTCAATATAAAAGAATCAGAGGATCCATATCTAGCGGATCAGAGGAACTGATTAATAACAGGGAAAAATAAAAAATAAAATAAAAAGAGACGAAAACCAGGCTGATAGGCTGTTTAGTCGTTGTGCATTAATAACGTCGAGAAAATCAGAGCTGCGGCGGTGGCGTTTGGCCACCAACGCCGCTGTACAAGTGGCATCACATTCTCTCGCTCGTCTTCAAATACCCCGGCAAACCACCCTCGTTCCCAATCCTACAAGTCTCAGAATAGAAGAGCATTGCTGCAATGGCGGTAGCAGAGGAGCAGAAAAGGTTCATATTCGAGGTAGAGAAGGCGCAGCAAGCGACAGACGGAAGGCCGTCCGCCGGTCCGGTCTACCGGAGCGTCTTCGCCGATGACGGTTTTCCGCCACCTGTTGCTGGAATGATCAGTTGCTGGGACATCTTTCGGTAGTTTTTATCTTTTCTGTTCTGCTTGCCGTCTCTTTTTACATTTTCCGGAGGATATGCACTGCATGATTCCAACGCGCGGATTGGTATGTTGTCTACGTGCTATGATTATTACCAGGAATGCTTTTCTTTGCAATTTCGGTTGTGAAAATGAAATTTTTTCCTCACCCCTGTATTTCATGTTTTTGTGTGTTTCAGGCGTGTGTTTTCATTGGTGAAATAACTGTTTTGTCCGTCCTTTTTTTTTTTTTTTGGTTTAGAGGCAATGTCTCATTGAATTTCAGAAATTGCTGATGACCTGTGGTTTGTTTAGCATTCAAGATGGTTATGGTTGCTTTCAGAGTTAGATTTTAGATGGCAAACGAGATTCGATCTAATGTGCATTTGAATTCCACTGTAGTATTCAGCTCTCCAAGAGCAGAATTCCATTTCTGTAACACCAGGAACCTCCAGACTTTGTTGGCCTTTCAGTTGATGATTTGCCTGCTTCTGATTTGACAGAAAACACTATGTACTCAGTGCAATAGGATGCTCACCAATTTAATTGTCTAGATTTTGTGCAGGCCACACCTGCTCATGACTGAGGGGTGCATGATGTGCTTCTGCCTTTGTCATTTTCTTCGTAACTTTTTAAGTTTCTGACCATCTGGAGCAATGCTCTCTCTTCCCTTTTTAATGACCAGTTGTTCTCATTCATGTCTAATACTCCGGGGTCTTCTTTTGGCAGCATTGCCTCTGAGAAGTATCCTGGAAACCGGATGCTTGGCCGTCGTGAGATTGTGGATGGAAAGGTTCGTCTAGCTTGAAGATTTGCATACCTCTTCTTATTATTAGTTTATCTACTTTTTGGGCACGATGACTGACAAAGGGCAAAAAATGTAAGCACCTGAAAAGCATTCTCAAATATCCAGTTGTTTGGTTTATAACCGCCTTTCTTACAGGCAGGTCAATATGTGTGGCTCACTTACAAAGAAGTATATGACATGGTTATAAAAGTTGGACTCTCCATCCGCAGCTGTGATGTTGGGCAGGCAAGTTCACCCTTACTATGAAATAATCTTATATAATTTGATGGTCTTAGTGTCAGTCAAGGAATTCTCAGTCTCTCATCACTGTGGATTTTGTGTTTGCTTCAGTATGTAACATGTATTTTGTTTTTGGAAACCCCGAGTTTATTCTCTTTTTTGAAGTTGGCTTGGTTTGAATTTGCAACTTTTATGAGGCTTGTTTAGACTATCATTCGTTTTACCATTGGACTTAACCTTTTTAATGCATGCGCACAAATTCCATTTAACTTGAACCTTGACCTGTTAAGTTTTCAATCTACAGGGAGGAAGGTGTGGTATTTATGGTGCCAATTGTCCCGAATGGATTATTAGTATGGAGGTAACATTTTCTTGTCCATAAACTGGATCACCATTTGCAAGAAAGAATGATAGTCTCCACTTTTATGAGCCGTTTACTTGTTGATATGCATGTGAGCTGGACAGATCATGCCCCAGTGTGCTTGCATGGTACGCCGATATACTTGTCCATAGATCGGAACACTATTTGCAAGAATAATAACTCCACTATGATTCATTTAAGAACTGATGTGCATGTACTGGCCAGATCTTGCCTCAATGTGGTTGTGTGGTACACCAGTGCATTCCTCAGGGGAGGCACATATTTTTGGGGCTAAGCTATGCTTCTGTATCTCACAACTTTTTGACAATTTGGAATGATGATTTATATAGATGGACTATCTTATACATGTGCTCACACTAACTTGTTGAGAAATTCATCATGTGAGCTCCTGAGATATGTACATTTCTTATTCATCTAGAAAACTTTTGCAGGCATGCAACGCTCATGGTGTCTATTGTGTTCCATTATATGATACCCTTGGTATGTGTTTTCCAAGCTTCCCTGTCAATTTGTATTTGTGCAGACATATCTTCAGTGATCATGGATTTACTAAAGCAGATCTTTTACCTTGTATTGAAAACTGTTGGTAAATATACTCCAACGATAACCAAAAACGAAATGGAGTTCATGCACATCTTTGCACCCTATTGCCTGAAATTTTTGGATCACTGCAATTAGTTCCTCAGTTGTCATCAAAGATTCATCCATTATAGTCTGTGTACACGAAGACAGAGGGATGTCATGATCTTACCTGTTTAAGTGTTTCCTTTTTATGGTTATAGGTGCTGATGCTGTGGAATTTATTTTATGTCATGCGGAAGTTTCACTAGCTTTTGTAGAAGAAAAAAAGCTTAATGAGGTATGCGGTACTACATGTTGGTTGTTTGGAATAACTACCCTCGAGTTAAATTCCAACAACTCAAATGACATAATTTTTTCATCATTAAGATTGTGAGTTCTTTAGCATTTGACCACAAATCAACGCAAGACTATTATGAGTAGCATCAGCACTATAAATTTGAGACTCAATAGAAATAGATGCTGAGTCTGTAATTTTTTTTCATTTCTATGTTTCCTTTTTTCCAGGTTTTGAAGGCATGTTCTAATGCAAGCAAATTCTTGAAAAGTAAGTGACATTTTTCTAATTTTTAAAACCATTTCTGTATAACCTTTAAATGAAAAATATTCTGATTGGCATTTTTAATTCAGCAATCGTGAGCTTTGGCAAGGTTACAGATCAACAAAGAGAAGAAACTGAAAGGTTTGGTCTGACCATCTATTCCTGGGATGACTTCTTGCTACTGGTAGGTCACCTTCATTTTGTTTTCTTGCGCATCACGACATCTTTGGTATCTCCAATGGTTTTGCCCTTGAATGCTAAATATGACTCCCCTGCCTTGCATATTGTACATACTAATCTATTTGGATCATAGTTGAATGACCGATTATTTTGCCTCACAGGGTGACAAAAAACAATATGAACTTCCCTTGGTGAAGAAAAGTGACATCTGTACTATAATGTACACTAGCGGAACAACTGGTGATCCTAAAGGAGTGATGATCTCTAATGACAGCATTGTTACTCTTATAGCTGGTGTGGAACGTCTGCTTCAGCGCGTGCATGAAGAGGTGAATCCATGCTCAACTTGTTCTCTTGCCTTTTTTCAACAAAATGCCCCCAGGAAGGAGAAGGAATTGATAAAAAAAAATTGAAACTGTCAATTTTGTAATATGTAAAGGCCACCTTGAGAATGATCCTTATTTCACCTGATGGTTCTTTGAACCTCTTTTAATTTAAAACGGTGCAGGTGAGTGATACAGATGTTTACGTGTCCTATCTCCCTCTGGCACATATCTTTGACCGAGTGATGGAGGAGATGTTCATTTTTCATGGAGCTTCCATAGGATTTTGGCGTGGCGTAAGTTTCTGGATTCTGGACACCCTTAATATTTTAACAACTTCCACTTTCAGTTATTGATCAATATTTTCATCTCTAGGATGTCAAATTGTTGATTGACGACATTGGGGAGCTGAAACCAACTATCTTTTGTGCTGTTCCACGTGTGCTGGATAGGGTCTATACTGGTATGACGGAAAACTTCAATAATCAATTGTTGATATATTTGAGCATGCTACTGTTTGTTACTAGCTAGATTCCTCTCTGTGGAAGATGGGTATGTGTACCTTTTCTTAAGAGTTGTTTGTTTCTATTGTTCCATTCTCGATAATATTCAGCTATTAAAAAAGAATGAGAAATAGTATCTAAGAATTTTTAATTTGAAGGCTTGCTTGTTATCATGCATGTTGAAATACATTCCCATTGACTCCCTCAATCAATATCTTTCCACCACCATTCTCTTTTGCCGCAGTTTCTATTGTTTCATTCTCAATAATGCTCACCTATTTAAAAAGAATGAGAGAAATAAATAAAAGAACTTTAACTTGAAAGCCTGCTTGTTATTGTGTGTTGCAATACTGTTTTCCACTGATTCCCTGGATCAATCTCTTTCTTGTTGATCGATTCCATACAAACAAATTCCTGCAAAATAGAATGGTGGTGGAAACTAGATCTTGTTGCTATGTTCTCAGGTGTCGTACATTTATTTTCAGGTCTGATGGAGAAGATTTCATCTGGAAGTTTATTGAAGAAAAAATTGTTTAACATCGCATATTCATAGTAAGTTATAAGAAAAAAGGTCCTCGTAAAGTAGAGAATCTACATATCATGCATATAGCTTATTTTCACTTACCTTTATTTCAGATTATCTACTAGATGCTGTCCATTCATAAACTTTACCTTTTCCAATCTCACTTCTGCCATTTTACAGATTTCAAAGTCTCCTTAATTTTCATTCTTCTTTTTTTCAAAATTTTTTGTTGCTTTAGTCTAGTACTACATTCCCTGGGTAACATGTCCTCCCTTTGCTTGGTGCATCTAATCTTGTCTTGATCTATGACTTTGGAAATGCTGCAGCAAAGAATATTTCATGCAGAATGGTTCAAAACATAATGAGGCAGCAGTTGTTTTTGATAAAGTTGTATTCAACAAGGTGATTAAAGAATAACAGTAGAGAATTTCTCTAAATTATTTCAGTTTTCATAGTTGAAGGGGATTCTTGGTGCAGCAGTAAAAGCTGTCACCGTGTGATCTGAAGGTCCGGGTTTAAGCCGTGGAAACTACCTCTTGCTTGGCAAGGTTTGGTTGCATACTATAGACCCAAAAATCCTTTTCTGAACCCCATGCACGTGCAAGCTTAATGCACCAGGCTTCCCCTTTGTTTCAATTCTCAAAATTGGTTACCCTGTTAAGCTGATTCTACCCTTAAATTATTCATTTTCATGATTTCCTCAGGTGAGACAAGGTTTAGGTGGAAATGTACGACTTATACTGTCTGGAGCAGCTCCACTTGCCACACATGTGGAAGCTTTCCTAAAAGTGGTGACATGTGCACACGTGGTTCAAGGATATGGTATGTACCCATTTGAGTTATTGTACCACAGCCTTATGATGCTCGTTTTCCTGTTTTAGTCAACTTGTATGGATGCTCTTCTTACCTGAGACTTTGGCAGTAAAGTGAAATAGTGAAGTCACATATCCACCATTAAACATGTTGCTAGGTTGGAAAGTAGGATTTTATCAATGCTTTAAGCTAATTAGTTTCATTTCATGTTATGGATTTTCCTAAGTGTATCCAGATATACTTGTATCTGGAATATCACTTTAGGTAGCTGATAATGCTCCATTGTTATTGTAGGGCTGACTGAAACCTGTGCGGGGACATTTGTCTCGCTACCAAATGAACTATCAATGCTTGGAACTGTGGGTCCTCCTGTTCCGAATGTTGATGTGCGTTTGGAGTCTGTTCCAGAAATGGGATATGATGCCAATTCAAGCACACCACGTGGAGAAATTTGCATAAAAGGAAACACACTGTTCTCAGGATACTACAAAAGAGATGACTTAACAAAAGAGGTTATGATTGATGGATGGTTCCATACAGGTTTGTCCATCATGGTATTTCGGAATTATCATCTTCTGAGGCTACCCATTTGCCACTAATTGAGTCATTGAGGCTTGCTACACAAATCCTGCACACTATTTTATTCGCAGGAGATATTGGTGAGTGGCAACCAGATGGAAGTATGAAAATCATTGACAGAAAGAAGAACATTTTCAAGCTGTCACAAGGAGAATATGTTGCAGTTGAGAATCTCGAGAACATTTATGGCCTTGTCCCTGAAGTAGACGCGGTATGTCTTGTGTTTGAAAGTTTGCGTGGTATTTCTACTTCCGTGTTCTCCATTCAATGCTTCAAATGTTCATGTGTATATTCCAACATTGACATCAAGGAAAGAGATATTGACACATTTGTCAATCAAACGCATTTCATGTATTGTGATGTCTGGAGACAGAAAGATGCGTTTTTGTCTCAACTGTTGGGACCCATAGATTGTGGAATATTTGTTGCAGGGTAAATGATACTTTCCTAGAATGAGGACCATTATTTGTAATGTTATAAATCTTATCTTTCCAACGTGACAGCTCCGTAGTATGGTTTATCTTGTTTTTGCTTCAATAATTGCTCGATAGAAAGAAATTTTATATCCTTCCGTTAGGTTCTATTTACGAATTTTGGCCTATTAAATTGATGCAATAACACTTTTTGTCCAGATATGGATATATGGAAACAGCTTCAAGTCATTTCTTGTTGCTGTTATCAACCCCAATGAGCAAGCACTTTCACGTTGGGCTCAAGAGAACAAGCAGAGTGGGGATTTTGCAGCCCTGTGTAAGAACGTCAGGGCAAAAGAATATATTCTTAAAGAACTTACGAACACTGCAAAAGCAAAGAAGGTAAATAGTAGTCAAACAAACTTTTGTGCTATTTTCTCACTTCACCTGGATTGAATCCTTCATAGTCTTGTTTACAAGTCAACACCTTGAGTCTTCTCTAATCTTGATTATTTTTTTATTTTTATTTTTTTTTTGGGTGGATTTCATCATTTTCAGTTGAAAGGTTTTGAATTCCTGAAAGCTATCCACCTTGACCCTGTACCATTTGACATGGAGCGTGACCTTATCACTCCCACCTACAAGAAAAAGCGGCCCCAGTTGCTCAACTACTATCAGGTAAATTTCTGTGTCCTCCGAAAGCTGAGGACAGCAAGTATTAGTTTTAGCGATCCACATGACACAATTATTTTAATAGGCAGGAGATACCAAAGCATCAGAAGCAACTGTGATGAATTCCAAACCTCAATGGCTATTGATCTGTAGGCTATACTTGGCATAAAAAATTTTAGATTCAAACTGCAATCTTGAATATATGGTGCACTTTTGGGACTGAAATTTAACCCAATTCTTGGGCTCCAAAAAGTGTCACTGACTGGAAAACTAGCTTTTGATTAGGGTCTGAATTTGTTGTTTAACATTTTCATTTGTATCTGCATGACACTTAAACAACCAGTTGAAACTATAGAACTGCCACTCCCTCTCGTTTTTTTGAGAATAAGAAATTATTGCAACATATTCATGAAGGAGAAAAATAAGAAAACATTGTGGCTTTCCTCTTTGAGTATGTTGAATTATCCTCACCATCCCAACATGCGCGCGGGCACACACAAAGCTCTTCCTTTCACTTTGGAATTTGGTAAGAATATCGACTTCTGGATGTACACTAGGACACAGACACAAACATATTCAGGGTAGTGACGATGATTGATGAAGTAGTCTGTTCTTTCATTAATCATTGGACGTTGACTTGTGGAAGTTCACCAAATTTATGCAGAGTATAATCAACGACCTATACAAGGATGAAAAGTGAACAGATAATACCAGCAGATCGGTGTAAGGTGCAAGGTGCCCAAGTACAGAGAATCATGTTTTAGTCTTTTAGTGCTTTACTCAATCCATGTTTAACGAAGTGTTTCTCGTAGCATGTTCTTTTACTGTACATTTGTCCCACATTGTATCTCAACGAGCTGTCTTAGCTGCAATGACACTACCATACAGCATATAATTCTTCTGAACTTTCTGAATGGAAGTTGCTGTGCTCTTCATTTGCAGAATAAAGATACTCCAGATCTTTCCTAGTGGATCGTTGATATTTTATGTTTGCATCACTATTCTTTTCATTGCCTATCTTGAGAAAAGAGATTTTCAGCCTGTTATTTGTAATAGTTAAATTACCGCATTTGAGATTGTGATGGCAAACATGAATTTGTTGATTAAACAAATCCCAACCAGTCACGATGGCATTTTTGGAGAATAAGCTCCAGATCTTTCCTAGTGGATCGTTGATATTTTATGATTGCAAGCAACATTTTCAGCCTGTTAGTTGCGATAGTTGAATCACCACATTTGAGATTGTGATAGCAAACATGAATTTGTTAATTAAATAAATCCCAACCTGCCACGATGGCATTTTCGGAGAATAAGCTGGTGGTTTGAAATTTCCAGACAGGCCTAACTCTACCAGAACATGCAACAAATCCTTCTTAGAGGAAGAGCATACTTAGCATAGAATTTAAGGTTCAGCACCAATACGCTTACACTTGGAAATAGAATTTATTAGCATAAGAGTCTTCGCTAGAATTTGGACTCTAGGCTTGGAGAGATGTTGTTGTTGTTCCCTCCTTTATTCACTCACACGTCAACGCATGGACTTTTAGATCACGCTGCAGCTCACGCTGACCCTTGAATACAAAGCCATTGACCCACAAAGATGGTGTTGCAGACGAGGTTGGGATTGAGGGAGTTGAACGACTCTGTCGTCAGGTTGAATATTTGGGTGACTGCAAAGCATGTGTCACCTGATTGGACTCCATACACCGAGTCACATGTTGGTGCCGCGTCCACCAAACCTGTGAGACCTTAACCAACAAGGGTGGAAATTATACATCTTAATCTTAATATTTTAAGAAAACAAAAAAGAAAATATCTGCTTGAATGTTTGCTTTCGTTTTTGGAGGGAAGCTATGAGATTACCTTGCGGGAATCTTCCCTCTGCCACTGAAATGAGGAGGAGAGCAAGCACCAAACCAAGAGTGAAGAGAAGGGCTGTTTTGATGCTTGCCATGTCTCTCTCCTTTCCTCTTTTATTCAGTATCTCTAAGCTCTACCACTCTCTCGCTTAGAACACTGAATACCCACTGCTCATCTTCTTCAACTTATATAGCAGAGGAACTGTTAGGCGCCCAATCAGCTATCCCAGACAGTGGGCTAACAAGGCTGCCGGCTTCCAAATAATTTAATTCCATTTCCTTCTCACAAGTCACAAGGCGAGTGATTTGTCGTCCCAGTTGCATCTGATTCCTGGATAAGGAAGGCGCCCATTTTCCTGATCTGTGGCTAGCGTAAAAAATAAATAAATAAATAAAACTACGAAATGGGGCTAATTTGTGGATATCAAGACCGTCCATTGTAGTTGATGGTCCCAAAATAACAAACCCATCTACTGTATGCAAAGATACAACAGCTCATGCAACAACGCTTCGGCGCAGGACGACAACAGGAGATGATTTTTCAAAACATAAAATAATATTTCTGTGCTTTGGCCAAGTGATTGTCTGAGCGAGAATGGCGTGTTAACCTAGAGATTTTATCGTGTTCTAGGCAATTAATTAAATGCCGGCAGAATTTCCATTTTACTGGCGCGAGAAGGGAAGCAATCATGGCTCTAATCTTCAGGTCGGGACAGCAGGGTGATGAAATCAAGGGGTGTGAACACCCTCTAGCTTCAAACACGTACAGCACTCGGAATTTGGATCGCCTAATGAGAAATGGGTACTGCAGTTTTAATGGTCCAGATCATAAAACCATGCAAAATAAGAAAGCGTGTTTCATTATCCGTTTCCTATTCCTAAAATATTCAAATATCTGTTGATGCAAAATCTAGTATCAACAGAAAAATCAAAACCTTAATTATAGAGTAAAAAATAAATATATTATTCTGTAGTGCCACCGGTTCCGCAGTGGACTACAAATCCAACCTACCCATTATAATTTTTAATATTTGCTTAGTACCATATTCCTATTATATTATTGTCATATTTTTGTCAACTTTAATATATTTTTGTGCATGGGATATGCCATAGTTTAGGGTGTAGTTGGCTGTAAATGGGGCCTATTTCATGATGAAATTAAAATCCAACACATCCATCGTCCTTAAAATTATTTATTTAGCTAGGACACTAAATTTCATAAAAATCAGTTTTCGGTTACTGTATAGGCTCCATTTAAAAAAGATCAAAATCAATGTAACAAAATTGTTTGATTTATATATAAATTTCAAAGCCAAATTTTCAACATCTAATAGATAAATGATTTTATGACTTATTATCACATTATAATATATACGCAAATAGATTACACTTGATTACCTACACTTAACAGCAGTTATGTCCCACCCAAGACGCCAGTTGACATGATTTTTGATACCATGATGAAACAGGTGATTTTAAACGCTATGAAGAGTTGTATTTTGTTTTCATCAATGATGAGAGCTCAATTTGCAGCGAACTACACCCTAAGCAGTCAGTTACACGTGAGCATATTCTGCACCTTAGCATATCTTTACATTTATCCTGTAAGGATCTGGATTGTCCTAAAGGACATTTCAGATTTATGCACAAGGAGTTTGGGCATAATCCATCTGCGGTAGGCGCATTGCGGGAGAAGGGAGGACGACATTCCTAATCCGCATTCGTTATATAACTAATTTATTTTAATTAAAATTTATATATTTTGATTATTTAAAAATTTACATATTACTGTGAAATTCTTAGGGTACGTTTAATAAACCAAAAAAATTATTGTACAAAACTTTTTAGTATGATTTTTTACATGACTTAATTATTTTTTAATTATTTTTAATATTTTTTATATGAATACTATACTTTTCAATCATATTTATATATTTTTCATACAATTAACCTACTTTTCAATAATTTCTCTATATTTTTCAATACAACATCATTTACTCCTAACCACTACTCTATCCACCACATAACTCTTCTTCTACTTTTTGTCCACTCTTTCCCACTTGTCCACTTTTTTCTCTCAATTACTCGGCACACCCTTAACAACAAATAGTGTAATATTCCAGGGTCTGTTTTCCTTCCAAAATCGTTAACTTTCAAACGGCCTTTCCCTTCCACTTTGCACCAAAATCTTCTAGCAATCCTGTCTGATCTGATACCTCGGCTGCAGCCACCGCAGTGTGTTTAAGTCCAAATGGCATGACCCTACATGTCATCGTCGCGTTCTCCAACCTCCTCAAATCACTCACCCAGTCGCGCTATTTTCATTCCGTTTTCTTGAATTCTTTGAGTAGGTGGTCTTGTAACGTGCAAGTGTAGGCATCCCGACAGTCCTGCTAATTTCAGTCAATGGAAGAAAAGAAAGATCTGGTCTCTTGGAGTACGATGATCTTGCTTTCTGTTTTGCTCTAAATAACAGCGTTCGAAAGTGAAGTGACATTGATGTTCCACGAGATGCTTGAATCCGGGTTGTGCCCAAATCAGTTTTGCTTTCTCTGCCATCCAGGCATGCTTAAATATATAATAAGCATGGATCGTGAGTTATTCTGCTGTTTATGCTCTGGTGCGCACCCGATTTATTGACTTGCAGTGTGCACGTTTGGTGTTCGACTAATTCTTGAGAGAAGTTATGTTTTGTGGTTGTTGATGATCAGTTGAGGTCACTAACTGGGATTACTACACTATACCATTGCTTTGTTTCATGAGTAGGTTTATGCCTTGAGCAGTATGATTTCTGTATGCACTGAAGTGGGGTTAATTAAGCTTGGCCAGCAGTTGCGTTCCCAAGCCATCCAACCAGGGTTGTTTTTGGGGTTGTAATGATTAAATAGGATGCTCTTTGATTATTTATTGGAGCTTCATTCATGGACGTTCACTAAATTAATGCAGAGTTTCATCAACAATGTATATAAGGGTTCAAAGTGAACAAGTGTTGCTAATGGATTGGTGGATCGCGGCCATGTAAAAAGAAACATATTCTTGGCATTTTACCATATTAGTATTTGGTGAAGCAACATGTTTACCTGGCTTTTCTTTCCATTGTACGTTTTTGTTCACCTATATTTTCATGGGACATTAACTGCATTGATAATAATGCAATCACTGTGAAATTTTTGAATGAAACTTGCCACCTTGGTCTTCTGTGGTCTTCTTTTGCCGAATAAAGATATGCTTGCACTTTTCCTAATAACATAGTTGATCTTTTATGTTTGTATCTCTCTTCTTTTCATTGTTTGCCTTGAGCCAGCTACCTGTGATGGATAAACGGGCACATTTGGTTCTAGAGAATGCTAGCAATTTAGGAAATTTTTAATCCAACAAATGCCCACTTGAAGAATGATTTGCATCGTGACATGTTTAGAGAATATATAATATAGTACCAGCACGGGGAATGAAATCCTTGTGAGAAGAAAAGTAAGAAGAGTGTGCTTAAATGATTTGAATCAAGATTCAACATCAGTAGGCTTCTTTAAAAGAACAACATTTCATTGCATGAAAAATCAAAGCATCCCAAGTCTTCGAGAAAGGATGTCTATTTCTCTCCATTGTTGACTCACATGTAAGGCAGAGATGGCTTTCGGATTGTTAAAGAAGATGCTGCTGCTCAGATTGACCATTCCAGACAAGGCCACTGACCCACAAAGATCTTGTTGCAAACAAGGTTGGGATTGAGGGAGTCAAGCGCCTCTGTTGTTAGGTTGAACATTTGGGCAACTCCAAAACATATGTCCCCCAACAGGACTCCATATACCTGCACTTGGTTGCAAGTAGGCATCCTCTGACTTTCTTCCATTTCAACCGCTGGAGTGAAATCTTATCAAAGGAAAAGAAAATTTACGCATCTTAATCGTCAAATGAAGTTTATAAGGTCACATGCTAAAACGTTGGAATCATGATCTCGTGTGACATTTTGAATGGAACAAGTAGGCTTGACCTCTCCACCTTATGTTTTTAAATCTGAACTGGAACAACTACAACAATAGGATTTTTTTTTTGCACTGCACTGACAACATTAGCATAAACAAGTATTTGTTAGCACTCACAGTTTCCATCACAAACATGTCTTGGTCAAGTATAAAAAAATGGTAGTCCACTCATTAGGTTTACCAAAAAGGGAAAAAAATCCACCAAGATGAGTGGCCTGCTTGATGAGTGAAACGGTCCAATTTTCATTCCATATCTATGCATTTAGGAAAAGACGACAACACAGAATGATGTTTGGTAGCATTTGAATGTTTTCGTTTACAGAGACAAGCTATGAGGTTACCTCCAAAGGATCTAGCCTCAGCGACTGAAATGAGGAGGAGAGAGTGTTGGGGTAATATATAAAAAGAGAGAAAATTAAGAAAAGTGGGAAAAGTGAAAATAGAACCAAGTTTTACTTCAGGCATAATACAACGTCACTTTCCTTAAGGCAATTTTATTACCCTATTTGCTGCTTAGGGTAATTTTGCAGTTGCCCCGAAGATACAAAAATGAAATCTGAACTAGAACAAGAAGTAGTACCTTTTCTAGGTACACGAACACTTGAAAACACAATTTTTCATTGAATGGAGAGAAGTTTAAAACAATATGGTAAATCTGCAAACACTTGATTAAGACAACAATGTCTTAGTTAAGACAAGCTATGAGATGTCTAAATAGAGACAACAAAATGTCTGAAAGATAGATGGCTGAAAGGAGACAACACAATGTCTTAAAGGGGGATGTCTGAAAGGAGACAAGATCACTTGGGTTGGAATGAATTGTCCATTTGCTCTAACCCATATTTATAGGTTTTGAATAGCCGTATTACACAACCATTCAATTAATAGACACATCCCATTTCAATTGGATGCATTCCTAGAATCTTGCCACGTCACCCGTGCGTTGCATATTTTTAATTTCATTCGATGCACCTCTTGCCATTTCAGACATGCTGGAACGTTTGAAAATTTTCAAACGCCTATGACTCTACCAACTCAACTACTTTGTTTTGTTGTTTATTTATGATATAATTATATATATATATATTTATACATTTTGAAAATCCCAACATTACCCCTCCATTTTCAAAATTTAAATCAACTTCATTCGACAAAGGAAATCTCATACATGAATTTCTGTTTAAAACTCAAGATGGATTGTTTGAATGCTTGGTTATGCCTTTTGGACTATCAAATGCCCCAAGTACATTTATGAGAATCATGAACCAAGTATTTCAACCTTTCATTGGAAAGTTTGTGGTAGTCGATTTTGATAATATTTTCATTTATAGCCGTTCTAAGGAAGAACACTTGCAACATTTAAAAATTGTTCTTAAGAGGCTTCGATCTAAAAAATTCTTTGCAAACTTCAAGAAATGTTATTTTTTGACAAATCAAGTAATTTTCTTAGAATTTGTGGTATCAGCTAATGGAATTTCTATTAATCCCTCAAAGGTAAAAGCCATTAGGGAATGGCTAGAACCCACATCAATTTCTGATGTGCGAAGTTTTCATGGTTTAGCTGCATTTTATAGGCGCTTCATTAAAGGATTTAGCACAATCATGACTTCTATCCTAGATTGCTTGAAAAAAAAAAGAATTTCAATGGTCAACTTCTGCATCTAGAGCATTTAAGGAGATTAAAAAGAAAATG
>JAXCLR010000001.1:58006126-58017234 GCA_035584095.1 Annona squamosa
AATATTCTTGAGCAGTATCAAAGTCAGAACTCTCCAGTGGAGAGTTTTTCGAAGCCGGGGAGAATTGATGAAAATAATAAGAGATCTTTCAAATCTGTCTATTCTAGGCGCAAGAAGTTTATAAAAGGAAAAGATTCCTAAGATATTTTGGAATCTGTTTAAAAAGATTTGATTTTATTATTTTGAAAGATATTAGAAGATTCTTAGGATTTTTAGAATCTGTTTAAAAAAAGATTTAATTTTGTTATTTTTGAAAGATATCAAAAGATTCTTATGATATTTTAGAATCTGTTTAAAAAAAGATTTGATTTTATTATTTTTAGATTTCATTTGCTAAAATTAGGTGGTATGTTCATCTATAAATACTGTCATTGTAAGCTCTAAAGAGATCAGTTCTGAGATTTATAAAAATGTTCTCTACTTCTTGTTCTTCTTGTTCTTCTCCTTATTCATCTATTCTTTTTACCTTCTTTCTTCACTTCTTATCTATAGAGGTTCCTTCCTCTTTCTTCTATTTTCTTCTCTACCCATCCTACATCAGTAGGGTAGACTTGAACCTTTACTTAGTGAAAATATATCAAGATTCGCCGAGGTGTACAGTAGCCAAAGCTTTGAACTGTCGACCCTATTTGATATATCAGACATATCTCACATATAAGATTTCAAAATATATATCAAGTGTTCTAAAAGGCGACACATTATGATCATGTGTCAATATTCCAGTTTCATGAGCACCTCAGAGTGAATCCACGCACTCTGCAAACAGAAGCGGTCTCACTTCCAACTCTCATATAGATAGATCTATTTAGAGTACCCTGTAACTAAATACTTTAGTAGTTTTAGATCCATTAAGAGTATAACACACTTAACCTCATAAATACGTTACAGAATCAAAATATTGTCCGAGGGATGCAAAATTATAAATATAACAATGCTCACAAGTTGCAAAAATAACTTATTTTGCTCATTAAACTCTTAGACTTGGGCTACAAGAATAGAGTTGAGTTTCAGTTATTGCACATTCTAGATGTGGATTTTAGTCTTATCTCTCTCGATGTTTTCCAAACTACTTCCCTAGTAAGACATTTTGTAAGTGGGTCTGCCAAGTTTTTACTCGATCTTACAAAATCAATATTAACCACTCCATCTTGGAGCAATTGCCTTACATAATTGTGACTCAACGCAATATGTCGTGACTTACCATTATAAGTCTTATTGTATGCTCTAAACAAGGTTGCTTCCCTATCACAATATAAATAAATGGGAGGCATTGGCTTAGGCCAAATAGGAATTTTAAGTAATAAATTTCTAAGTTATGCTGCCTCTTTCCCTGCTACAGCTAAAGCAAGGAACTCGGATTCTATGGTCAAATGTGTAATGCAAGTTGAATCACTATCAAAAATTCAACTTGAATCACTATACTCTTCTAGTATAGTGGATTCACTATTGAATTACAATCTATAGTCAATTGTCTTTCTCAAATATTTCAAAATCCTATCAATTGCATTCCAATGCATATATCCTAGCTTACTAGTGAACCTACTTAATAAACCTACAGCGAAAGTGATATCTGGTCTAGTACAACACATAGCATACATTAAACTTCCTATTACTCTAGCATATTCAAGCTGATTAACATATCTACCATCATTTTTACACAATTTGACACTAGAATCAAAAGGAGTTGAGACCATATCAGTGTTAAAATGATTAAACTGCTTTAGTATTTTTTCAATATAGTGAGATTAAGAAAGAGAAAATATGTTACCATCTCTTACAATTTCATGCTAAGAATGACATCGTCCTTGCCCATATTTTTTATATCGAAGTTAATTAACAGAAAACTTTTAGTTTCTACAATAATTTCAAGGTCAATACCAAATATGAGCATATCATCAACATATAAACAGACAATGACACCTCTACTAGCAACAAATTTACTATAAACACATTTATCTGACTGGTTTAATTTAAAACTATTTGCCAACACAATTTGATCAAAATTTTCATGTCATTGCTTAGGTGCCTGTTTCAAACTTTATAAAGATTCAATTAATTTACAAACTTTCTTTTCTTGTCCAGGTAATACAAAACCCTTAGGTTGTTTCATATAAATTTCATCTAAATCTCCATTTAGAAAAATAATTTTTACATCCATTTGATGAATTTCAAGATGATAAATTGATGCTAAAGTCATTAATAACCTAATTGTTGAAATTCTAACTATTAGGGCATAGTTATCAAAGAAATCAATACCTTCCTTTTGTCTATAACCCTTAGCTATTAATCTAGCTTTGAATTTATCAATAGATCCATCGACTTTTAATTTCTTCTTAAATATTCATTTGAAGCCTATAGGTTTAAACCCAGGTGGTAAATCAATGAGTGTCCATGTACCATTTTCCATTATAGAATCTATTTTATCTTGAATAACTTCTTTCCAGTATAATGCATCTGAAGATTTCATGATCTCTTTATAAGTAGATGGATCCCCTTTGGTATGAAACACAATCATGTGTTTTTCATTTATTTTGTCTCTAGATCCTTCTATAAGGTTTAATCGAAAATCAAGCCCAAACCGATTATAATCATCCTTTCTAGCTCTTTTATTTTTTCTCAAATTATTATTATCTATAGGTTTTTCCATGGGATAAAATTATCAACTATAGATTTATTCAAAATTTGAGAAGAAGATTCATCAATTTGATCGAGTCTAGGTATTGACTTATAACTATTTTTATAAAAGTCAGCATCTCGGGATTCAATAATGATAATTGGACTATGAGGATCTATCACCACAAACTTATAAGTTTTACTATTTATTCGATAACCTATAAATATGCATTCTATTCCCTCGTGTCATAATTTTGGTTTTTGAAGATCAGATAATCTTACTAAAGCTCTACAACCCCATACTCTTAGGTATTTAAGATTAGATATTTTATTTTTTCATAATTCATAGGAGGTAACTTTAGTTTTCTTATGAGGAATTCTGTTAAGAATATGACAAACTGTTAATAAAGTTGCACCCCACCAGCCTTTACTTAGGTCTGCATTAACTAATATTAAACTTACCATTTCAATTAAAGTTCTATTTTTTCTTTCTGCAATTCCATTTTGCTGAGTTATATATGGGGTTGTTACTTGGTGTATCATCTCAGCATTTTCACAAAAATCATTAAAATCACTTAATAAATATTCACCTCTTCTATCTGATTTTAGGGATTTAATTATTTTTCTAAGTTGATTTTCAACTTCAGCCATATAGGATTTAAATTTATCTAGGGCTTCATCTTTAGTCCTTAATAAATATACATAAGTATATTTACTAAAATCAACTATAAATGTTATGAAGTATTTCTTTCTACCTCTTGTTAATGTATTCTGCATATCACAAATATCTGAATGAATTAAACCTAGTAATTCAGAATTTCTTTCAACTTTTTGAAATGTTTTTTTAGTGATTTAGTTTGAACACATATTTTACATTTATTTAAAAATTCATTAGATGATCTAGAAATTAAACCTAATTTCATCATAGTGTTTATACGACGAAAATTAATATGACCTAATCTACTATGCCATACAGAAAAAGAGTCAACCATATAAGCAGAAGACGATGATCCATTATTGACATTTAGGTGAAACATGTCATTTATAATATAGCCCTTGCCCACAAATACGTCTCCCTTAGTTACAATAATTTGATCTGATTCAAATACCAATTTGAAACCATGCTTACTAAGAAGACTAACTGAGACCAAATTCTTGTATATTTCTGGCACATGAAGTACGTTCGTGATAGTAAGTGATTTTCTTGAAGTCAGTTTCAGGATCACGGTTCCTAATCCTTCTACCTTAGTAATAGAAGAATTACCCATGAATAGTTTATTTTCATTTTGATTAGTTTCATAGGTTTTAAATAGACTTCTGTCTTTGCAAACATGTCTAGTGGCTCCAAAGTCAAGCCACCAGCTTTGGTTATCACTTATTATATAAATTTCAGAAATCATGGCAACAAAATGTTCCTCAGTTAAATGGGCCTCTGGACATTTTCTCTGATGTGATCCAGACTGAGTGTTATTTTTCCTTTTGAGCGGTCTATAGTCATTTTTCAAATGACCCATTTTTTTGTAATAAAAGCAATGTCTCTTCTTCTTCTTAGTAATGGTCTTTTTAGTATTTAATTTAGATCTTTTAGAATATTGATTATTGACATTTGTGACCTGGTTTGAAACTTCAACCATATTAGCCTTAGCAACAACTTGCTCTTCTTTCTTTTCGTTTTTTTAATTTTTCTTCAGTGCGTAAATTAAGAACAAGATCATCTAAACTCATTTATCATTTCATTTGTTTTAGACTTTTGCGGTGGTTGTTCCAATTAGGTGGCAATTTCTCAATAATTACACCAACGAGAATAGATTCATCCATCTTATCGCCTTGTGACCCAAGTTGATTAACGATATGTTCAATCTCATTAACTTGATCAAGTATTGGTTTATCATTAGTCATAGTATAATTAAGGAAATCGCTTACTAGAAACCGTTTGACGCTTGCATCATCAGTACTATATTTGTATAGAAGCGAATCCCAGATTTCTTTGGCTGTATTTGCATCCCGGTACACTTCGAATAGTGAGTCAAATAGTGCTTTAGTGATGTACCCTTTGCAAATATAGTTGTCCATGTCCCACTTTGCTCTTCAACGTTGATCTTACAGCGTTTAATCTTCTTTTTCTTCAAGTCTTAGCATGGTGAGGACGTACACAACTCCAATACGGGTTAAAAAAAGATGAAGTTGTTGTTTCCTTCCCTTAAAGTTGGTACCAATGCAGCAGTCCTATCTGGGGACATCGGGCTTTGTAGGTAGAATGGATGACTGGGGGGTCATTTATAAATAATAGAAAATGAACAAAACCGAAAAAATTGCCCTAAGATTGTTGGAGTAAAATATAAAAAGAGAGAAAATTAAGAAAAGTGGGGAAAGTGAAAATAGAACCAAGTTTCACTTTAGGCGTGTTACGACGTCACTTTCCTTAAGGCAATTTTGCTACCCTATTTACTACGTAGGTTAATTTTGCAGTTACCCTCAAGATACAAAAAATGAAACCTGAACTAGAATAGGAAGCAGCATCTTTTCTAGGCACACAAACACTTGAAAACACAATTCTTGGTTGAATGGAAAGAATTCAAAACAATATGGTAAACCTGCAAACATTTAATTAAGACAACATTGTCTTGGTCAAAATAAACTATGAAATGTCTAAATGGAAACAACACAATGTCTGAAAGGAGATAATACAATGTCTTAAAGAGGGATGTCTGAAATGAGATAAGATCACTTGGGTTGGAATGAATTGTCCGTTTGCTTTAACCCATATTTATAGGTTTTGAATAATCGTATTACATAACCATTCAATTAATAGACACATTCCATTTCAATTAGATGCATCCCTAGAATCTTGTCACCTCACCCATGCATTACATCTTTTTAATTTCATTTGATGCACCTCTTGTCATTTCAGACATGCTGGTGCTGAAGATCGAACTCAAGACCTTTTAGATAACAGCCTAAGACTCTACCAACTCAACTACTTTATTTTGTTGTTTATTTATGATATAATTTAATATATATTTATACATTTTGAAAATCCCAACATAGAGAGCATAAAACCAAGATTGAAGAGGATGGCTGCCTTCATGTTTGCCCTTTCTTTCTTTCTCCTCCCACTTTAATTCACTCTTTCTCAGATTCATCTTTTCCTTTGATAGCACCACTTCTCTTCATCCATAAACCATAGTGAAGGAAGTTGGACGACTAACCAATTATCAAATCCTTTGGGCTAACAAGGCAGCCAATGTTCGATTGTAATTATAATTTCTTCCAACAAGATGAGTGATTCTGGCGATATTTTTTCGGCAGTTGGCCTGGAGTTGTGACAAGATAGGATGCTTGTTTCTCTCATTGATCTTTAGGTGGAAAACTAGCTCAATGGTAGCAAACTGCATACTGGATGGCAAAACCATGGATTGTATATGATTCTGCTAAAATTAGGAACATATTACTTTTCGGTTGGCTAGCTACATGTGATAGATTCCTCATACAAAATCTAATTGATCATGTTACAAATGTTTGCGCACTCCAAAACATTGTAAGAATTTGTAAAAATAAAAATAAAAAAATCTTATGCTTTGGTTAGGGGTGGAAATTGGGGCGGGTCGACCCGTTGCCCGACTTTGACTCGACCCTTTTTGGCCTAATAATACAAATATATTTTTGACCCAGTATAGGGATGACTAAAAAATTTTGACCTGAATTAAAAAATATTGTTGGGGTGGGTCGACCATGTCCCAACCCGAGCAGTGTGACTCGCTCTGCATATATTAATTTATTACAAATTATAAGCCTATATTTAAATATTATTATTATTATTTTTCAAAATTCTCACTTTTTTATAATCAACTCAATCAATAATAGAAGAATCAATTTATTAAGAAAGAAATATAAGAATCAATAAAAAAAATTGTATGAATACAACCATTACGTGTAATTGTATATTAATCTATTTTAATAAATTTATATTATATTTTCAAATATTTTGTTTTCTTAATTATGTGCTTTTTAATAATTGGTGAAATATTGAAGTATATAATATTTAAATTTAGTATAGATGTATACTTATGTTTGATAGGTATATAAATTCTTAAAATTATCTTATTTGACTCGTATTTTTTACCCGACTTGCTATCCCAAAACCAACCCGATACCAATCTGAAATTTGTCTCGGAACCTATTAAAAAAAATTATGGTCAAACCGACCTTGTCCCGACCTAATATGAAAAGATGTTCAAACTCAATTTTTAAAAATTAAGGTGAAGGTTGGGCAAACCTTGACCTGGTATAGCTCGCTCTGATTTTCACCCCTAGCTTTGGTTACACCAACGTTGTTATCTATGAGACGCGGCCTTTTTGCCTCGGAAGTATATCGTATGCGATGCAATCGAATGCCGAGAGAAGTACTATGATCAAAACTGTCGGTTTCATGGGGCTGAGTCAGCCATCCTTCTAACTCTTCCTTAAAATATATATATATATATAAGAGAAAAAAATTTGTTGGAAGACTATAGCCTTCAGATTAAGCTTCCGGCAGTTGACTTCCGAAATCAATGGTTGCAAATGAAAATCTCTACATGAAAATTTTATTTTTAGCGACAAAAACGCCTTTATTAGTAATGAAAATGTATATACAAAGAAAAACTTTCTTTCTTACTAATGATATTATAAGTAATAGAAATTCTTTTGCTTATCAAGATACTATCATAGATAAGAAAAACTTTTCCTGCTCAAGATAATGGCATTACAACCAAACCAAAATTTAATTTCGATTTCCTACGTAAAATACCATTAGTCACCAATGTAATATATGCCAATCAACTATTTACAATGAAATTTTGTTCTTTAGCAATGAAAATTTCGTTGCCAAAAAACAGAATGACCTCGCCAATCAGCGATAGATTCTACGGTTTAACAGATCCCGCCGAGGCGCCGATTAGTTATGGCAGTTGGTTCAAAATTTCATATTAGAAAATTTTTAGGAAAAAAAAACTCAAATACAAAAACTACATCCTCTCAAATCATTAATAAATATCCGTTATATGTATCAAAAAATTAATTAAAATATAAAAATTAAAATGTGTAAAATAAAGTTTGAATACTTTAATATTTTTTGAAAGGGAATACTTTTATGTTTATGTTGATTTGTTTGTCTCACGAAGAAAATGAATTGATAATCTTGATGTTTTCTCACAAGGAGTGTCAAGTTGGAAAGATTATTACTCAACTGTAAATAGATAAAATGCAAGGGCGAGCGAGCGTTATCGAGCGAGCGAGCGAGCATGAATGCAAGGCTCTGTTTTCCCGCTCCTGCCACAATCTTACCTCGCGACCCTTCCAAATGGCCTTCGCCTCCCCACCGAAACCTTTCCATCCACAAACTCCCAAAACATCCTAATTTCGAACCCCTCAAGGACCGTTTGATTCGGAACCTTGACAGCGGCCGCCTCGATTCAGCTCTCTCCACTCTCAATCTCATGACCCAACAAGGCATCCCTGCCGATCTCGTCACCTTTTCCAACCTCCTCAAATCATGCATCCGCTTCCGTGATTTTGACCGCGGAAAGCTCGTTCACTCGCTTCTCCTCCAGTCCCATCTTGAACTCGATTCCATTGTTTTGAATTCTCTTATCAGCTTGTATTCCAAGTGCGGGGATTGCGAGACTGCCGAAGGGATCTTCGAGTCCATGGGGGCGAAGAGAGATTTGGTCTCTTGGAGTGCCATGGTTTCTTGCTTTGCTCACAATAACCGAGAAAACGAAGCCATATCGTTGTTCTATCAGATGCTTGAATCTGGATTGTTCCCAAATCAGTTCTGCTTCTCGGGTGTGATTCAGGCATGTTCAAACATGGATTATGCATGGATTGGGAGAGTAATTTTTGGGTCTGTGCTAAAAACGGGTTTCTTTGAGTCTGATGTTTGTGTTGGGTGCGCACTGATCAATATGTTTGCAAGGAGTGGGGACATGCAGTCTGCGCGGTTGGTGTTCGAACGAATGATCGAGAGAAATGTCGTTGTATGGACATTGATGATCACCAGGCTTACTCAACTTGGTTCTGCAAAAGATGCTGTTGATTTGTTTATTGAGATGGAAGTGACTGGGTTCATACCTGATCAATTCACCTTAAGTAGTGTGATATCTGCATGCACTGAACTGGGGATAATTCAGCTTGGCCAGCAGTTACATTCCCATGCCATCCGAGCAGGACTGATTTCAGATGCTAGTGTTGGATGCAGTCTAGTGGATATGTATGTGAAATGTGCAGTGGATGGATCAGTGGATTCTTCAAAGAGAGTCTTTGATCAGATGCTTGTGCATGATGTCATGTCTTGGACTGCAATTATCACAGGATATGTGCAAAGTGGTGGCCGTGATAATGAAGCTATTGAACTGTTCTGTACAATGAAGCAGGAAGGAGTTCAGCCAAATCAGTTCACGTTTTCCAGTGTTCTCAAGGCATGCGCAAATCTTTCAGATGCAGATTTGGGTGAACAGGTTTATGCCCAGGTGGTTAAATCAGGCCTCGCATCTGTTAACTGTGTTGGAAATTCTTTTGTTGCAATGTACGCTCAGTCAGGGAGGATGGAAGATGCTAGAAAAATTTTCGACCTTCTGCTTGAAAAAAACTTGATCTCCTACAATACAATAATTGATGGGTACACAAAGAATTTGGACTCTGAAGAAGCTTTTGATCTTCTCCAACAAATTGAGGATGCAGGTGTTGGGCCTTGCGGTTTCACATTTGCTAGTCTTTTGAGTGCCGCTGCAAGTATCGGGGTATTGGAAAAAGGTCAGCAACTCCATGCTCGATTACTGAAAGAAGGATTTCAGACAGACCAGTGCATCAACAATGCTCTGGTGTCCATGTATTCCAGGTGTGGTAGCATAGAAGATGCTTCCCAAGCTTTTAACGAGATGGCCAGTCGGAATGTAATCTCATGGACTTCAATGATAACCGGTTTTGCCAAACACGGGTGTGCAGTCAAGGCACTTGGGCTATTTCATGAAATGTTGGCAGCTGGTTTGAAGCCTAACGACATCACTTACATTGCTGTTCTATCTGCCTGTAGCCATGCAGGTATGGTTGAGGAAGGATGGAATTACTTCCACTCCATGTACGATGATCAAGGCATTGTTCCAAGAATGGAGCACTATGCCTGCATGGTTGATATACTTAGCCGGTCTGGCTTCCTCAAAGAAGCACATGAGTTCATCAACACCATGCCTATTAAGGCCGATGCCTTGGTCTGGCGGACGTTGCTTGGAGCTTGCCGCATTCACAGAAATACAGATCTTGGAGGTCTCGTGGCCAAGCGTATCATGGAGCTGGAGCCGCATGACCCTGCTGCTTATGTTCAACTTTCAAACTTGTATGCTGCAACTGGACGATGGGACGATGTTGCAGACACCCGAAGACGGATGAAAGAGAGAAAACTGACCAAAGAAGCGGGCTGTAGCTGGATAGAGGTAGACAACCATGTTTACAAATTCTATGTGGGGGACACTTCTCATCCCCAGGCCCCAGAGATTTTTGCAAAGCTAGAACAACTGGCTGGGGAAATCAAGAGTGTAGGCTATGTGCCGGACACAAACTTTGTTCTACATGATGTGGAGGAGGAACAGAAGGAGCAGTACCTGTTCCAACATAGCGAGAAGATAGCTGTTGCTTTTGGCCTGATTAGCACATCTGCTCCAAAACCCATTAGGATATTCAAGAACCTCCGAGTGTGTGGAGACTGTCACGAGGCGATCAAGCTCATTTCTTTGGTGTCTGAACGAGAAATAATCGTCAGGGATTCAAACCGCTTCCATCGTATAAAGAACGGCACCTGCTCCTGTGGTGATTACTGGTGACGTGGGTGTGTTGGATCATTATATGGATGCTGTATAGCATTGCTAATTTGCTATTCGTTTTTCGCTTTGTAAATTTATTTAATATCATTATGAAGAAACTCCATGGTCTTCTCCCCTCCTCCGTCGTTTCAGAGAGATGAAAACTCTGCTTTAGGCAAGCAATGGCCCTTCCCAGAATCATTCCGCTTCCGATGATGGCCCTATGGAAGGCTATCTGGACCTGACTAATTTTTTATTAGCGCATGTAGATGTCTAACAACACTAACGAGATCAAATAATATTGGCGATGGAGAATACTACAACCATTCTCAGTTATATAAAATCTGTAGTAATTTTTGAACTGTAGCCCGCGTGAGGCTTTTTTTGTACCCATAATTTGAGGTGCAACTTGGGCAGGGTTGAGCCCGAACTTGGTCCGCCCAACCCGATTTTGAACGGTGTTGAAACTCACTTTTTCGTAACCCAAACCCGAGAACCCGATTTGTAAATATGTTAGAATTAGGGTTCAAGTGAACCCGAGCCCGATTCCCATTTTATATTTATTATAAAATATATTATATAAATACTATTTAAACAATATTTCTTTATATTCTTCATATTTTATATTATTATATCTATATTTGAATACATATTTTGCAT
>JAXCLR010000001.1:58017271-58029828 GCA_035584095.1 Annona squamosa
TTTATATTTATTTTTTATTTCTATCATTTACTTTTACACTCATTAATTTTCTTCCTTTATCTTATTTTTTATGTTAAATTTTTTAAAAAAATATTTTTTATATTACTATTTTTAAAAAAAATATGTAGTTTGATTATATATTATTATGTTTACTTACATGATTTGTTATTATTATTTATTTATATGACATTCTAAACTTATCACTTTTAAATAGAATGTAAATTCATCAACATAAATTTCAACCCGAAACTCAACTCAAATCCGCTTTTCAAAAATGGGGTTAGGGTTTAAATTTTACAAATAGAGTTAGAATTGATGTTTTATAAATAGGGTTAGGGTCGAAGTGAACCCAAATTTCATGAGTCCGAATTGTACCCCTACGCATAATTTATAAAGGGTCCA
Source organism: Annona squamosa (assembly GCA_035584095.1). Taxonomy (NCBI): domain Eukaryota; kingdom Viridiplantae; phylum Streptophyta; class Magnoliopsida; order Magnoliales; family Annonaceae; genus Annona; species Annona squamosa. The sequence continues at coordinate 58,017,674 of JAXCLR010000001.1, forward strand.
GCCCATGAAAAGTTGTTCTCATGAAAGAAAAAAGAATAGAGGCATTATAGTAATCTTACAGTGTACGTATATTTGTTTAAAATTGTAAGGATGTTTAGTTTTTCGATAAAATTTATATTTTATGTACACAAAATCACAATCAATTCAATTTATTTGGTAGATCAATCACTAATATATATATAGACAATTTTTTATTATTTGACATTTTAAAAAATATTTGTATAGAAAATATTATTTTTTAATAAGATTTCATTATAATTGGTAAAGTTGAAAAATATATTTTATATAAGAAATTATATTATATTATTTAAAGTTTATGTAATTAAGGTACTCTCAAAAATAACAATTTTAATATTTAATTCAGAATTTTCGAAAATTTAATAACATTTTTTATTTTTCGAATATAATAGAATCTAACAGCAGCTAACGACATCTAATAGCATCTAACAATATCTAATAGCATCTAACAACATCTAACAATATCTAACTAGATCTAACTTTTGATATTAATAAATTAATGTTAATATGATACTTATAATATGATTCTAGACTCCTTATAAGGTCATTTATACATTAAATGCTAAACTTAAAACTCAGATAATATGATTTAATACAGTCATTTAATTTAACTATATCTAACAACATCTACCAGCATCTAACGGCATCTAACGACATCTAATGGAATTTAATTTTTTATATTAATAAGGTAATTCGAATTTAATACCTATAATATAATTTTAAGCCCCTTATAAGGTTATTTATATCATAATTATATAATTTGAAAGTTAAATAATATGATTTAATAAAATCCACCTAAATCTAACAGCATCTGATAGCATCTACTTGCATCTAATCAGATCTAACAATATCTAATAGTATCTAACCAAATCTAATTTTATATTAATAAGTTAATTCTAATTTAACACATGTAATATGATTTTAAGTCCATTATAAGATCATTTGTATCTTAATTACATAATTTAAAACTCAAATAATAGGATTTGATGCAATCCACATAAATCTAATTCTAACAATATCTAACGACATCTAATGGAATCTAACTTTTTATATTAATAAGTTAATTCTAATTTAATACCTTAATATGATCTTAAGCCCCTTATAAAGTCATTTGTACCATAATTATATAATTTAAAACTTAGATAATAGGATTTAACGGAATCCGCCTAAATCTAACGACATCTCATAGCATCTAATAGCATCTAATAATATCTAACAGCATCTAACCGAATCTAATTTTTTATATTAATAAATTAATCCTAATTTAACACCCGTAATATATTTTTAAGCCTTTTATAAGGTCATTTATATCTTAATTACATAATTTAAAACTCAAATAATAGGATTTAATAAAATCCACGTAAATCTAACAGTATCTAACAGCAACTAACGACATCTAACAACATCTAATAAGATATAACAGCATCTAACGGTATCTAATGGAATCTAATTTTTTATATTAATAAGTTAATCCTAATTTAACACCCTTAATATAATCTTAAATCCCTTACAAGGTTAATTATACCTTAATTATAGAATTTAAAACTCAGATAATGGGATTTAATGAAATCTACCTAAATCTATCAGTATCTAATGACATCTAATAACATCTAATAATATCTAACAATATCTAACAACATTTAATAACATCTTATGGAATCTAATAACATCTAACAAAATCTAATTTTAATATTTTTAAAAATATTTTACATAAATTTGTGTATTTTGCAAAGGATATATACTTAATAATTCAATTTAGAACTATGCAAACCTTTAAAAAAATTTAAATTAAATAAATATAAAGGTATAATTAAAAATAATAATTAATTTAAATTAAATAAAATAGAAATTTACATAAATATATAAAACTATAATAATTATTATATGTATAATTTTTTTAAAATATATATAATTACAATTTATATTTAATAATATAAATACATGTCACTTTTTAGGATTGATTTAAGAATAATGACATATGCATTTTTATTGTAACATTTTCGCTCCTCTTATGTTGGCTGCTTTAATTTAAAATTTATAAAATTAAAATTAATCTATCAATTAATATAAAATAAAAATAAATTAATATAAAATTATGAATTTAACAAATGTTTTATTAAATATAAAGTTCATGTACATTTTTTATTTTTATGATTCAAATTTATTACTGAACTTTTATTTACTTAATTGGGTGTAACACGCATGTATTAAAACGATGGATCATCAACTTTTCAACTTTAGATCAAAACTAAATTATAAGTTTCATTTGAAAAATAAAATAATATCAATATTAATTTAAATTAAATTAAAAATAATCATTCAAATAGAAAATTTATAAACAAATCTGCAACAATTTAAGTGAATTTGAATTAAAAATTAACTCTATAAAAAATAATTATTTTTGGTTTACTTAGTTTGTATCTGCTTTAATAACTTTAAAGCTTAGTTATCTTTGTAACTACTCATTTTAATTTGAAATTAATAAAAAATAAATGCAAATATTAATTAGAGCAAATTAATATAAAATAACCTATTTCGCTAATAGTTGTATTAAATAGAAAGATTTGATTTGATTTGAAATGAAAATAAACAAATCTAAAATTGATTACCTTTTTAAAAATTAAGCGTATACTAACATTAAAATATCTTTTTGTAATTACATATAAACAAAAATATTTATATTATTTTAACAACATCAAATTTTATATATTTAGTGTTGTTTTTAATTACATTTATACAATATAGAATGAGCTCTAACGAGATACAATCCTAACGATACCATATGGGATCCCTTAATTTTTATACTAATATAATCCAAAAATATCTAACTAATTTTTTATTACTTAACTATTATTTATTAATTTTAGTGTAACAAACGTGAATTGAAATAATGGACAGTCATGAAAAATCTATCAATTATTGTTGTTTTTGTTAAATAAAAACTTCATAGAAATTCATCCAATGTTGTCTCTAATTTTTTTGAATTAAATTAATTTTAATTGAAGCTTCACGAAAAATAAATTAATCAAATGATCCAACTTACTTTTTAGAACATCATTGTCATACGAATATTTGAAAAATATGTATAAAAAATATTTATTTCAACACCACCAATGGCCAATAATCAAGCCCAAGATAAATAATTAAAAATTTTATTTTTTTAATGCGAAAAATATCTTAAATAAAAAGTTTGTAAATTTATCTAAAACAAAGATTATAAAATTACAAAAATATTAAATAATCTAAATTAAACATGCTCATTATTCATTTTAGAGTAATCCGATGGTAGGTGCCCTAGCACTACTTAAATATAGATCTATGGATGTTGGAATGAAGATAAAATTAAATAAGTTTGAAATGAGTTATACTTATTTTTACAAACAAAAAAGCTTAAATTTATAGTCTTTTTTAAAGAGTTTAATGACAATTAATTATATTGAGCTCTAAATTAATCGAGCTCTGAATGTACTTAGAGGTAGCTAATTTTCTATCAATCAAGTTTTAGGTGAATAAATTGTCATATTTCATCAAAAAAAAATTGTCATATTTCTATATTGTAAATTATAAAATATTAAAAATATCTAAATAATATATTTCTATATTTTATATTAAAATTTCGAGTATATCAATGATTAAAATTTAATTTTAAAAATTAGTAACAATAATTACATTATGTAAATGTATAATTTAAAATGCATATACAAGTCAAAGATTCAATGGTTATATCATGTAAACATATAATTCAAAACGTTTATTCACACATCAAATTTGACCATTTTTGAAATTTATTTAATTTTTATTTTGATTTTTTAAAATGAGCATTTGGAGAATGATTTTGAGCACAATCGTGAGTAAAAAATACTAATTTAAAAAGTACCAAATTTTACCAAGAAAAATATTTAAGGGGCACTCAAATTTTATAAAATAAATAAAATTTTAAATTACACACAAATCATCCCATTTATAGCTACTACGATATTCACCTAAAATCTAATTTTCTTATTTGCTCATCATCAATATAAAGATGCATGTGATTATAATAATTCATATCTTATGGAAGACAATGTCAATTTAAAAATAAAATATTATTAATTTAATAAATATTTTTATTAAATAAAAACTTTATTAAAAATTATATCTTTTTGTAGTTATTTTATATCATTTTCACTTTGTTTTAAGAGATATCATATTGAGATTGAGGTTTTGAGGCAATACTTAGTGATATATAAATTTTTTACACAAATTATATTTACATAATTTGGGGGATTCTATTAGATTATTGAGGAATTTTTGCAAAATTATTTTGAATGCTCTATATTGCAAGTAACAATCTGCACATGCGCGAATTCAGGTGGCCCACTAGACCACCAGAAACTTTTTTCCTTCTCCTTGGAAGGCCACTCATGGCTACCGCGTCCAAGTAGGAAAACCCTTCGGTCTTTACTTTTGACTCCTTATCTCAACAGCCAGCCAAATCAAGTTAAAAAAGAACTCAAAAAGATAATTCTAGGTGCATTCATCTCCTTTAAGTCCGGGCAGCGAACAGCCATGAAAAGCCCACTTTGGCGACCCATAATTTTTCAAATCAGGCCATTTGAGCCATTAGATTGCAGATCAAAGCTGGTTAATCAAAATCGGGTGCAAATTCCTTAAGTCTGGTAGCTATCATAGTCCCTAGTACTCAAAGCACCTATAACCCTTCTTCCCATTCCAACACCCACATGCAGCCAAGCCCTATTCCCCCCTTTTCTAGCCAATACTGCACCTGTTGACAGCCACAAAAGCTACATCGAAAGCCCTTCCAACCATTGCCAGAAATCCGATGGCTAAGATCCAACAACCATGAAATCCATGACATTAGACACTCATCCAACTGGTAGCAATCTAACTAAATCCCTTCACATATCAATCTCCCAAATCTCCCAAAGTCTATCCAAGACGCATGCGATAGGCAATATAGAGGAACAAAGAAGAAATGGAGAGGAAGAAAGAAGGAGAGAGCAAAACCAATGCCCCTTCCGAATTTCTTGGCTTCCAAAAATACCCAAACACATCTTAGCCATTGAGCACAAATGGACGGTGGAGATTAGGGTTCCCATGAGAGAAACGCAGGAACGCATTCCCATGGATTGGCTCCCAATTTATAATTCCTGTACGCTGTCCTCAAAATTTATCGCGCGTCCCATTCAGATGAAAACATCACCACCGAATTATTCCGGCAACAAATTGTTGTCGCAGTCTCAATGCTATGCTAAATTGATTGGAGTCATAGAAAGCGTGATTCCTGTGGGTATCAGGATGATTTGGGAGGCCGTGGAAATCAACTGAGAGAAGCTGCTGGGATACGGAGCTCATAAAGAAAATATGCATTCTTCTCATCCATGGCATATGGTCCAGGTTAAAGGTGGTTCCATGCAACATTAATGGTGGGAAGGAAAGCTTTTTATCCACTTGAGAGACAGCAACCATACTTTGCTCCAATCACATCCAAGTCAGCAGGGCCTCCGGTATATAGTATACACCCACAAGGTGGGGTCATGGTGAAAAAAGCAGACAGAAATGGCCCCACTGACTGTATGAAGACACCAATCTTATCTGTCAGGTAGAAAGACAATCAAATGAAGACCATGTTGGAGATTCTTCTTTGCCCCCCCCCCCCCCCCCCCCATTCTAGGGTCTCAAAAATACAAAAAAAATGATTCAGAATACAACAACTTAAATTAAGTCTTTGTAGTACAAACTTGAAATGCTAAATGCGTTGAATACATAATGAACATCAAGAGGAAGACACAATAACCTTACTCATTCAGAAGCATTGATGGCAGCAAACTGCCCCCACTAAGAAGTGAAGGATCTTGTGCGCATACAAGTTGCAGCTTCAATAATTCATCCCGGTTGTACTTTAGCCTTTCATCTATTTCAAAAAAAAATTAGGAAGGCCAAAGGTGATAAATCCATAAAGGCAGATAGTTTAATCTTCAATCAATCAATCAATTAACCAAAGAAAATAAATTGATGACAAGAATGAAATAAGTGACAGAGAATCAGCTGGAATGTACCTGCAAAATGCTCTCTCTGATTTAATTCATTTGGGACGCCCACAATTTTGCCCCTTCTAAGCTGCAATTGTGATGGCTGAATGGTACCACGCATTGGGGAAGAACCACTCAACGCTTTCTGGGAGAATGATAATTTTTGAAAATGTTCATGCTTCACATCAACTTGAGGATGGTTCTTACAAAATACTAAAATTGCGTTAGGAGTTAAAAGCCAACATTCTCTTAAATCCAATTGCCTTAGTGTTGCTGGTGGCTGAAACAAATTGAGCCCATCATTTGTCAAAACAGCACCTCGAAATCCAAGAGACTTCAACTTCGGCAGAGAAGATAAGGCACATAAGCTGACATCAGACAAAAAATCACTTTTAAGTGACAGGTGGCTCAACTCTCTGAGAACTGACAGTGGGCTTAATGCTCCATCTCTAACTTGGGTATCCTCCAAATCCAAAACCTCTAACTGATTGAGACACTGGAGCAATGCCAGTGATAGGTGCCTATTTGAACTTCCTGGTGGCTGATTAATATAACCTGAAATTTGAGCAATGAAGACTAAGTAAATGCTGCAAGTCTCAGAAAAATAAACAAATCTTTCATGAAGATGATACCTTTAATACTTGTGTTGCTCAGCCTGATAGTCCTTAAAGAACACATCAATCTAATGTACAAAAGGGCATTATCGTCAACTGCGGCATGGGATAAGGACAGAGTCTCAAGATTAGGAACATTTCCAGCCAAAATTGCTATTCCCTGTGAGCTGACTTTTGTATAACTAAGATTTAAATCTCTCAAATTTGCTCCAATACTTGCCACTGATTCTATTTGAAAATCCTCAACTTTGCTAGAGCTTAGGTCCAAACGTTCCAGCCTGTTGAAGGTCTCTAAGAAATAGAAATTTTGAATATCCGAGGCAGATACATCAAAGGTAGTTAGATTGCTTGCATCTAGATAAGAGAACACTTCATGTGCATTTACAAATGTGGTGCCCGGAACAAGAAGCTTTGTTAGACGAGCTCTGACCTCATTATGTCCAACAAAAATTGATTCTATTGTACAACTACTCATGTTTAAGCATGCGAGAGCAGGGAGATTTGGCATCCTGGTAACATTAGTCCAAGCTAGATTCAGAAAATTCAACTTGGGAAATGATGTAAGAATAGCAGCTCCCTTATTGGAAATTTTACTTCCCCACAAGTCCAAGTACTCCAGCCGTGTCAGACCCTAAAAATAAGATGGTCAAAAAAGTAAATAGGATTAGATAACATGCAACAACAGTCAACTACAGTCCATGTAACAACAGTAAATACATCCAACAAAATGTATATTTTGTCCTCAATTTACTAAAAGGATAGATTTCACACAACAGAATTACTGACAAGGAAAAAGAAAGAAGACTTCTTTGACTGCAAGCAGAAGTAAACAGAGTTAGATCAATTGCCTAACCTGCAATGAACAAAGAGCTTGATCGGTGACCGGCAAGCCTCCCAAATCCAATATAGAGAGTTTCTGAAAAGATGAAAGATGGGTAACTGCATCTGCAGTCAGGCCCGTTTCTGAAATCCATAATTTCCTCAGATTTGGAATGGATAAGAGATGCTCCATGCCAACATCAGTCACCTTTGAGCACCTTGACAAATCCAGCTCTTCTAAACTAGTCATTCCTAGGGGGGGAAGTAACAGGAAGAATAGGTAACCAGCAGTTCACAATACATCAGGAATTGTAATCTCTAAGTCCTATTACAGGTCTTTATCTGAATGCGATAACATGAAAAGTAATTTGCATATATACCCACATAATTTGACCGAAATTGCAGATATACTCACGTAGTTCCACGAATTATAAATTACCCCCATATAGTTTCAATAAAAATTGCACATAACCCCCATCTTAACAGTTGCGATCAAATGGATTATACATGGACGTTAGTGAATTATATGATTTCCTAAAACACCCTTGAAACCCACTGCTGCACATTACCATGGTTCTTCTTCGTCAAATCGGTAGCACCATTGCCACTGCAAAGTTCATCATTACTGCAACCACTCCTCTGTAGCACTGGCAAAAGAACCCGCGGCCATCACCAACTCTCATCAGCCACTTGCTACCTTGCAAGGCTAATGAAATTGGTACCACCATGGGTGAAATAATGAAAAATATCCCCTCATCATTTGTGCCCCAATTTCGAAGTGGCAATTTTCATGAGGACTGACTGCCAATGATGGATGAATGCCTTGAAGGAACATTTGCAGATGAGATGGATGGTTGGTGCAATGCGGCTGCTGAGTGGGAATGGGTTGAATGGTAAAGGAAATGGACCACCATTGCCAATTTGCAGGCTGGATATGTGCCCATGGCTGATTCCCATTGGTGCCTTGATGCGTTTTAATTTCCAGAAAAAGGGAAAATTTGGGAACCCGGTTTTGATGATAAAGATGACGTATTGCAGGTTGACAATCAAGCGGTGGATTTTGCATCTTCGGCTTGAATGGAGGCGGCCGATTTTAGGGACAGGAGAAGAATAGGGTTGTTGCTATTTGCAGAACTAAGCTGTCGTAGATGGGTTGCTGACGAAGACGAGAGGCAAATTGATGCTGATGAAGACGATGAGCAGATTTGAGTTTGGTCAACTGAATTTTAGCTCATCACCGGAACAGAGGTAGTCACTTCCAATTTTCCCTTCACTCTTCAAGATACAATCATCGTAGGGTCATCTGGATGATCACAGAGGAGCTCCATTTGTTCCACTTCGTTTTTAATGGTATGGCTTTCTGTGAGCTAAACAGCTTCCACATGTTCTGTTCCATCCATGCCATAATATTCATTCATCTTTATTGCCAGCTCTACTGTTGCCCAAGTTCAGCGTATATAAATCCTTCCCATAAAGAAGAACAGCCAAAAGACAAGATCCACCAGACACTAAGTCAGATCACTGATCCATTTCTAGCTCAACCATATTAAAAAATTCAGCCTCTGCCTGAGCCAGAGCATGTCGAAGACTGATGAGTTTTTTTTTTCCTTCAGCGAATCAGATGGGGAGTCTGCTTTCCTAATGATATCCATCAACATAGGCAATTTTTGTTTGCAAACACCATCGTCTAAAAAATATTCAAGAGATCAATCTGGATTTGAATCATTTGAATTTGTAAAATTTTGCTGCTTTTGCCTTTCTTTAAGATTCAGGTGGCATCCAATGTTCTCATATAGCATTCGAGCCAAAAAATCATCTGCATTATGCCCACTGAATCCATCATATATTCCACAAAAGACCCATGCATCTTCTTCAGAACAGACAGCCCAGACTCTTATCTTCACCAACTGCTCCACCAACCATTTGTACTTTGTCAGCAATTAGAAAGCCTTCATTCCTAGAAGGACACATTAAAAGTGATTTCAACATACTCAGCAAGTATTTTTAGCCATGGACGGCTTCATTGAGGTGCTGCACTATTAATCGATGCAGTTCAATGTACTAGGAGATGGGTTGGGAGAGGACAACTGGGAGAAGCATTTGGTGAAGCAGGAGGTGTTTGGGTGCTTGACGTCCATTTGCCGCAACGTGCAGTAGTGGGTTTCAAGGGTGTTTTAGGAAATCATATAATTCACTAACGTCCATGAATAATTCATTTGACGGCAACTATTAACAGGGGAGTTATGTGCAATTTTGGTTAAACTATATAAGGGTCATATGCAATTCATGGAACTACATAGGTATATCTGCAATTTCAGTCAAACTATATGGGTATATATACAAATTACCCAAATCATTTATACAGAGTTTTCAAGATCACACAGACATAGTTGGTAGATGCTAAATGAAACGTTGGAGAAGTCGTAGGATGGACTGATAGGACAGGGCCCAAGGGAAAACAACAATGATAATATACTAAAACTTTCAGCAATCATAAAATACCCAAAACTATTTTAATTCCCCAGAAGCTACACTCTGGAAATCAAGCTATGTCAAAGAAAAGAGTACCTGTAATGGACCAAAGAGCAGAATTATTGATACCCCTGCAACCAGCAACATTCAATGAACGAAGGTAGCGGAATGCACCCAAATACGCCATCCACTCTGTGTCTACACAGCCTTCACCCTTCAGATCAATCTCCTCAATACTGTGCTGGAACACTCTGCAACAGGCAAATTCACAAGACACACTTCATGTCACGTCCAAAAAAATAACTGCAAGAAAGGGCCCGGATTAGACTCAAAAGCATTGTTAGAAGCTTACCCCCTGCCAAAACTACATTCTGTCTTGTAACTGAAAAATGAAACCATGGACCAGCAGGCACTGAGGTCAGACAATATGAACCCTAACCTAGTTGCCCCAAGATAGACAGTAAGCGCTAAGCAATTAGTCAGCAGTACAAGATTCCAGATATTTCCGCTCTTTAAAGGCCAGATAGTTACGGCCTGCTGATCAGATGTTTACCTTTCCCAATTCCCAGCTATAGATTTGTTAAAAAAGTATCGCAAATTTGTAAGCATCAATCACATCTACATCTTCAATAGCCAAGCACAAACTCAACTTATCACCAATGCAAAGGGATAATTATTTCCTACCCATGCATCCTGCCCTTGTCAGCACCAGTTACACAAACAAAATGAAGAAGAAAACTCAAATACGATGAGACCTCGCTGCAACGTGATTTCAATCATCCTTGAAAAGCAAATCCAAATGAAAATGCTATCATCTAAATAAATCCGAATGGAGCTCTACCTCTCCAGTGCAGAACTGCAACGAGCTAATAACAAAGATAACAAAACGGCGGTATATCTAGAAATACCGTTAGCAAAATTGAACAAAAAGGAAAAAGAATACCACGTTTCCACTCAAAATGTCCACCTTAGGACTCCTACTTCCCCGGATTACGCTATGACCAGATCTAGTTTCCGTTCGAAAGTAGGAAGAAAGCGCCTTGAGGTAAATTATAAAAGGGTCGAAATTCCATCACAAAATCCAAATTTCAGCTAATCGAGAAATCGAAATAGAGAGAGAGAGAGAGAGAGAGGATACTCAAGCAAGGAAGGAGAGACGAGGCGGCGACGGAAGAGGTTGCGAAGAAGGGCGTCAGCAAGGTAAGTCGGCAATCGCTCGAGAGTCCTCCTCTGCCTCCTCCATTTCTCGACGCTATCCTTGCTCCTGCTCGCTGCTTCGATGCATAGACCCACCAATCTCCCTTCTCCCTCTGCCATTCTCTCTCTCTCTCTCTCTCTCTCTCCCTCTCTTATTTCCCGGGTGTTTCTTCGAGAGCAATTGACTCCGCGGCAGATCCAGGACCGCCGTCGCGTGGGCCGTGAGGACAACTCGATAGGGATGATTATATTACTGGAGAAGCGACAATCATGTCAAAAAAATGAGCATCTCCAAATATTTGTAGAAATTTAAAATCTAATCTGTGTCCATCTAAATCCATTATGCTTTTCGAAAGCTCGCATCCTTTTTACCTTTTAAGTTTTAATTTGTTTTCCCAAGTGTATGTTAACTTTTAAAATTTTTCAAATTTGTGTTTGAAAAGTGATAAAAAATTTTAGGCAAAATGATTAAATAGTACGATAGTTGTACAAAAAGAATAAAGCAATAATTTAAAAATAAGATAATTATAAAATGCGAAAAGTGAAAAGTGAAATTTTTTTTGAGATAAATAAACACACCTTTAATATAAAAAGAAGATTTATTGAATTTTTGCAATTTGATACAATAAAAATGTTGGTGCAACTCAGGTAGAGTTAACATGAACAATTCATTTTTATTTTCATAATTTAAAAATAAATATTTAAAAGTCACAAAAATATAAACATTGCATATTTTGGAAAATTTTAGTTTGCGTAATTATTAAAAAAAAAATTAAAATTAAAAAAGCATATGCATTTAAAGGTTTAAATTTCATTTCAGGATGCTAATTTAACTAAAGCGCATTTGTTATTTGATAAAACTATCAAATACATGTTTGAGAAATGATAAAAGTTTTAGATAGAGGGTATGTTTGTAGAGGGGTGACCCCATGTGTTATGACTCATAGAACCCTCCTATGCATCTAGCCATGGAACCCCCCCCCCCCCCCCCCCCCCCCACCCC
>JAXCLR010000001.1:58053305-58090003 GCA_035584095.1 Annona squamosa
ATGGCGTAACAGAATCCATGCAGCCGACCCCACATAGGTGGGAAATGGCTTATGATGATGATGATGATGATGATGTTGATATATGACATATTATAAGAACTTTTAATTTGTTCACTACTATTTGTAATAATGATCAATATACCATTACTACGATCACATAATATAATGGTTTGAGCAGTTGTTAGAGATTTAAAATAAATCATAAATAACAGACTGCCACTCAAATTGATGCAATATAATTTTTTCCCTTCCTTTTTTATTGAACTTTCAACAATCGGCTCATAATAATTAAAATAAAAAAGGGAGGAGACGACCATGAAGGTGCAACCTTTAAAGGCCTTTTAGATGAGTTTATTGCTTCTACCCACTATAACTAATATCAATGAAATAATAATAATAATAATAATCTATTGAGCATAAAATATATGAGTTATTATATAAGTTATGATGAGATTTTATTTTATAGTATGACTAAAGTGGTGTTTAGGCAAAAAGTCTTAAAGTGAACTACGTGATTATTTAATTAAGTCTCTGCTATGTAGGAGGAGCCTCCCATGCCTTACTTTACTTATCTAGCTGACGAAAAGAAATACTATAGAATTTAATTATATATAATAAATTTAATAATTATTATTATTAAATTACTCTTAATATTTTATACTTCATAATTTGAGTGGGAGTTCATATGGATGGTTAATTTTATATATCAGAAAGCTAATAATTTAATGCTTTATATTAAATTTAAATCACCCTATTAACTGAATATATATTATTATTATTATCTCTAATTCATGTGTAGAGAATATTGATTTTATAAAATTACTAGGCAATTTATATTTAAATTTTTTTGAATAATCTGGTATTATTAGTTACCTAAACGGTTTAAAATACTTCATTTTTAATATTATTAAATACTAGAGAAAATATTTTGGTTCATTTTCTTCTGATAGAAATTGCATTATAGTTAATCTAAGCAAGTTAGGTTTAGTAAATATTGACTATCTGTATATATTTAGTTATCCCAAAAGGCCTAAAATATTTAGTTAGTCAAATTTATTAAATAATGAGAGGATATTATTATGAATTTTCTCTTATGATAGAAATCACATTATAGGTTATTTAATTAAGCAATTTATATTTGATAACTTTGATTATTTTCGCATTTCTAGTCACCTCAAAGAGTTTAAAATGTTTAGTTTTCAGAATAATCAAATAAAAGAAAATATTATTGTTGTCTTTCTTATAAAAGAAATTGCATTATAGTAATTTTATTAAGCATTTTTGTTTAGTGAATTTTAAATTCATATATTTTAGTAGCCCTAGAGGGCCTAAAATATGCAATATTTAAAATTATAAAATAATAACAAATAATATCATTGTTATTTTTATTTCACAATAAAAATTGCATTAAAAACCTTTATAAATAATTGTTAACATTCGGAATGGTGAATATCCTTTTATATAATTGTCTATTATGCAAGTGCATCAAATGTTAGTTAAATTTGTAAATATATTTAAATAATTTATTATTTGGTGAATTTTCTTCATCTTCATATTTCGGTTGCCCTAGAATATGTAATTAATCAAAATTTTATTGAATAATAAAAAGAATATTCTTGTGATTTTCTCTCATAATAAAAATTGTATTAGAGAATATTGGACTGTAGTTATGCCCAAAGGTGGCTACAATTCAATATTTTGTTAATAATAATTAATTAAAATTGCACAAATGTTGAGAATCTTCCGCAAAGGTGAGAATACTTTTGACTTTATGTAGTGTTAGTTAATTATTGAAAATTATTAATTATCATAGCAGTATAGAACTTAAATTATGCATTATTATTTATGTGATATTTATGAATTTGACTATGATTAGAATTGCACATAATGGTTATCTGAATGTTATGGTAATGTGAGCTTAATGACGATTACTAAAGTTATAACTTCATTTATTTACATCATTAACTTTGTCGCAAAAAGGTGGTCATGTATAATAAATTTTGGTGCACTATTTGTAGCTTCTTTTTATTGGTACCTCTATGTTCTAATCATTCTTCACGTCTTATTTATTTATTTATTTATTGTTGTCTTATTTACTCTTAATTATTACTTTTAGTGCTTATGACAATGAAGAATTTTTATTCTTATCATAATACATGATTTTTCTGCATTCTAAAAAATTTTCATCTCATTTTCTCATTTCAATTTTTACATAGCTATTTAACGTGTAGTTATCCATGTATATTGTTGTTGAAAAATGCATAAGTTTTTACTTTATGAGTTCTATAAAACTCTTCCAACGTAATTTCTATTGTCTTTCAAGTATTCTTGAACCATTTAACTCATTAGCACATGACAAATGGGCTAGACATGAGTTGCGTAATGCTCTATGTCTATAGTGAAATAGTCTTATTTCTTTTCTTGTTTAGAAATAGTGTGTTTAGATTTTTGAATGCTCACTTGTAATAACTATCGTGATGGAACATGGAAATGAAAATCACCTATTGTGAATTAAAAATAGAATCCTTGTTAAATATCATTTATGTGTGATTCAATCCTATTATGGGTGAGCTCAAGGCCTTGTCTTGAGTTGGAGTCACGACATTGATGACGCATGACAACTTATGCATCCTTCATCTTAGTTTAATGAAACCTTAGTTTTAAAAAGTTCAGTTTCAAAAATTGACTATCCAATAAAAGGGTCAAATTGGCCATTTAATGCAAATACCATGAGATATGCAAGGGAAACTATAAAGATGATCAAATCTTTAGATCATGATAAAGGTAGCTACACATCAGAATTGTTTTATTAGATAAACTAAGTAGATTATAAGATACAAAATTAGTCAAAGGGAGAATTTCTTTTATACCCCCAATGTTTGCACATAATTTTTATTATACTAACAACATTTCATAAATTTCTTTTGTACCCATAACATTTTACCCTAATTTTTTATTATACCCATGCCATTAACACGTCCGTTATCTGTCCTATTGAAAAGATGAATTTGCCATTCTAAATTTTTTCTAATTAAAATAATTTAACCTTAATATCACTCTTAAATCATTTAATATCATGTATTAATGATTTATTATCATCAATTGAGTCATAAATGGTTGATTTGTCTTAGTTAAAAAATTTTGAAGGGGCAAAATCATCTTTTTAATAAAGGGTGCGTTTGGTAATAGGTATAAAATATCAAGTTAAAACTTTTTCATTGAAAACTTTTCACTCTCTATAGCTATTATATTTTTTAATCATTTTTTTATATTTTCATATATAACTATCCTACTTTTCAATCATTTCTACACAATTACCTATACAACTAACTTATTTATTTTAACTTTATTCTCTTTACTCCTCATCATTACCCAATTATATTAAATCATTTGACAACTTTTACTCTAAAAATTTGTTTACTAAAAACTTTATCCATTCCCAAACACATTCAAAGTAGATAATAGTTGTGTAGACGACATGAGTATGAGAGGAATTTAAAATGAAATATCATGGTTATAAAAGAAATTTATAAAATATTATAGGTATAAAAAAATTAGGGGCAATCATTATGGGCACGAAAGTAATTTCCCCTTAGCCGAAAGTTTTTAAAGTTTTAAAACATAAAGTTTATATGTGCTAAGATGATAAGTAAATGCATTTATTCCAAGTGAAACATAAGAAGTCTCTTGTGAATTAATCGCTGAAAGAAATTAAATGCATATAACTCATTTATTTTATTTACTTAGCTACATATGATGTGGGTCAACAAAGTTAAGGAAAAGAAACTCTTGAGTCTCGATACAAGATTTACTTAAGTGATGTTTATAAAATGTAATATTTATTTACATTTGTGTTTTGCAATTAGGCGATCAATTGAAGTACTAATCTCCAATATTTTTAACTTAGCTTTTTTATGCAATAAATTGAAGAAGTTCTTCCATCTATTGATCTTGTGTAGATGATACCTATGCTATATTATTTGGATTTGACCTAGTCAAATGTGGTATTTTTATTTTTATAATGGAGGAATGATTCTCTTAGGCCCACCTAAGTAGTGGACTACTTAGGCTAGTTACGAAACTTATTTTAAATTTTTAATTTTTTATAAATGTGTTAAGTTAGGTGTATATAATTTGTGAACCAAGTTTTATCATTTTGATATGTTTATATATATTTTTTATTTTTAAATATAGGGCCATTGTGATAATTTTCACAGGCTCAAAATTACCACAATGTCCATGTGCCTAAAAATAAAAAAAATATAAATATATCAAAAAATGATAAATCTTGGTTTATACATTAAATATACCTAACTTAACAAATTTATAAAAAATAAAAAATAGGTTAAACAGCCAAATGTAGTTGGGGCCCAACTGCGGCTAGCTAGGGATCATCCCTCTTCATGATGCACATAATTTTCTTTATTTTTTATGTATATTTTGTTTCCATTTACTTAATATTTGATATTATTGAACATAGCTTGCCCTTGTAATTTTTGTTTACTTGCTTCATTTAAATTTCCACGATAAGCATTTATTTTATGTTTGGAAGTATCCTTCTCCTACAGGTATTATCATCTTTTATTTTTCTTATTTTATGCTATCGATTTGCATTCCCAATAATATACTCCCAAAATATGGATAAAAGTTTCATCATGACTTCTATGTCACATATTTATCAACCTCATTAGAAGTTTGATCCGATTCAACTTTGAAAATCAAAACTATTTAAATAAAGACATAATTCTTTGAGTTTTACTCATGAAGTTTTATTGAAGTGTAAGAAAACAATTTTTATATGAGAAATGGCGTGAGTCATAGATTTAGGTTTTAACGAAGTGAACGGTGACATTACCATATTAGGAAATACGACAACAAGTGTTAATATTTATCATTTTTATAAACATGTAATTATATTCAGAAATGGGGATAAAATTTTGAATTTATCCATCAGCCATTTCAATAATATATACTTAGATACTGAAATTGGGATAAAACTTCGAATTTATCCAAAAAGTAACCGAGTGTATTTGTTTTTCACAACAACTTTTTAAACTAAAACTATCTTATTTTTTAGTTATTTTAACATCTTTTTATCCAATTAACTTACTTTTCAATCATTTCTACACAACAACCTATACAATTAATGTATCTATTTTAACTTTATCACTACTACTCATTATTAAATATATCATATCATATCGCTTTTTTCTATTTCAAACACTTTTATATTAACATTATATAATTTTATTAGATGAGAATGGGTAATAATGTAGTATATTCTCTTGTGGAATTGAATGAAAGTATAACAGAAAATGTTTGGTGGAAAAGGACTATAATATAGTGCACTCAGGTGCAAAAACTTATTTTGAAATTTTTTTGAAAATTTTTTATATAACTATTAATCAATCTAAGTGTATTTAACATGTGTATCAATTTTTATTAATTTTAAAGGCTTGTAGATTTTTTAAAATTATTAGCATTTTCATAATTAATAGTTAAATACACAAATTAATAGTGGTATAAATTTTTTTATAAAAATTAAAAAATAGATAAAATACACTAGGTGCGTTGAGGTCGAATTCACCCGTGCATTCAATAAGAGCCCGTGGAAAAATCCACCTCCATGTATTGATGAACTTTTATTCAGAGTTGTCTTTTGTGAATGAAAATCTCAATGGTCCATCGAATCCAACTCCCATCAGGTAGGTGATATGGGATTGAGGATTCTCACCTGTTGTTTACTTAAAAAAGAAGACTACAGCAGAAACCTTTTGTTCAGAAATTTTACTATTTCTCAAATACATCCATAATAAAATAAACCAAGCAATGGGAAGAGCAAATCTTTCTGCTGCAGGCCCATGCACACAACAAAAAAAGGTGTAAACAAAATAAATCAACGGCTGAACGGATGATGGCCCACCTTCTAGATGGAGCATGGGCATTGCCAGCTACGTGGCAGATGTAGTGTACGCACGACAATGTTTGATCTTGGAAAGCGTGCCAGAAGACGAGTTCCCTCTTCCATGCCTTCTTTCCACTCGGAGTCGGGGCATTGTCGGTTCGGCGGTTCCTACTTCCTACTCGGGCAACTCCTGCGTCGATCCGCACGTCCGTCGTCTCATCCAGGTAACAACCTTTCATCTACATCAGCTATTTCCCGAAATCATACGATAATAATATGATACAATCATGCAACAGGCCAGGCCTCCGAGTAATAAAATTCAGAATTCAGATTTACATTGAAAAGCAAGCTTTTTTTCGAAACCCGATACTGTGTATTCGGGTGCATTAAATTTATTTTAACTTATTTTTTATTTTTTCTTAAAATTTTTTTATATAACTAAATTACTTAAAATAATTTTAATTTTAGAAAATAAAAGATAAATATCTAAAATATTTCAAAAATAGTAAAAATTAATATACATATTAAATATATTTAGATTAATAATTGTATAAAAATTTTTTAAAAAATAAAAAAATAAATTAATACACCTGATAGCACTAAACCTAAGTACATCCGGGTGCACCGGATAGAAAACCCTTTTCATCGTCTCGGGATCGACCGCTTTTTAACGTCGTCACATGCATATGAATTATTGCCCACCTCGCCAACTTCACGGGACGAGCGTACGACGTGGGCAGTTTCAGAGCGCCACTTGAGGACGTAACAGACGGACGGCCGCGATCTTTGCAATTTGAAAAATGAGGGAAGGAGAATCAAAAGACAAATGTGCTGAATGGCAAGAAAGGGGTTGGAACTAACACATGTCATAGTAAAATAAATACATTTTTGAGACAAAATTAAATGAAAATATTTTAGATAGACAGGATGTCGATGGAGAAGGCTTGTCGACGAGGCTGCAGATTTTCTGGATGGCAGCAGCAAGAGCAACGGCCGAGATCTCAAAGCGTAGATGAGAAACAGATGCATTCTACGGTCACGTGATACGATGGGAGGAGAGAGGATAGGACGCGCGGCTGCGTGTCGCTGCATGGCTGGTTGGAATCCTCGGCGCTGCCTTCATGTCTCTTTCGCATCTTTCCCATCTCCCTGCGGAATCGCCCGAATAGTCTTTAGAGGTATCGGCTGTGGCCGTATTCGAATCTCGAATTCCCGTAGAGTGGAAGCCGTGTCCATCTGAACTTTGATTTTTCTCCATGGAATCAAATTCCCCATCAAATGTTCGACGGCGTCCCTCCCTGAGAACGTTTCGTTGTCTTTATCAATGGCATTTTCAATAGAAAATCCCTTCCGCCCTTGCATCGATTTGGTTTTTCTACGATTTTAGGTGGCCCAACATGATATCTGGTGCAGATCAATTCTCTTGGCTCTGCAGGTGAAAGGCAGAAAACAGACTCCAGGAGGAATGATGCATTCAAAAGGAGTCTACTTCAAATTCGAAAAAGTTCGATAAGTCACAAAATGTTAGATGCTAATGAGCGCTTGCACATAAAACGGGAAATTCAAACAGATCTATAATTCCATAGGCGGAAATACATTGCTCATGCTGCAAAATTCGATCCAATAAATTTGCCAATAACAAGGATAGAAGATTATACAATTATTTCTACATCGTCGCAAAAGATTCAGAACTCTACAGGACAGAGAAGGCCATTCAAATACACACTCTTTGTCAACTTCCTCTCTATGTGCATTTAAATCAAATGGATAAAAATATGAGAAAGAGGATGAGCACTCCGTCTCTTCACTCCTTTCTCCCCAACCCAAAAAACTTGTTGAGACTGTAACAATGACAATACAGATGAAACCGAAAATGGAAGAAAAGAGCTCTCCGTATTCAGTCCTGCACGTCCATTTTAATTGACAAACTCAATTGACCCTAGACTTCGTTTCCTCAAGCAACAGTGTAGCCAGTCACTCTGATGTCAGCAGGAGCAGCAGCATGAATGTAGACAAATTCAAGACTCTTCCCAGCGGGCAATGAGTCTAGCCAGGATGGGACAATGTAGCCGCCGGCGGACCTTGAAAGTCCCCACAAAGGGCCGTATAGCTTGGCAATCGAAAGCTTGAGGTCCTTTACTGTTTTTGCTGATTTGTTCAGTACCACTACAGAATATCTGTGGTAAGTCCTTCCCTTGGCGCTCCATGATGTTGTTATTTTTTGTTCAATGATGACTGGTGAATCCACTTTAGCTGCATAGAGTAAGATGACTGATTAGTTGGTTTGGTTCCATGAAGTTGTTGATCTCTTTCGGTTTGGAAACAAAATAATCTTGATCCGCCCATGTTTCTGTAATGCATTTAAATTATTTTTCAGAGCTGATCTCAACGAGGGGAAGCCAAGAAAAAAGAATTTGTGGAGATGCGGATGGTTCGGCTTTGGGGGGGTGGATTCCTTGGATGTCTAGTTTGCAGAACTTGGAACCATATATCATACCCCATGATCCCGTAAGGCCGGCCTAAGTAAGGGCTTACTTCGCTGGCAATAGCATTGCAGTCTTTCTATTAACAAAAATCATTTTAGTAAGGATGCATATAGTACCTGGAGCTGGGGATGTTTTTGGTTGAGGCGTGGGATTAGGCGCTTTTCCTACTGGTTTTGGACTTGAAACTGGCACAGTAAAACCACACCAACCATAAGAATCTTAATACTGAGAGTCTGAGATCCTGTTGTAGTCCTTCAGGAAGTAAAAAGCAGCAGACCTTACACGAGAGAATTATACCTGAAAGGAGCTGGTTGAGTCCACCATTTCCACTATTTAGACGTGCTAATACGCCAAGAAGTGGAGCATTGTTGTAAGTTGTAGGCTCTGTCTGTTCATAATTCTTTCTATCATCAGCAAAGTTGTCATAGGCATCAGGCCCACCAACAATTGCACCCATAAGGAGGTTTGGATCGCTGGCCTTTCTGGAGTACCATTGGTCATAACCCCCATGGCAACTCACAAATGAAGGATCAACCTTGATGGAGATGATTGATGATCCGCGATGGTGAACTTGTTGTGGGAAGTTGCTTCCATAACCTACCATGTAACTTGTAGCCCTTGGATTGTCACCAAGGATGTAGTCCACCTGTATTGCATTCAAAAGAATAGATATCTAACAATCACGTTGTCGTAATGATGTTTAATTCATCCTTGTGTCGTTAAAAAATGGAACAAATATGAAAAGAAGACAATTCTATCTCACAAATCCATTGCTTCAAAATCCGTGTTAAGGTGCACGGACGCTTCAAAGTTCTTTCACATGCTAAGGTCGCAAATATGAACTTTAATTAAAGAAATGCAAGAGGAAATTGAAATAAAAAAGGACACAATGGATGAGTTTCTCTTTGCAATGCAAATGGAATTTGGTTGGAAACAAAGAAGCAATGGGAAAACGATCTGGTGCTGACGGTAATTTCAAGGGAGCATTCCTCTATGATGAAAGACATGAAGAACTCACTTGAGATTTGGCAAGTGCGAAAAGTTCTGAAGGCGCAACAGTTGCAGAAGGACAGCTTAAGCTCCTACCAACTGATGAAAGATAGTCGGAGTAGACACTTAGCAGGAAGGATGCAGTCGTTACATACTGTAAGTTGTTCCACCTTTGGTGAAACAAGAGCCCTCCTGGGGTCCTCTGCACATTGCTAGTGCCTTTTCCAAGGCATGAACACATGAAAAACTCTGCCTTCTGCTCGTACTTCGCAAACTTTGATGCGAAATGAGCACCCTTTCCTTGCATAAGAAACTTCATTTCCCCAGTAAGAAGATCAAAGAAAAGCAAAGAGTCAATAAATCAGGCTTTAATTTCAATATGACATTTGGATTGAAAATCTCAAGCATAAATTTCCGAGAGACAACACTTCCAAATTCTGGTTTACCTTGGAGACCAGAACTTGGACCCCCGCATATTTAACATCCCAACCAAACTCCTTTATCGCCCAGCCAGTCCCACCCAAAGAGTCACCATTTTCAGCAAGATAGTTCAGATAATATTCACTGTTTGTTGCTTGATACAACCATGTTGCAGCCCAGAGCAACTCATCCTGCATAGCAAAATAATCAAGAAATTACTTATGCAGAGATGTATATACAGCCACATTCAGATTGAGGGCTTACAGCATATCCGCTGAAGGATGAGTAGTATTTCTCAGCCACTGTGATGCTGCGATCATATTTTCCCCTATATTTGTCTGCGAACTCAAAAAGCTGCAAGAACAATGAAAAACGTGTGAGCGAACATATTGGTTTGGAATATAATCTAATCATTTGTGGGGAGTATGATACTTGCTATGGACAAGATACTCATGAGGCATCCTTCAATACCTGACTGGCATGGTTGAGCAGCTCCTTGGCATATACTGGATTTGACTGACGGAAGACAAGTGAGGCAGCAGCCATTGCTGCCGCAGTTTCTCCAGCAAGATCAGAACCAGGATTACTGGCATCGATCTTGTAAGCTTGACGGTCTGTTGTCATGTCCTCGGGCCTTTGCCAACACAAGTGGTCTGAGTCTCCATCACCAACCTGATTCAGATTTCAGAATGCAATTAGAAATGACCAATGCTGTGGAAAATAAAATGACCACAACTTTCAGTATGACGGATGAATTGGAGGAATCACAAAGAACTTGATACACAAATACACGGCGAAATCCCACAGAAATTTTTAGCGAACGACAGAAATGTTTGTTATACAATGGGATGATAAAGGACTTTTCCAATACCAAAGAGAGGACCTTCTATGTGTTATCTCCAAACTAACTAAACAAATAAGTGCACTAGGATTAAAAATGTTGCTAATGTAAAAGCTATCGTCCTGGCCACCACTTAGATGACAAGTGGTAGACATGAGTGTGTGTACAGGGTTTCGGGTAGGAAGAGTTGGGAGGTTTAGGATTCGAAGTTGGCTAGGGGCATTGGCCTCATTACTCTTCTTGGAATACACTTCTACCGGATACCTGATCAGGGTGGCCCGATTAAAAAAAAAAAAAAAAAGAGAGAAAGAAAAGCTACTGTTCGGAAAGTTCTCTGTAGGAAGCTTAGTGAGCTGGGATCCCTCTCAGAGGCCTTTTGTACTGAACCCTCGTTGAGCTGGGTTTTTTAAATGGATCTTTTGATTGAGGGCAGCCACTGGACAATGACAGGCCCAAGTGAAACTTGGGTTGGCGGAGATAGGAAGAAAAGGAAAATCCTCAACCCCTACTTATGCTGGTGACTGAAACTATCACCTTGTTTTCTTTGTTCTTGTTTGTGCGGGGTCAATGAAAAAAACCCAAAGTCAAGACCTGCCTACCTCTCCATACAAGACGTTGGGCTCTGGATGAGCTTTGATGAGATAATCAGTTCCCCATTTCACAGCTTCCATGGCATGGCTCAGCTCACCACTTGCAGCCATTTGTTTCCCATATTCCACAATGCTCCACGACATCATCGTTATGGTGAATGCCATGGGCAGCCCAAATTTCACATTGTCACCTGCATCATAATACCCTCCTACAAGATCAACCTGCCAAAAACATGTACAGAAAAGTTGAAATTCTCATCGTCATTTCAGGAAAAAAAAATGTCTGGATCATGGGAAGAAACAGAAATTGATTGCAGAAGTGCTGAAAAAGGAAAATTAGAAGACCATGAATGCCAAACGTACCCCACTAGCCTTTCCATCATGCAGGCCGGAATCCCCCCTCCAAGTCACCCTCTGGTTGCCTGGGAGATAGCCCGACCGCTGAGCTTCAAAGAACAAAATGCTCTTGCTCAGAGCTAGGCCATAATCATGGCCGGCGGAAGCCAGTGGCACCAAATGCAGCAGCGACAGCAGTAGAGGCCCCATGGAAACAGAATGCAAATAGACACGCACCCAAGAAAGAGAGAAGATGGAAGAAGAATCAAATCTATTCCCCCACAGAAAACGGTATCGAATCTGACGAAAAATGCAACAGATGTTCTCGTCAAAGAGCCTGCAAACTCAGGGAAAGGATTTGAAATAGTGAAAACAGCAATGCGACTAGAGAGAGAGAAGAGAGGCTGGCGTGAGACGAGTAGAGGAGCCGAAGCGTTGGCTTTATATATATAGGCGAGGCGTTTGGTTAGGAGAAGAAATAAACAAGTAAGAAGAAAATGTCTTTGAGATGCAATTCAACAAATGCATGGTTTAGCAGCTTTGAATGAAATTTTATTAGGCATGAAGAGGGGCCCGACATGTTATGCAACTAGGTGAGTATGATCGAATGCCAAAACAACACTTGCGGGTCCCACAGAAATGGATGTGCGCTTTTCCCTTGCCTTGAATATGTGCGTATAAGATTCTGGAAAACAGGGGAGGTTGACCAGTTGAGCACATGATGAAATATTCAAAAAATTATTTATAACGTGATTTTTTAAAGAGTGCTAGGTAAATGTATTCAGGTCACATAGGAGCAATTTGACGTAATCTAATTATATTTTACACCTTGAGATTAATAAAAAATTTTCGCTCGATTCATTTTATTTAATATTATTTATTTTGTTAGTAGACTAAATTTCATCTAAATGGAAAATATGCACAGTTATATTTGCTTAAATATATATTTCAAATGTAAGTTGTGAAAAACATTTATTTTTATTCACATACAAATAGAATGTTATAGTATTTATAAAATGATTTCATTTATATAGTGGTGATATTTTAAAATAGTTTATATGTTGAAAATATAATGTTAAAGTTGATATCCAACATCAAACTAATTTATTATGCTAATTTTACACATTAATAGATGTGGTTGTACACAATAATATTAAAATGATGAATTTATATAAATAATAATAAATACAATGTATAAAGTAAATTTTATGGTAATTATCAAGCCAAAATGATGAGATTTCCTTGAGGTGAGTTTCACGCAAACACGCTCTCAAATATCACTCTGGAGATCACAATTTCAGCCTATTAACTCAGCGGAATAAACTCTCACCTAATAAATGGGGAGACAAAAGCTCCCATTTTGAACCCTAATCGTGGCATGACAGCCCAAAGACGCAACCAACCAAGCAAGGCCTGATTGGCTATATATGATATATTTAAATTTATACATTATTATCTTTTAATCCTCTGACTCTTATTCAACAAAATTCGTTTACCAGATACACAATCTTGATTAGCCCATAATAAGTAAGAAAGCTGGCAATACAAGCACCAACATTTTGACTAATTTTGAGATTGTCCCATTTCACCTCCGTCTAAATGGGCGTTGGCCTAATCCAAGACTATTTATTAGAAGGGTTCTGCTTCAGGCTATGAATGGAGTTGGACCCAACACGCAGTTTTATGACCAGACTGATTTTACGAATGGTATCCCCTGAATCAGCCCTGACTATTTGCATTTGGACCGTCAAAACACAAATGGGTCACCACCGAACAAGGAATGACCAGCTGATTCTAGTTAGGTGGGTCGCTTCATTTTATTTTTTTGTTTTCACACTTTCCTACAGAGTCGGGCAACTAAAGCGGGCATGAACCCATGATTTTTCCCTGGAGAGTTTGATTTGATAGTCTTGCCCGTCATTCTCCCAAGTAGTTTTAAACCGTGCACAGCATTCTCGAATGTTGTGAGAAACTAATTACATGGGTTATTGACTGAAGTAAGAGGACGGATATGGCTGATCAGTAAATCCAACGAGAATCAAATAAACGGCCTCACCTCACACACACGTATATATTTTTGAATGCATAAGATTTGTTAGACACATACATGCAAGCACGTTGACGAACAACGCGAGATTACAAAATAAATAATCTGAACGGCCGGTACAAAAATTGATATAGCGGATACCCGACAGGCACTTAATCTTCCCACGAACTCCACGAAGCATGGTATGCGCTCATGAAATCATATAAAACAAAAATCAGATAATAATTCAATGTATATGGGGAGATGAAATGTATGTATTTATTCATGATATTTCAAACCCGGACCTGTGAATTAATTGCATTTAAAAAAAAAAAACAAAAAAAAAAAACAAGGTCAGCACCACCATCCAAAGTCCAAACGTTGGACTTCGTCTGCTTCCAATGAGAAACGGACGAGAGCACGTTCTGCAGCCATTCTCGGGGGCCAAGCCGGCATTGTCTCCGGTTCAACCGCTGGTACGCTGAAGCTCGCTGACCTGAGAAAGCAATGGCCGTTGATTCCCTTCTCTTCCTTTCCCTTTCCCGTTATCATTCGGTCCACAGAAAACACATTCCCCACCCCACAACCAAGTCGTGGGCGCAATCAACGGCCCTACTTTTACCCGAGACGAGCGGCAGGCTCTAGTCTATGTTATTACGAGTAATGGTGGATGATATTCATAGTGTATTTAGTAACAACAAAAAGTTATCCAGTTAAAATTTTTCAATCTAAAACTTTTTACTTTTCATAATTATTTTATTTTTTAATT
Organism: Annona squamosa; assembly: GCA_035584095.1. NCBI lineage: Eukaryota > Viridiplantae > Streptophyta > Magnoliopsida > Magnoliales > Annonaceae > Annona > Annona squamosa. The sequence goes on from JAXCLR010000001.1 coordinate 58,067,669, forward strand.
ATTTTTTCGCATTTTTTATACAACTACCGTACTTTTCAATTATTTCTACATAACTACCAACACAACTAATCTATTTATTTCAACTTTATCTTATTATTCCTCCTCATTACTCCTATCATCTTACATCATTTGACAATTTTTCATCTCTACAATTTTTCATCAAAAGTTTTATCTATTTACAAACACACCCTTAAACACAAAATTTCATAAATGAAAAATAAGTAAACTTTTGCTAAGAAAAGAAAGTTAACATGAGTAAAAGAAGCACACTGATCTTGTGTAGCTGTCCGACTGGCCGCGCTATCTAGATCGATTAGCATGCCATATTTTATATTTTTGATATATATATATATTTAAAATAAAAAATAGGCATGAATACAGTACTTGTTGTATTTATGCATTTTTACTTTCAAAAAATAAAAAATATATTAAAAATTGAAAAATATAAAATCTGAGATACTAGCTAATATAAGTTCGCTTTACCTATTCGGCTATTCGTGAAAAAATCGAAAAATAAAAAAGATTTTTTCCGCGATTTGCAGCTGGTCTCATGGGATTGAGGTCCATCAAAGAATATTGCGAGGTATCTAATTATGCGCTTGTCATTTGCTATTGGAAAAAATTATCTAAAAGCACAATATGACAATAAGGGTAGAGTAAACAGCTTGCTTTTAAGTAGAATAGATTATATATATATATATACATGATGAATGATTCCGTTAGTTTGGACTAAGTAAATGTTCCATATAGTCCGCCTCAAAAATCTTATTTAAAATTATTTTTTTACTTTTTTCTTAATACAATTGTTTATCTAAGTGTATTTAATATACAGACCAAGTTTTACTATTTTTGTATATGTATATATATATTTTCAGTTTTTTAAAAATAAAAGTATTTTAAATACATATATATATGTAGATGTTTAAAAATCTTAAAAAAATAGATAAATATATTAAAAAATAATCAAAATTGGTCTATATGTTAGATACACTTAGATAAATAAGTACACGAAGAAAAAAGTAAAAAAAAAGTTGTTGCAAATAGATTTTTTAAGGTGAATTAAGTGAGACATTTACTTACCTCGAGCTAACAAGATCACTCATCTATATACATACCCATACACACACACGCCTATAGTATAAAGTAATGTAAAAAAAAAAAATCTATTTATTCGATTAGAAAAAGATAAGTTTCATACAATGGGTAATTAGAACTAAGCAAGGCGCACATATTTATAACATGTAAAAATAGTTATCTATATGTGCTATTATCTATAAGATCATGTTTTTTTTAATAATTTCCCTTCCTTTTTTAAAGGAATTTGCCTCTTTTTCTTTTATATTCTGTTATTAACCTCTAATATTTTATTTATAACAAAATAATTTTGTTGTTTTAATGTTAAATATATTGCATTGGAAAAATAGAAGCAAAATTGATCCAACTTTTACATGATTATGGTAAGAACTAACCTAGGATATGATATGATTTTTATAAATAAAATATGGTTTGTGCAAAAATAGAATCAAACCAATTCGATCCAAAGGGCATTCCAAAAATGACCAACAATAATCCCCTTCCAATCTAAGACTATCTTCAAGGGGAAGTGGTTCCCATTTTGTATGGAATAGTTTATATAAAAGGTTAGTTTTTAATTTACTTTTTAGTCTAAACTATACGATACATGAATTAATATTTTAAAATCATATTAATTTGACGATGAATATGGGGCTGTTAAAATTTGAAAATAAATATATAACATGTAAAATTTTAAAATATTTGACTTTGGACATCATAACTAAATATATTTGTAGGGTATGTTTGGCACTATGTAAAAAAAACTTTATTACTAATTTCTACATAGTTTTTAATATAATTTGACATCTTAATTTTTAACTATTGAATTATTATTATTTTTTATTATTATTTTCATATTCTAATCATTTTTCAATACTTTTCATACAACTATCTTATTTATTTTAACTTTATTATTTTTACTTCCAATGATTACCTCCATCACATCATCTTACTCAAAATTTTAAAAAATTTTCTTACTTTTTTATTTACCAAATACCATAGGCTTCCAGCATCTTATGAATTATCTAAATAACTGACAGGACGCATTGAAAGCGAGGAAAAAAAAAAAAAACAGCCGTTTGTGCAAAGTGTAACCTATTGCATGCAAACTTTCTTCGGTAAATCGCTTACGTTAGGTTATACAGTATACCCAAGTCAATGTTCTTTAAGCCCATGAGGAAACCCAAGAGCCCAAAGAATCCACTTGGGCTGAAATATGCCCTACTGATCCACCAAATTTGAACTTTGGACCTCTCGCTAATGCAGTCCGATCCGATAGAACGAGACCATTAGGGGCTGTTTAGAAGCAGGGCAAAGAGATTTTTTTTTTTTTTCTCACCCCATTTTCTCCACCACCTTCTTGCACATGTTTCTATAAAGTTACATTATTTTTATTCATTTTTCATATTTTTCCATGTAATTATCTTTAGCTATTTCAGATTTTATCCTTGATTTTAAGAGAAGAGAATAAAGGGTGTTTTTGTAAAATAAACTACACAGTTCATCTTAGTATATACGTTATTGTATTTGCAGCTGATAATAATGATGATTACGATGTTCTATTTCACTAATTATTCGGGTGTCCAAGGGCCAGAAACTCTATTTATCATCTGACTTTCTAGACGGCACAAATTAATCACATGAGCCATAGCATGCAGGCTCATCATTTTCTTTCGAATTATTTAGTAGAGGTGTCGTGTATGTATTTTCCACTTATTCTTCGTATCGTGGGCCCCGCAGAAATCGGGAAGTGGTGCCGAGGTTTTCACTAAAGGTCAATACGCGACTACGAGCGGTCAGTGTGCACGTGTAGCATCGCCACGCGCTTTCCACGCTCCCATGTATCAGATTTTTCGTCCTCGGAAGGTGGCAGCCGTCCATTCGTTCTTCCGCCCCTCCCCAATACCGCCAGCACCAAATAAAAAGGTGTTTCCTTTTCCAAATGCACGCCTCTCTCTTTCTCTAGGTTTTTTCCATCTTTCCGCTGACTGTTATCTGCTGGAGCTCTTCTCATTTCCAAAGGGAGCGACTTTACTCTTGAGGTAGCATCCTTTCACTGAACAGATTAGGATCCGATTAGAATTCTCTTGGAATTAAAAAAAAAAAAATGATTTGGATTGCTGTGGGATATCTTGTTATTGAGAAGCTCGTGCCTCTACTGTTTGTTTTCTGATAGTATGAGGCCGAGGGATCACTAGTAGGAGACTTCATTTCTTCTGATGATCATATAATATCTTGGAACTTACGCTGCAATCCTCTTGTTCCGAGCCTCCTACTCTCTTGAAGTAAATGATTAGATAATGCTTGGGAACTGAATATTTCGATGTGTTCTGCTTGATGGACCTTTTCTGAACCAGCCCAGCATGCAAGCCTTCTTTTCCCGCTAATTCAAGTGTATCTATTTCGCTTATGCAGGGTTCTTTAACTGAAAATATCTGTATATGGCGGTACAAGCATATGCAATTCATGTGGCTAGTCCGCAAAATTCAGCCGCGACCCATGTAAGTTTTGCGTTACAAATACAGCCTCCCCTCTCTCTCTTCATTAGATACTTGTTATTTGACTCTTGTCTGTAGATGATTCTTGTTAGCCACTTTAGCTATTATGCATTGATGGAAGAGTTCTAATGTGGAACTTTTCTTAATATATACTTGAATTGAGTCATAGAAAGTTGTAACGCAGAGGTTATTATTTTCCAATTTAAATTTTTTTTTGGGGTTTCTTGAGGTCATTTATTTGATCCTACCTCTATTCGGAAAAAGCAATTCAAAGACACGAGGCAGATATTGAACCTCTGTTAACTTCATTTGTCATTGATCAATTACAATCTACAGTTTTGAACGCATCAGAATCAGTTGGGCTACTTTTGTGTTTCATCCGATCATGGTCGTAAATGGGAGTCTCTTGACTAATCTTTTTTTGTGCAAAATAATGTGTTATGTTGGATCCTCATAACTATTACATCTTTTGGCTAAACTGCTTGAGCTATATCAGTTAGTTTATGTAAAATAGAGAGTTTTTTGGGCTTTTCTAGGGAAACTGAGCCATTTCTTTTCTTTTCTTTTCTTTTTTTTCATTTACAGGCAGCTAAGACAGTCTATCAACAAGATTTTACTTGTCTCAAGCAAAATGAACCACATCCTAGACAAAGATTTCATTTGAGACCTGCAAGTTCTGGAAAATACCTCATCCATCTTATTCCAAACCCTAAAGGAAGGTCCAACAGCCTTGTTGTCTCTGCCAAACTGCATGGGAGTGATGATTCTAGAGAGAGGGGTCACGAACCTTATGGCTATAATGAGTTGCTTAATTCAATATTCCACTCCTCCAAAAATTATCTTCGTCATGAGGAATCAATTGAAGCATTTTCTGAACCAGCTTCTGAGTTGGATGCAGAGAGTCCAGACTGTCTTTTACAGCTGAGACAAGACCTTTCTGAGGATCACATATTTCATCATGGAAATCTTCTGGACAAACTAAAAGCTGTGCATCTGCATGTATTGGCACAAGAACAATGGAATGCTTCTCGTATTAAACTATGCCATAAGTATGTGTTTGTTGTCCTAATTACTTTTCTGGTTCAAGACTTTGAGTCATTTGGTAGTCTTCTTCAAAATTTTTTAGACTAAAATTCCATCTCATGATTGGTTTATCTTGGCAGAACTTATTTGGCAAGCGCGACAAACTTGATACATCATTTGGCACTGCAATGCTTTGACATTCATCAACTCCAGGATGAGCTTTCCTATGTTGGTCTCTTGGATTTAAAAACCATAAGTCCTCACATTCTTGCAAGTATTACTGCCAGTGTAAAGATGTTGGGAAAGCTGACATTTAATCCTGTGGTTGATAAAGAAGATCCCAATGTGATGACAACTCAAAAAGTTGATGTTTCTGATAAGTGGGGACCTACCTCCATCGACCATGATTTGTGCTCTGAGAAGTTGGCCATAACCACAATGAGGAAAATGGCATTGTACCATGCAGAGTCCTTGTTTGGTTCCCCTCCTAGTGGGAGATCTTTCCATTTTATGGTGACTGTTGGGCGTGAGGTAATTCACAAAGGGACCCTCGTAAAAGATCTTCTCAAGGCAGGGGCTAATGTATTCCGAATTAATTGTGCTCATGATGACCCCAGCATTTGGAGTGAGATAATCAGGTGTATAAAAATCAGCTCCCAGCAGCTGGAAAAATCGTGCCGCATTCTCATGGATTTAGCTGGACCAAAACTGAGGACGGGGCTGCTGCCAGCAGGGCCAAGTGTTATAAAAATTTCTCCAAAGAAGGATCCTATGGGTGAAATGATCTCCCCGGCCCAAGTTTGGTTGTCTCATGAAGGATGTGATCCACCTTCTCACCTGTCACCTGATGCAGTTCTCTTGTTGGATGATGAATGGTATCTCAACCAGCTTAAGGCGGGCTCTGTTGTCAGATTTTCAGATGTTCGAGGAAAGAAGAGGAGACTGAAAATTTCTAAGAAATTCCAAGTTGTTGGTGGTTTCGGTTACATGGCTGATTGTTCAAGTAATGCTTATGTTGGATTGGGAACAGAGTTATGCATCAAAGGGAAGAAGAACAAGATTTCACTTGGACAAGTGGTTAATGTGCCTCCTGTAGAACAGTTTATTCGATTGAAAGTTGGGGACCTGCTAACGATATCCAGAGATCCCTGTTTATCTCCAAATGAACCGAGCAACTCTGAAACTGGTGCTCTTCGAATAACTTGTTCATCTGGGCGTCTTTTTGACTCTGTCAAACCAGGTGAACCTATTGCATTTGATGATGGAAGGATCTGGGGTGTTATCGAAGGTGTGAGTATTTCAGAAATTGTAGTTTCAATAACCCAAGCAAGTCAAAAAGGCTCTAAACTTGGCTCTGAGAAATCCATCAATATCCCCAAGAGTGCAATGCAGTTCGAAGGCCTCACTTCAAAGGATCTCATGGATCTTGATTTTGTTGCTGCAAATGCTGACATGGTAGGCATTTCATTCGTTAGAGATGTTCGTGATGTGCTCATTGTCCAACAAGAATTGGAGAAGCGGAATCTTCGAAAGTTGGGGATTGTGTTGAAGATCGAAACACAAAGTGGGTTTGAGAAACTTCCTCTCTTATTGTTGCAGGCGATGCGATCACCAAATCCCTTGGGTGTCATGATTGCTAGAGGAGACCTTGCAGTTGAATGTGGTTGGGATAGGCTGGCTGATATGCAGGAAGAGATTCTTTCCATCTGTAGTGCTGCACATGTGCCTGTCATTTGGGCAACTCAGGTTCTTGAGTCGCTTGTTAAAGCAGGGATACCAACTAGAGCTGAGATTACGGATGTGGCAAATGGAATGAGGTGAGAATAATATATGATCAAATTATTTCTTATATTTTCCTTTACTATAGTTGAATCCAGTGTCTGGGCATTAGAAGCGTTTGATTTTTCCTCAGTTTTATTGGCATTGCTCAATTGGATAAAAACAAAGTTGGTCTTTACTATTGATAACCAGTTTGACCGCCTATTTGTCTTATTTATCCCCACGATTGATCCTTCAAAGAAATAAAAAAAGAAACAAAACGGGACGGAGAAAAAGAGTTTCCACCTATTTGATTTATGCCTTGCAAATTGAAGATTAGAAGCTTAGAACCAAAATTCCCCGTTTAACATGACTGTCATCTGGTGAGGATTTATAACTCACCTCCTATTTTTCATTGTCGTATGGCCCAGTGTGGTTTCAACACAAAAAGTCGCATTTCATTGCCATAGTTCCATGACGTTCAAGAATAGATTGTAATGCACTCTAATTTTGGTTTTCGACAGGGCAACTTGCATTATGCTGAACAAGGGGAAGCATTTAGTGGAAGCTGTTTCCTTTTTAGACTCGATTTCCTGCAATAGGAAGAAAACAAAACCAGAGTTGAAGCCGCTTGTGCTCTACAACAATCTAAATCCTTGATATCCCCCAGCTGATCTTGTAACGTCATCCCGTTTCTCTGTACAGTAGTTCTCTCTCTCTCTCTCTCTCCGTGTGTGTTTTCTTCTTCTTCTTTTTTTCCCCCCTTTCAGGGGAGTCCTCTTTAGAACTCTGGTTGGGTGTGTTGTTGCCAAACTGACAATCTCCGGTCCCTTGTAAATATTAGTTGACATTATCCATTTTAGAGCGTGGCTTTCAGCATTTCTTTGTATATATATATATATATATATGTATGTATGTATATGTATGAAGAAGGAAAATATTCAAGTGCATTTGGATTGTACTACCATAATTATTGATGTAGTCTTTCAAAATAGGGCTTGATTGATTATGAAATTAGCATTTGCTTCATCCATTGTATTTAGAAATATTTTAAAAATATATTAATTTGGGCCAACTCATCTTGCATCTACGAATTTTACTTGTAATTTCATTTATACCTACAAATTTTCAAAAATACCTTTTATATTCATGAATTTCATCCTAATCTTATATATCTTGATACTATTAAAGATCTATTAAAGGGGGATTGTTAATCTCCTACGAAATGACAAATATGTTCATCCTTAGTTATAATTTTATAGCTAAAAATTCAAATTATATTGAATTTCTAGTAATTCTATAATTATAAAATAATATATTATTTAAATATAAATATTTAATTTTTAGCAAAATAACTTCAAATTATATTAAGGACTAAGCATATTTATCCTTTTACAACAGGGGGTTGACTTGTTAAACAGATTTTTAACGGTATGAGTATGTTTAAAATTAGGATGAAAATTCATGAGTACGACAGCATTTTTGAAGGTTCATAGGGATTACGGATAAATTTTTTGGGAATATGAAAAAAATTGCCGTATTAATTTTCATTTAAATCAAACGTGGATGAATCAAATATTAAAATGGAACAAAATAATTTAATATAAATGTCAAATTTAAAATTATATTTTCAACCCTTTATCAAAAAAAAAAATTATATTTTCAACATCCCAATCATCTAAAATTCGACTTTGATTTAGATAAATGATTATATGATGTATGATTATATCGTAATATACGTAGGCCCTGTTTTGCTGCAGAGCACGGTCAGCACATGAAGGGTTCTTTTATATATATATATATCTATTAAAAAAATATATTTCTATATATGAGATATCATTAGGTGCATTCCGTTTTCACCGGAATCCCTATCAAATCGTTCATTCGGGCGGAGTTCATCTTAGCAATGCATGTAGACGCATATCGAACTAGCTCTGGCGTTGAAATATACATACAGTATAAAACTATAAATTATGCAATTTATCGGAGAGGGCATTTTTTTGTCCACGCCCAAAATGTCGTCCGCTGTGAGAATCCTGCGACGAAAACCTCAGCTAGGGCTTGTAGAAGTTGAATCGATTTCTTATTTAGCATCCGGATTCTCCAGCAAGAGGCAAATCCTACATTTAGAAGGTAAAAGGGTACTACTATACTTTCTCTTCTTCCTTTCTCTACGATTTGCATGCCCATTATCACCATTTATTTGATCCTTCCTATTTCGGATTCGCGACCTCATTATCTCCATTATGGATATTTTCAACATGCAAGGCTTTTTTTAGTGTAAAGGGCATGCCCACGAGCTATTCAAGAGAAAAAAAGACCCGTAAAAATTAAGGGTACATTTGGAAGGTAATAAAATTTTTAGATGAAAAATTTTTAGGATAAAAATTTTAAATTGAAAAATAATAATGTAGTATAATAATGGTAATGATGAAAAGTAATGTGAATAAAATTAAAATAGATACATCAGTTGTATGAGTAATTGTATAAAAATGATTAAAATATATGATATATTGAAAAGTTTATTTACTAAACAAACATGCCTTAAATGCAAGCAAATAGGAAAAAAAAAAAAGTTGCTAATAACATCCGGCAAACAGGCTGAAATTTGGATTACTATTTATCTGTGTAATTGCTGTTATAGGCAAAGGAGTAATAAAAAATAACAACAAAGAAAAATGACGAAATAATGGGACGAGTGAATCATCTCAATTTGTCTGAAAGAGTAGATCTACAGCTAAATAGAGTGAAACTATTATTCCCCTTTATTGTCTACATTGTATAGTTTTAATATGTCATTTTCTTTTTGAAATAAATAGAGAATCAAAGAAAAAATATCTAAATCAAGCAGTAAGTTTTGCTAAGTCCTTAAGAAAGTCAACGTGCGTTCGTGAGCAGTCAAGCATTCTAATGAATGTGCCACAAGCCTTAAGGGCAACCTATGTACATCAGCAATCAAGCATGGCAATGGACATGTCACAGGCATTCCATTGGGCAGCATTCCATGGCAATGAACGATATGCTACTTAGGCCCCATTGTGCGCCTAATGGATCGTGAAATATTTTTGTGACGAATCAGCAGGAGGATTAAGTGGAACATTCTGTTTTAAATGTTTTTGGCATGTTTTTGGCATGTTTTTGGCACTACACAGCTCTACCACATTAGCATGATTGCTTGCTGATGAAAATATTCCAGAACATAGAGATTTCTCAAGATGCAGTATAAGTTAACAAATGGAACTAAAAAACAGAAAAAAAAAAAAAAAACTTTTAGTTCAAGTAGGCAGTCTTTGTTAATTGCTGAACCAGTGGATGACAATTCAAGTTTACGAACATCATTGAGTTTGGTAAACATTGATACCTCTCCTTATCGAGCATAAGGACCAATTGCCAAATTCATGTTTAAAATAACTAGTACAAATTAAAATTGAGATTTACAAATAAAATTTTGCATTAATTGATCACAGGGATCCTTGCTTGTTGCGGTCACGTACCTGTCAGAAACTTATTGATTGCTACTAAAATCAGAAAGCTGAAAATTAAATTTAGCATGATGAAAGTGACACATTTGACATGCTAATCTTTGCTATCAATTGCCTAGAATTTTAGTGGAATAAATGCTACTTATTTAAGCGTGATAAATACCTCATTTCTCATGCTAATAGCAATCACAAATCTACGCTGAACTTAATGCTACCGGAATCAGCATGATGAATGTGGACATTGTTCATCAACTTGAATTTTTTAAAAATAATCTGATTTATTATTGAGCTAATTTTCAAAGTGCTCCAATAATATTGTTGCGCTACCTTCAAATTTTAATATTCATCTAAATCTTAAGGCATTACGAATGTTAATTTCAGTAAATCTTAACTGATCATGTCACTCTGCCTCCTCTATCATTAACTATAATGATATGGACACTTCAACACTAACCTTATAGAGGCCTTCAACGATGTCTAGCTATGAGCTCGGCACATTTCATTGAGATCGAAGACAATAAAACTTATCAAGAGTCTCTAATCGATACAAGTATTATTTCTTAAAACCTATAATCCTCCACATTGAAGAACTTTATAAATGCTTGACAATTAGTAATGCAAGACATTTATATCTATTAATGTCTCTTTGCTTATATTTCTTGTAATGTTTTGAACTTTTTGTCTATGTTCTTATTAGAGAACTTCATAATGCAATAGAATATTTCTCCATCTTTCCCTATTTTAATATTACTTTTCTTTTTAATAAAAAAAAATATTACTTTTCTTATACTGAAACAACAACACATTATGCATAAATTATAAAATGAATATATTTCATCTTTGCTATTGAACTCTTGCCCAATTACATAAATTGACTTAGAAGGTGCTTGTGAAGTAAAAGAATTTAGAGAAGTAGAGCTTTGTTCATATTCTTTTGATGATGTTCCACTTTTATTCAATTCTACTTCATGCAATGGAGATGTATTTTTGGCCAGGCTATTTGATGTTTCCATTTCGCTGCATAAAAAAAAGATATGTATCATTCATTAGATGAAAAAATTGAACATTATTTTCACACATCTCTAATATGCCTACAAATAAGCATGTATCATCAGCATGATAAATGTGACATTCTGCATGCTGATTTCAGTGACACAAACTTGTTGAAAATTTCTGGCAAGTTTGTGACTTATATTATCACAAGAAATGAGGTACTAAATATCTTCAATTAATTAGCAATCAATCCACTAATATTTTGGGTAGTTATATTACAGAGACTAGCATATCGAATGTGGTGTTTAGCATGCTAAATATGGCATTTCGCATGCTGATTTGGGTGGTATGAAGTCGTTAAAGTTTTTTAACAAGTTCGTGATTTCAGTTAGCATGAGAAATGAGGTATTCACCATGCTTGGTTAAATAGCATGCATTTCACTAACATTCTGGATGGTTGAAACACATATTAGCATGTCAAATATGTAACTTCCAGATGCTGATTTTGGTGACATAGACTTATTAAGGTTTCTGACTTATATTAGCATGAATTTTCATGGAATTTAGTATGCTAAGCTAAATAGCATTTATTCTACCAACACTTTAGGTAGTTCATAACACATCACATATTACCATGTCACTTTTAGAAAAGCACCTCTTTGTTAATTATTAATTAATTCCACTTATATTTAATCACTAATTAATTATCCTTTTTGGATTATTCGGAGATCTTTATTCACTTTACAGTATTCAACGAGTAAACTCGCTAACTTTCAACTTGAAAGTATTCTTATTATTTTGGATAGTTGGGAAAGAGAGCATTCCATTCTATCAAATCCTATAAAAAAGGATTTTGCAGATGTACCCATGAGATTTTTCATCAGCTTTCCAAATACAATCAAAATATTTTTTACTTTGAGGAATAATCATATTACTCCAGGCTAAACAAATAAAAAATTTATTTAAAATACTTTTTTTTTGTATTTTTCTTCGTACACTTATTTATGTAAGTATATTTAACATATAAACTAAGTTTTACTATTTTTGATGTATCTAATTTTTTTTGTATTTTTAAACATTTATATGTATATATGTATTTAAAATATCCATATGTTTAAAAATCTAAAAATATATATATACACATATTCAAAAAAGAGAAACCTTAGTTTATATTTTAAATATACTCAAATAAACAATTGTATGAAGAAAAACAAAAGAAAGTATTTTAAATAAATTTTTTAAGATGAGGCTAAACGAGCCATATGCTTAGTCCGCGCTTAGCCCGAACTAATGTTAAGTTTTGCAACTATATCCATAATAGCCGGTGAGGTTTTCATAGAGAGCAAGGACTAGGGTGTTCACAGTCATCGTCAACTTGTCAATTTGCTAGTCCAACCTGTTTATAAATTTATTTGGATTGGAATTTTTGAATAAATGAGTAGTCCACCAATCTGTTCAATCATTTAATTAAATAAACGGATTAAGATTGAAATTTTACAACTCGCCAAACCGTCTAGTAACACATTTAACTCGTTCAACTCATTTAACTCGTTTCATCCATTAAAGTTATATGTGTGTGTGTAAACTCATTGTTTATTTTTCTCCGCTAAGTCTTTCTCCTACCATCAAATTTTCATTTTTTCGTTACTGCGTTAATTCCATTTTACAGTTATTATGTTATTTTTGTCTCTACATAGAACATACTCTCGCATTTCCTTGCTAGATTATCATTTGTCAGAGTTTATGCCTTTAGGTCGTTTGCTATATAACTTGTTAACAACCTGTTAATCCGTTTACTAAATGAGTTGTAAATGAGTTGAAGCCTAATCCTAATATATTTTTTTATTTTTTCTTTGTAAACTTGTTTATCTACGTGTATTAACATATAAATCAAGTTTTACCATTTTTAGATTTATATATATATTTTTTAAAGATTTTTAAACATGTGAGTATTTTAAACTCATATATACACATAAATATTTAAAAATTTTAAAAAATATATACACATGTTCAAAAATAGTAAAACTTGGTTTATATGTTAAATATATTTAGATAAATAAGTGTATAAAAAAATTTAAAAAAAGTGTTTTTTGAAATTGACTAAGTGACATTTACTTACTCCGAACTAGTTGATCACTTCTCATATCCTTCGAGTTTATTTTGCTGCCTGTTCGCTGGTTTTCATAATTTCAAACATTAAAAAATATTGTGCAAATGGGAAGTCTCAGCTCCTCTTTCCGCCATTCACATGTAAATCGTCTCCCAATAATTCCGTCGGCAAAATTGGCAAAGTGGAAAATCGGCAAACTAGGAAAGACAAAACTAATGGGTTACCCGCTGCTATTCAATTCGTCACCCAATAGATTTTGAACGAGGATGGCAGATTCTGAACGGGGATGGAAGATGGATGAAATATGAGCGGAGATGTAAATATTGTCGCACGAGTCCACTCCTTATCTTTTATGGATTGAAGAGGAATAGCAGAAGGGGTCAAAGGGTCGGGTGAAAAAATCCTCCAGAAGACGAGAGGAAGAAAAAAACACAGGCGGCAAAAAAATTGCATTTTATAGTTCCAGAGTTGCTCGCACTCGCCCTCCTCTCCCTCTCTCCACTCTCATGCTTTTACACAAAGGGCCGATATTCGCCCCTTTGAAATGAGCGGTTGAATGAGACATCTGAACAGCAATTCCAGTGCGGACGGAATGCACCTGATAATATCCCTATATATATTAAAAACAATTCAAAATCTTCCACAAGATGAGCAGTATAAATTAATTTGACAAACATAAGCAATTGACTACCATGATTGAGGGATCAAACCCACGAAAAACTTCTGCAAACACCGATGCATCGTGCTTCAAAGGGGGTAAGAATAGCATGTCTGCACAAATTTTGCACATATGGAATGCCTCAGGGCCTATTTGGCGTGCGTTATTTCCAACTACGATGTTTGGCCGGATTTAGGAAGTACAGCACTTCTGAGTAAATAGCTATTAGGAGCAAACATTTGCACGTTTGCAACTGACTGTTTGATGAGTTGAGTGACTATTCGAATAACCATGGCAGCAAATTGAAACGCAGGCATCACTCAAGGTCACTGTCAACAGTAAAATCCGGTTCAGTAGGCTTTTGTAGTAAGATTGGAGGCAATCTTTCTGGCACGCGGGTCCTGCGTGTGCAGTTGCCACGCAGCGATCGTAATGCATTAGCGGCAAATCTCGATGCATAAATGGTAGCTCCGAGGCTGGGGGAGCTGGCACTTCCCTTCGCCAGAGCTGCCTGCAGCCTTTTCTCTTCCTCGCGTAAGGACTCCTCAAGTTTCTTCTTGCAGTATCTACGCCAAGCTGCTTGTATGAAACAGGCAGCCCATGTTCTCCACTGCGTTGAATAGAACCTGAAGGTGTGCTGGAGCTGCTTGCTGTGGAGCCTCCGGAATTGCGATGCCACAAACTTCAAATCATCTGCCTTGAGAGCAAATGCTTCAACCTCGGATATCGTTCGGACTGTCCGGGTTGAAGTAGGGAGGTTAGAGTAGGAATGCGGGTCGAGTGCCCACGTGAGGAGCTCTTCACCACAGAAATCCCCTGCCTTCAGGAAATTTGAATTGAAGAAACCGGTCCTCCCGCCATTTGTGGTCACACTCTCTAGCTTTCCTCTCATTATGAAGAGCATCTCATCAACTGGGTCACCTTCACGGACAATGCAACTCTCTTCGGTGTAAAGGGCAGGCTTCAGGCGATCACACATGGCATCCAATAGTTGCTCGTCCATCTTTTCAAACATTGGGACCTATCGAAAGAAATACAAAGCAGCATCCGCTGATAAATGCATGAGATGCGTACATGAAAATGCAGGCAAACGACAAAGAGAAACAAGTTTCATGAGAAAGTAAAAGATATACAAACTAATATGTGATCACAATCTTTCTTACTCTCATGAGTAGTGCCAAGCAGAGATGGCGCTTTATATCCCTCCTGAGGTCCTTTGGAAGATTAAGGAGTAGGTACTCCTCATCGACCCCTCTTGTTTCTTGCCATTTATACTGTTCATGTCGACGGATGCGTTCCCTCAAGTTGTCAGGGAGCAAACGGTGAGACATCCATTGTTCTGCGTCTCGCTTTTTCACCCTCATCTCTTCTAACCTCACAGTCGTGGATTGCAGATATGTCTGTAACAGCAATAGAAACATATGTAGCCTGTCATTCATGGTGTGGAAAGGTAAATACATACCCGGACCTAACAAGTTGTCTAACTGCACAAGCACATGCATATGAGCGGGCAGAAAATTTGCATGCATGCGGTTAAGTTGAACTGCAGTGATCATGCATGTCCATAGAGATAACTCGATTTCTGCTTACACATATACATGTATAAACTCTAGATGACTAGGAGTTGCAATTAGGAGGTACTGACCTGCATGTTACCAATGAGAAGTGAAAATAACACCAGTCCACAGATTGAAATGAATACCGCGAATAAAATCTCCCAAACGTAAGTACTCGTTTTCAAGTTCTGGCCAAGTGAACTACAGAACAACAAAGGTATAAATATTCCTTGTACGCTTAAAACAGACTGATCTCTCTGACTAATGAGCTAACCAAGGTACAAGTAGTCCTGTAGATTAACTTAAGGATCCATCTACAGTCCAAACGACAATGCTAGTAAGTGTTATAATTTTCTTTAAAATATCCATATAATCGGAATGTAACATCTAAAATATTGAAATTGGTGCAGGCCAATACCTCAAACTTTGTAGTCCCCACCAAAAGCAGTAAAAGAGCTTCCTTGGAAAATCTCTGGTTTGAACAATCTCAGATGTGAGAGCCGGAAGGAATATTCCAAAGTCAAAGGGGGGATTCTTATCATCTGCATTTAGAGGGCAAGAAGAATTAAGAAGCTGTGTGTTGTTTCCTACATTAGTTCCTCCACAGTATAATGACGTCACCGAGCACTGTCGTTTATGACGATTGCAAGCACTGCGCCAACATGTATCTTGTCGTTCTATTGCCATCAAGTACCAAAAGGCCCCAATTATCTGCAAGGGCATCATCCAATAAGTCATTATCAAATGATAACTAAGAGAGAAGGAAATGTGCATTTTGCTTGAATTTAAACACTATCCAGTGGTCTATTTCACAAGATCCCCACTACCAACAGAATAAGCATTTTATTTGTCTATTCTAAAATCATCATAGCCCTGTCTACCTTCTTGGGATCATATTACTGAGTCATCATTGAAAATTTTGATTTGATTCCCAGAATGTGCCATGTAAAAACATTCACCCGCACACCAAAGTAAGAAATCTAGCATCCCACGACCTGATGTTCGTCACCTTCCCTTAATGTTGCGACTCAGAAGTGCTATGAAATAGCTCAGGAAATAAAACCTAGCAACACATGGTAAACCTAGCATAGACGAAAATGAGGTGCACATCATTATTTGTAACAAGCCGAATGATCTTTTCAGACCGGTCGGAAATCATTTCCGACCGGTCAAAAAATATATTTCTTGAATTTTTTTTTGAAAAATAATTTTATAAACATGTTAATCTAGTTATATTTAATTTATAAATCAATTTTTAACATTTTTGGATATATCTATATATTTATTTGGATTTTTAAATACAGGGGTATTTAAGAAATCACCAGATTTCCGACCGGTCTGAAAAGATCGGTACTCTTGTAACAATTAGCAGTCAATTTCAACTTTATGAACAATATAGCAGATGTTTCCAACATAATTGGGTATTTACTCTCGAGCTCACAAGAAAAGAAAAGAACACCTCATCTCTTGACTTTAGAAGCATTTTAATCTTTCCATAGATAGGCTTGCACAAATATGCAGATAAACAAGAAATAGCCTTGTGTTCCTTTCTAAAGAACGTTGAGAATGTAAAACAAAATTGAAATTTGAAAATGCAATAAAAAACCCCAAGAAAGTTAACAACCAAAACTTACATGACTAGCAAGCATGTAAAGAAGTAGATTAAAGACAGCTCCTGCCCATGCTGTCTCTGTGATTATGCCTGCTGACCTTGTGACTTCTCTGTATAGAGGAATAATCCTGGCGAGCCTGGGAACATATTGGAGAAAAACAACGAGCTGGAGCAATCTTTTTGCATTCAATGTTGCTTCCCCTTTTAACTTGGGTATTATGATCAAGATAACGAACTGAAAAGGGAAACAGACATAATTTTGGATCAAATTCAAGACATCTTCTTAGCAGAAAAGAGAAGTACTATGTTATTAGTTCAAATAAACCCAGTGAAATGCTCATGTTATAGAAACTCTTAGGTAAGCCGAAGACTTCAATCTAAAGTGTATTAGTGCATAGGAATGTTTTTCGGTGTGTGGTAGTGACACAAACAAAAATTACCACCATGATAACAAAAGTAGATTTAAAAACATGTCAATACACCGCAGACAAAGCCAGCAGCATGAATGACTCTAGGAAGTTAACACAAACCAAAGAGAAAAATATGCAAGCTGACTAACAACCATATCTGTCAGTAAGGTTTGCCAGCAGAAAGCTGCTCAGGCTATCGATATTACAAGTAATGTGTAGTGTGTTACTTAGACTATATTGAAAGAAAATTCTCTAGTAAACAATTTTTGTACCTGAGGGATTGGAAGAAGTGCAAGGACATCAATTAAGAAGTACGAAAGCAAATATCTTCTAGAAATAGCTGCACGGTCTTCAACCAAAACACCCCTTCCAAATACCCGGGAGGTTGGAGCAATAAAACCAGTACGAAACTGAAATAAGATATGAAGTATATAGAAGACATCAATGAAGGTACGAAGAACACTGGCAACAATCCCCAATTTATTGTCCAAACCAAGACATTTCGGGTTGAACTTGACAACTGGGATGTAAAGGAATAAAGGGTCCATGGACACTGCAAGCACACATGACAGTACAAATATCTTATTCCACTTCTGTAGAAACTCCCCCTGCGGATCAAGAATCTTCCTCGAGCCCAGGTCTTTCATAGATGGCACTTTGAGTGAGCGAAACTTAAGTGATTTTCTGATGTTTCTAATCCTGCCAGACCCATATTCAAAGCTTCTTTGAATCCTCGTTGACAGTGAATTTATTGTTTGTCCAACATTCCCTGACAACAATCCATCTTCTGAAGAAAAACTCCTGCCAAAAGGTGAAGATTTCTCTGAACTCCATTCTTGAAATCTGAAATAGCATCGAAATAAGTGAGACCTTAGGTAACTGGACACTGAAGTGTCTGACGAAAGGTATATAATGCAAAGAAATAGACCTGACGATTTTTTCCTCTGGGTAACTCATATCTTTTTATTCTTCAAAATATGGATGTTTTGGTCCCTTCCACTAGCAAAATGTTACTCCATCCCCTAACAACATCGAAGTTTTAGCCCTGATTCAATGCAAGACTTGGCAGAAAGAATGTCGAGCAAAAGCTTTAGAGCGTATAACATTTCCAAATAAATGACTAAAGTAAAATAAAATGACTAAAGAAATTACAGGTATTCTGTATTTGACACATAATGTTTAAAGAGACCTGGGTTGTTGTATGCAAAATTTTGATTTGATGGGCCAGCAAAAACAAACTATATAAGAAAGCCTCCTCATGCTTCCAGCTTTCAGATTTCCATCGTCGGTGTGTCACGATGAGCAGACAAGCACCGACGGTCCACATTCAATGGAGCAAAACAGATGGATGGCTATGAGGGAATCCAATAATTTCTGAGTCATTTTGGGCATAACGTGGTATAATTCATAACATGAGATCAATAGCCTGGACCATCTAAGTAGGGGACCTGCATAAATAGAATAAGTGTGGCCCATTGACCATTTGAAAATTAGGAGGCCAGCAACAACAATATTTTGTCGATGGGCAAACGACAGGGAAATGGACGCCCCTCACCATTGTATGCTAGTGGCATTTGGATTGCATGTGATGTTCAGGCATGGAAGTTTTTTTCACCAGAATTATTGATACCCTTTTGTATTCACGTTTCGGGCCTGTTTGTATTTCGTTGGGGAAGGGAAATTGTAAGAAAATTATAGGAATGCCATTAGTCATAAAATGAATATTAAAAAAGACATGTTAGGTAATCATTAAAATACTTAAATAATGATAGGAAAGTTGTGATGGTAAATGTAAGTTAAATAGTCACCGCTTGGATGCCCGGGTGGCTAATGTGGGTATGTGTAGTGTGAGTGAGAGGTCTGAAATTCAAATATTGGGTAAAGTCAGTGCCCTTGAATTATACCTCGGTCAGTGCCTAGTTATCCAAGGAGACGTTTGTTAATGTGTAAAATTGTGGAACGGTAGGAAATTGTGGAAAATGAAAAAGAGAATATTTTGATAAATGTGTGATTGATAGGAAATGATAGATATATAGTTTGAATAAATGAGTTTGTTGTATGTAGTTGTTTGGGAAAATGTTTGAAATTTAGGGGTAAAAATGAAAAAAAATAGTATGATTGATAGAGTAATGATTGGTATTGTGAAACCAAATATTATAAAAAAAACCATGGTTCCCACACCCCTATGTTACCAAACCTCCCCCAAGATCAAAAATATATGTACACGTCAAAACGTACCTTGAAAAATGAGATATGCACGGCCGGCAATGAGATTCCAGTAGCCATTGATATCTCTTTTTGAACAATGAGGAATGTGAGCGGCCATATTTTCAGGCTGAGTAATTTAATATATTTCAACTTAGAAGTTTTAAAATGAACGATGTTAAGAAAATGGATCCTTGTCACAGTTTTACTATCTGCATGACAGTTAGAAGTAAATTCAGGTGCCATAAATCTGGTAGGATCCATGCTGCTAGTGGCACGTGTGCTACTAAGTGATCCCAGGCAAGTGATGCTGAGTTTGCTGAATAATAACAGAGAGGGAATGCTCCCACGTCAGCTGCTGAGTTGGATGTATCATGATGGTGGGTGGGCTAAGTCGCTGGGCCTTGTTCTATGTCGGATGTGGGGAGAAGAATTGTCTATGGGAGTTGCATTTTCCTTTTCTGAGTTTTTCCCTCCTTGTTTCCATATTCATTCATTCCACACTTCCGTTGTAACGATAATGAGAAATTCTCGCTCAGGGTGTGTTTGTTTGGGGCCAAAATATGTCAAGTAAAACTTTTTAACTTAAAACTTTTCAGTTTCTATAACTATTTTATTTTTTAATTATTTTTTCACATTTTTCCGTACAAATTACCATACTTTTCAATTATTTCTACACAACTACCTATACAACTAACCTATCTATTTTAACTTTATTCTCTCTACTCTTCATCATTACCCCTATTATATCACATCATTTTTTATCAATTTGACAACTTCTACCTTCAAAATTTTTCATCAAAAATTTTACATCTAACCAAACACACCCTTAATCAATAAGAGTTCTTTCTAGAACTGTTGTTCGGATTCAGCGAACCTATCAAAATCACACTCATGTATCTGTTTTTATTTCAACAAATGGTTGTAGCTTGATGATTCAACTACTAATTGGGCTGCGCTGTTTTTAAATTCTTGACAAATCAAGCTCACTCGGATCACCAACTACTTGCCCAGAATCCATCATGCAGAGATGCAAATTTCCTGGGGCGGACTAAAGATAAACAAAGAATCCACGCCGTTCATCAGTTTCACAGATCCTAAGTGACCCACATCGAAAATTCAGGCGGGCTATACCAAAGCAAACAGCAATACAAAAAAGCCCAAATGATAGCTTAGCACGAACTACCAGCATCATGTTGTTCAATCCAATCCAAACCGTCCATCAAGCTGATTCCCACCAGAGGAAATGATTCCCACCAGAGGAAAGGAAATGAGACAGCATCATCATAACCCAAAATATGCATTAACCCAAGAACATGGAAAAAAGACAACTCCACCATGCATCTCTCTCTCTCTCTCTTTCAGACCAACCCAATGAAGCCGATGGACAGAGCGGATGGGCATTACAGAGCTGTGCAGTATGGAAAGGCATGCTCTAGGCGAGAAGAAGATTCCTAGGAGAAAGAAAAAGGAAGAAAACAGGAGCAGGAATGAAACTAAACAAAAGAGAAAGCTTACAGGGAAGTCGGAGAGATGAAATTCAGACGGCGGGAGATCGTAACTACCTTCCTATCACTTCAGGAGGAGAGAATTTGCAGCACGGAAGATGAGGCAGTAGCAGAAGAAGAAGAACGCAGGCGCTGGAGGAACCTTCTTAGATATTTCGAAAACGTGACTTCGCTGCTGACTTTTTTAGGGAGTCACAGAGAGAGAGAGAGAGAGAGAGAGAGAGAGACGCGTCCATGGCCGTGAAGGAGAGGACGACTGAGTAGACGCGGCGAGAAGTGGGCCCACCTCATTACCCCGTGCAATTGGTGGGCCCGTTATTGATTGGCGGGGACGGAGGCCGTCCTTGAGGGCGCCCGACATCTCACCTGCAACTCTGCAAGTGATCCGTCTTCAGTAACAATCCAGGTTTCAGTCGCGGCAGATGCACCGCGGTCGGATTGATTTGCAGGTTTCATGTCAGAAACGGGGAAATAGAAGCGGATGTGATATGCTCCTGGTTTTGCAGTATCAATGATGGGCGGCTCAGATCATTCTCAGTTAAGGTAGATTGGCCCGCCGGTTTCCCAACTCATTAGTGCTGTTGGTGATGTGACGTGATGTGACTCTGATATTTTCGCATCATGTCGCCCACAGCCACAACATCGTGGGATGGGATGATGCATGGGATCTTCGGAATTCCACCCACTTGCATGCAGGCTGCTGCAGCCTGCGTCCATCCTAATCTGTATTACAAATATATTTATCCATACGCAACCATAACTAAATACGTAGCCTTATTTATTTTTTCCACCTATATGATTATATGAAATCTATTGTTTAATATCATTTATATTGTCATGACAACTATATTATATGGCTAATATTATTTTGCACGGTCTTATCTACAAAAACAAAATCAAAGAAATAAAAATTTAACATTAAATATTAATTTTAAAGTTTTATTTTTAATATTTAACGTCTAAAATGACATTACTATTTGCGTAAATAATTCTAGAAAGCATATCATATTATAATCTTAGATGGATAGATGGAAATATTTTTCATAATTTACATATAAATACATTATTTTTTAAATAAATGTCGTCTATAGAGGTGCAACTATGTCTGATGAAACTCGGATTCACTTCAACTTTAATCCTAATCTTATTTATAAAATATTAATCTCAGCCCTAATCCTAACCTTAATCATAACCCTATTTGTAAACTTAAACTCTAATCATATTTTTGAAAATTGGGTTTGGATTGAAATTTATGTTGATGAATTTATATTTTATTTTAAAGTAATAAGTTTAGAATTTTATATGAATAAATAAAAATAACAAATTATATAAGTAAACATAATAATATATAATTAAACTACATATTTTTAAAAAAATAGTAATATAAAGAATATTTCTAGGAAAAATTTAACATCAAAACTAAGATAAAAGAAGAAAATTAATAAGTA
>JAXCLR010000001.1:58090511-58119376 GCA_035584095.1 Annona squamosa
TTATAAAAAAATAGTAAAATAAAGAATATTTCAAGGAAAAATTTAACATCAAAACTAAGATAAAAGAAGAAAATTAATAAGTATAAAAGTAAATGATAGAAATAAAAGATAAATATAAATAAAAATAATATACTTTATTTACAATAAAATTACAATATTCTAAATATGTATTCAAATATAGATATAATAACATAAAATATGAAGACTATAAAGAAATATTGTTTACATAGTATGTATATAATATATTTTATAATAAATATAAAATGAGAAATCAGACTCGGGTTCTCCGGGTTCACTTAAACCTTAACCCTATTATATTTACAAGTCGGGTTCCTCAGGTTCAGGTTATGAAAAAGTAAGTTTCAACACCTTCAAAATCGGGTTCGGTGGGCCAGGTTCGGGCTTAACTTGGCCCAAGTTGTTCCTCTAGTCGTCTATGCGCATTTTTAACTTGGATGAAACTTTATCTATTAATTAAATAAGTAACGTTAAATATAATAGATAAATTAGACTTTTTATCAATTATCAATTCCAAAAATTGAAAAATAGATTCATTTCTTGGAATCCTTAAACACAAATAGAAAACCAAAAATCTTATAACAATTTCATTTATCCTCATTTAAAACCCCAGTTGAATTGAAATTTTAGCATAGTCAAGTGCAAAATTGTTTTTTATTTTTAAAATTATTTCATCGGTTAATCTATGAATGTTTAGTTTATGTATTAAACTTTATCATTTTTGAAGATATATTTTTATTTTTAAAAATATTACTATCTTTGTGATTTAAAAATAAAAATATATACATCTTCAAAAATAATAATACTCAACTTATAGATTAAATATATTTAGATTAATAGTTTGGCACAATAAAAGTCTTGTTTCAAATATAATGTTTTGATGCATCTTGATATAGGATTCATTTTTTAATTTTTTTGATATTTTTATAAAATTGTTAATCTAAGCATATTTAATTTATAAATTAAGTTTTATCATTTTTGAATATATGTATATTTATTTTTATTTTTATTTTGAAAATAGGAGATTTTTAGTCATTTTTAAATGACTAAAATACCCCTATTGTTTAACAAATTAAATATATATGTATCTTCAAAAAAAGTAAAATATATAAGTTAAATAACCTATATTAACAAATTTATAAAAATTCAAAAAATATAAAATAAAATTTTCACTTGAGTTTTTTGAAATTTCAATGCATCCACATGCATTGAAACATTACACTCAATTATGCATATATCCCAAAAAATGAAAATTCATCCCATTTTAATGCTTAATAATTTAATGAGGGATGATTTTGTTACGGACGAAAAAACATATTATTTATTTTTTTATAAATAGGCAGAGCTAGGTGTATTTAACCTACAAATCAAATTTTACTATTTTTGGATGCTTTTAAGCATTTTGGTAATTTTTTGACTCAAAAATTATGAAAAATATCATTGTGTTTAAAAATAAAAAATACTTAAAAGTATCAAAAAATAGTAAAACTTGATTTATAAGTTAAATACACCTAGCTCTACATGTTTATAAAAAAAATCAAACAAATAAAAAAATGAATTTTTTTAGCCAGACGGATGGGCCAGCCGTGCGCCTAGCCGCATTCGAACACCCCTCTAATTTAATTTTTTTCAAGACATTAATATAGTATGAGTTTGGAAAGTAATAAAAATTTTGGATGAAAATTTTTATGTAAAAGTTTTTAAAATAAAAGTAAATAATATAATATAATAAGGAAAATGATGAGGAATAAAGAGAATAAAGTTAAAGTAGGTAAGTTAATTATATAGATAGTTGTATAGAAATGATTGAAAAGTAAAATATCTTTATTAGAAAAATATTAAAAAATAATTTTAAAAATAGAATAGTTACAGAGAGTTTTAAATTAAGAGTGTGTTTGGAAGTAATAAAATATTCTAAAAAGGTTTTTTAATATAGAAGTTTTTGAAAAGGAAGAAAAAGATGTGATATGTTAAAAATAATGATGATGAATAAATAAACAGCGTTAAAGTAAATAAATAATTGTATTAATAATTTTGTAAAAATGATTAAAAAGTGTGCTAGTTTTATAAGAATATGTGAAAAAATAATTAAAAATAAAATAATTGTTAATCGTGAAAATTTTTAAACCGAAAAGTTTTACCTATTCTTATAAGACTACACTATTTTTAATCATTTCTATACAATTATCCATGGATGTGTTTATTTTCACATAAAGCTTTTCACTATCGACAATCACTCTATTTTTAATTATTTATTCACATATTCCTATATAATTATCCTATTTTTCAATCATTTCTACGCAATTATCTATATAATTAACCTACGTATTTTAACTTTATTCTCTTTACTTTTTATCATTAGTTCTATCATATCGTTATCACTTCCTAAACACACTTCATACAACTAACCAATGTATTTTAATTTTATTCCCCTTCCTTCTCATTGTTACCTCTATTATATGACATTGTTTTCTTCTATTTCTAAAACTTTTATATAAAATCTTTTTCTCAAAATTTTATCACTTCCACAATACAACTTAACAATTTTTAATTTTTTTTATAGGTATTCATATATTACAAGCATCGCAATTGATATTACAATTAAATCTTGTGACATTTTTATAATTTCTCGATAACAATCTTTTTTCCTAACAATATTTCTAATTTTTCCAATATGTGGATGCTCTCATATAACAGTAAAGAACAAGGCCACCAAACTAATATTGTCGTTGTGCCGCTGTTGTAAACACTTGAAATTGAGACCGCCAGCCAAAGGGCTCAATGGGTCATGTCTCCCAAAAAAAAAAAAAAAAAGTTTTAGAAGTTCTGAGATGGCAATATTACTAAAGGAACTGCTATTCAGAGTCTCCTCAGTGTGAGGAGTGAAATTTCATTTTTCGGATATCCGGATATTTACAGATTTCTCTATAGAGTGAGGTATTTACTAATTTTCCTCAGTGATATGAGGATTGTAAATGTATCTAGTTGTAATATCAGTTGTGGGCCCTCTATCTCAATTTAAGTGAAGTTTAGATTGAATCCGATTCTCTTCTACTTTGCACTTATCTCTCCAATGATTGAACGATCTCCTCATCAATGAGTCATGTTATTTTTGAAATTAGATCCATCCTCTCTGCTAATGCTCACCTCTTAATTCACTATTTTCTTATGCAAGGAAATGTGATTGCACATTCGCCTGCCGACCTGGTTTGTTTTTCATCTTACTTGGTGGGGAAACTACTCTCAAGCCATTCTTAGAAAAATTTATACAGATAATTTTTTGACAATGAATTGCGTAAATTACTCTCCTCCTAACCCTTTTCACATGGAAAAAGGAGTTGAGTTAGAGTAATTCTTTTTATCAAAACAATCAATAGTGAGTGTGACAGAATGTATGAATACAAATTTTTGTTTGAAAAATAATAATAATAAAAAAGTTCTATACCGAGCATGCTCATAATTGATGAAATCGGCCACGCATGGCTGCAGTCGCCAGCCAGGACAACGTCAATGCAGCTGATTCAATACGTCGATGCCTCTCCCTTGTCTTGCGTGTTCTTGACTCGTTCTTTCCGACAAGTCGTTTGCATATTTATGGAGACGGATGCGTTTTATGGGAAAGCCACGCGAGGACCGAAAGTGTCGAAGAAGTCACATGATGTTTTTTTTTTTTCCTTTCACGAAAGTATGATGCTTTGTTTCCGATAAGTGATAAAATTTTTAAATAAAAAGTTTTTATATGAAAGTTTTTAAATTGGAAAAAAATCATATGATATGATAAGGGTAACAATGAAAAGTAAAAATAATAAAAAAAAATTAAACAAAGAGAATAAAGTTAAAATAGATTAATTGTGTAATTAGTTATACAAAAATGATTGAAAAGTTGAATAATTATATGAGAAGATACGAAGAAACGATTAAAAAATATAATAATTATAAAAAATAAAAAATTTTAAATCGAAAAAGTTTAACTTCACGTTTTTTTGGATCGAAGTCAATGGCACTTATCTATTTCTTTCATTAAGATTTCGTCTTAATGCCTAGGTTTGAATACATATATATTTTGGATCGATTGCTATATGCATGTGTTTTTTTTTATAGGGTTTTTGTTATTGGTATTTTGTTTATGTTATAATTACATGTCAAATAGATAATTAGATATAGAGCTACACTTATATGAAATTTCTTTTCTATATAATCCCTTTCATTTTTTAAATGTTTTGATAATACATGGAAAATTCATTCTATTTATTATATTTAGCATCATTTATATGATTTAAAAAAATTTTATTTGTTTACTATCATTGTAAATGGTCTTCATCTACAAATATATAAAATCAACGTAATAAAATAATTTGATATTAAATATCAATTTTAAAGTATATTGCAACATCTAAACTGTTGAAAATATCATTATTATGTAATCTTACATTCTAATATACATGTGAATGTATCGAATCATTTTCTTTAATTTATAAAAAAATATATCAATTTTTATATGATTATATGACCATGTCATATAAAAATTATCAAGTTAAAACTTTTCAATCTAAAATTTTTCACTCTCCATAACTATCCTATTTTTTAATCATTTCTTCACATTTTTCTATACAACCATCCTACTTTTCAATTATTTATACACAACTACTAACACAACTAACCTATCCATTTCAACTTTATCCTATTTATTCTTCATCATTTCCCCTATCATATCACATTATTTGACAATTTCTACTCTCTACAACTTTTTATCAAAAATTTTATCCATTCCCAAATACATCCTTAATTTAGATGAAATTTAGTCTCCTAGCTAAATAAATAATATTAAATATAATGAATGAAAAAAATGAGGAGTTATATAAAAACACTTCAGCCCTTTAGATATAATTGTCAAGTTTTATGGTGAATCCCAATCACGGCATCACGTTAGACCTGTAAAATGAAAGATTGGCATAGGGCTGCTTAAAAAGGACACGGAATCGCAGACCATTATGAAATTAGAAATTTTAATTTTAATTTTAATTTTTTTTTTTTTTTATACTCGGGAGAAGTTTGTAGCTTTTTCCACACACATTTTCGAACTACCGATCATTCTGTAATAATTAGAAGAGGGGCCCGCAGGACATTTCTTTCGCGTTAGATGAGGGGTAGCATTGTCCGGCAACGGAGAGGTGGCAGCCAGTCGTGTGGGTGGAAAATGTGACAAGGGCTCAAAATATTGCTCTGACGATCCAGGCTCCCAACCAAACGACGGAGGGAATTGGGGATGGACTCAAATGCAATTAGCAGCAATTCACATCCGATTAAAGAGCCCACATGACTGTTGAAGTGGGGAATGCATAATAACCGGTGGACCGACATTCACTCATCCACACCTACACCTTCCTTTTCCTTGCTGAAAGGTTATCCAGTAATAAGTGCAAACAAAGCAACATGAAACAGACGTTTCTACTTTTTTCATATTTTTTGCAGCTGTGTTGACGATGACAGCACCGACCGTTGCAATTACCAGTATTTCCTTTCAGCAACGAGTGGATGCCATCACAAGGCTCCCTTCCAGTCAGATCAGGTCAGACCATGTCATCATCCCAGTACTTGCAGAGTTCAATCAACTTAACCATGGTTTAGATACGGGTTTACCTTAAAATCCACTCTCTCTATAAAATATCCCGGATCCTCTTTTACTTCACTGCACACAATACGTAGACTTCCGATCCTAACATACGCTCTAACACCATTAGGTTTTTACCTTTAAGAGACACCGTCGATGATCATGTCTGTTCCACTAAACCAATGAACTGCACAAACATTCTCGCGAATGTTCCATGCAAATAAGCCTACGAGCCAACCGTCAATCCTCTTGCAGACAAAACAAGAACCCACTAGAAAAGACCAAAATAATACATACAGTCAACGAGACTGCATTTATTCACTTTTTCTATGGCATAGATGTTAAAGTGCCCATGTTACCATTTTTTATTTAGACACATACTACTACCATTTCCTACATTCTGGCTAGGCTCGCTACAGCCCTGCCGCTGGTACTGATCCGACATGTAATACTACTACTACTAGAGACTGACCGGCAAATTCGCTGCATGCTGTTGATGGTTGGAAGGTTCAATTTTCATCTTGTGAACCTTTCCCAGATTTGCCTAGCACATGAATGCCGGGGTGCATGTTAGGAGGGAGGTTCTGCATCAGTTTGCTTTGATTCTCCTCATCTGATTCCATGCTTCTCTTCTATGATTTGTTGTCCTCATCAGATTGAGAGCATGGCCCAGGGACAGAATCAACAAAGAACTCATCAACTGCAAAGAAGAAAGGTGATGATAAGAAATCACAGATAACGAAAAGAAAAAGGTGATCCTTGACAACACACAGTTGTTTAGGCCACCATAGGAGTTCAGGAGCGCACCAAAGATCACCCAATTATACTGAATCAAAGTTCGCCCACCTACAGCGCACATAGCATGCTTACAAAAACATGCCTAGTTAAGCATTTCATGAGTCAAGCAGCAGCTTCGAAAGGAGGATTGATGATGGTGGTTGGCTATTTATCATCTAATGGATTCAGAGTTATTCAAAGAGAGAGAGAGAGAGAGAGAGAGAGAGAGAGAGAGATTACCTATATCATCATGCTCTGGGGAATCAAGTAATATGTCAGACTCTGATGGCAAGAATGGGGACCCAGTATAGTTTCCAAGGGCGCCAAGATCTGTGAAAAAAAAAAAAAAATTTCAAATATCATGAAGCTATTGCCTTTAATGACCAAAAAAATTTTGTTAGGAAAATCCATGTTTTTATTGAAAAGAGAAGCCATAACAATGCAAGCAGATTTTGAAACAATGTAAATGGAGCAGCAACTTGACCAGTTTTTAAATGCATTTTTCATAAATCGCAAGTGAAAGGTTTAGTGGCACACAGGTGCAAAACATGCATGAATCGTACAGTGTCATGCATAGTGTGAACAGAATATTTTTCAATAGGCAGAAAACTGAAGAAAGTACAAATTATACCTCCAATGTTTGCCAAATCCACAGTAAGATCCGAAAGGCTGAAATTCCAAGGTAGCTGAGAGAGGGACCTAAGTGAGTCACCAGTGCTCCCAACCCCACCATCAGCTCCTAGCTGACTTGCCACATCTGATGTAAATGTAGCATCAAGTGCGGACGTGTCAACACCCATGCCAGACATCTCTGGTGGAGTGAATGGGAAATGACCACTGGATGCTGATGCAGGACTTACAGCCATGTCTGAGATGGATGACATGGCACTGCCCGGAGGGATAACAGATCCCACATCAGCTCCACCACTGTCCATCACAGTGCTTCAATAAACATTCAGCAAGCTCAAATTATCAGAACTACTCAAATAGGCAAAACCACAATAAAAAGAAAAAAGAAAAAAGAAAATAAGCAACTACAACTGTGTCTAATCTGCCATGCATGTCAAAAGGTACTGCAGAATCCAGATACAACCCTAACACTGAAAATTCCTGAGTTACTAAGAACATTTATGGTTTGGATACATAATCAGGGTCATCATTGTTGTCATAGCTAAGTAGAGTCAGCTAAATGAATCTATTACATCATTCTTGTCTTTGGTCGTGTCCTCAAACCTTTTTTTTCATTAATTTCATTTTTTCAGGTCACTTCTATAATTATTTTTTTCTTGGCTTTCAAGAGACTCCAGTATATCTTCTCAATTGAACAAGCTCACTCCATACCTATTTCATTCTTTGTCTCTGCAATACATCAAATCACTCAGAACTGAATTCCCTCTTACTTATTAGCTCTACTCTCAGATTTTTCTGGATTTTCCCTATTTTTAGTTTAGGGCATATTCAATGTTGCTGGTGTTGACAACACTGAAATATTTCATTGTTGTCACCTCATTTTGGCTCATTTAGATGATTGAAATAAAACTCAATCCACCCATTGCATTCAAAATTACTTGTGTAACTAGAAACCAAGTTTCATTCAAATCAAAGATGTGCATGGGCCCCATTTGTAAAATCAATGTAATAAAATTGTTTGATTATAAATAAATCAATTTTAAAGTCGTTAATTTGACATCTAAACCTTCTAAAACACTATCCTTGTACATGAATGATTATATAAAGGATTTAAACATTCCAATGCATATGTGAATGGATCTAAGTGTTTTTATTAATTTAGAACTGTATATTTAAATTTTTAAGCAGGTATGACTCACCTAAGACTTTGATTCAAATGTTTTTTAGTTTCGTGATAAAATAAATGATAATGAACAAAATGGATGAATTAGTTCATGATTGTATAGACTGGTGCAACAGGAACCA
The DNA here is from genome assembly GCA_035584095.1 of Annona squamosa. NCBI lineage: Eukaryota > Viridiplantae > Streptophyta > Magnoliopsida > Magnoliales > Annonaceae > Annona > Annona squamosa. The sequence goes on from JAXCLR010000001.1 coordinate 58,098,853, forward strand.
TGCAGTTGGCTCCACATATGGAAAAAGAGCTTATGATGATGATGATGAACAAAACAGTCTATATAAGTTTTCAATGCATGAAATTTTTGAAATCACAAATAAACACACACATGGATAAACATGAAAATGGTTTAGATTTGGAAAAATATTTTTTAAGGTAAAAAAAAGGGCTGCATGGAGCCAACTATATTGCATCGTTACTCAAAGCACAAAGCCATTTCTTCTTCCTTGTTTTAAAATTTATATCTAACATCAGAGCAGTAGGTCATTTTTTCTTCCTAACTTAAAACATTATATTTAACATTCTTTTCCACCCTTATGAAGAACAAATAAATCTTACTAGCACCTCATAGGGAATGCCTTTGCTCAGAGTTCACCCCGGACTGTTCATTGACTCCTTGAACAATAAGTGAGCATGTTCCTCTTTCTACAATTTATGTGCCACAAATGAGAAAAATATTTACTGTTCATAAATAGGCAAGGAAATTCTTACTCATTTCCAGAATTCATTCTGATAGGATGGAAATTGCCTGGTGCTGGGACTCCATTGACTACATGACAGCTAGACAATCCGCATCCCATTGAATCAAGATGGGGTTGGCCTGTTGCTGGGATTGGAGGCTGTTGCAAAACTGGGTAGCCCATGGGCATATTGTTAACTGCACTGCACACGGATAGCACTGAATAAGAATGATAAATGTGATCTGAAACCCATGACTTGCCCAAATATGCTTAGCAAGGATGAAATACTCTCTTTTAGTCTAAATTATAGGACAAGTCCAAAATGATTTTTATATCAGTCAGATGGGTAGACATTCTCCCTTCCAGATCACCCTCATACCCTTCCAAAAGAATTATTGGAAAACAGTGTCTCATGACCCAGCCATTCTTACAGCAACTGGTGAATAGGATCATTCAACTGTAGAAGTAACAGGGTATTGTCATGATTTCCACCTCAGAACTAACAAAAAATTGTAGAATGGAGCAAAGGATTTACCTGGCATTGGATGAATCCCATTCTGCATGGGGGCCAGCGGAACTTTTTGCGGCATAGGATACTTCATCAGATGATACTGGCGTTCAAGCAAATGATTGAACATGATGATCTGTTTCTTCAGTTTTAACCTTATGTAGTAAGCTCGGAAAAAATCAACATTTTCTTCCTCCAACTTCTGCCATACTGAATGATTAAAAATTAGAAGGTAATCAGCACAAACGATCGAAGTATAGCAATATGTAGTGGATTCACTCCACTTGATTTCAAATTGTCATTGAACCACTCAAAATTCAGCATTTTTAATCTTTTGGAAATTCCTCCACCTCAATTAATGTGAGGGTATATATTTGTTTATCAAGCCAAACGATTGGCATTTAGAGGACACATTTTCCAAATAACAAACACAATCTCTATATATCCAATATTGTAGAATCCTAACAAACAAAATCAGCTTAAAAACTCTTAAACAAGCTGATAAAGTTCAGCTCAAGGTCTGTTTGTTAAGATAACAAAATCCATGTCATTGAATGTATCCATCAAACTACCTAGACTTGTAAATCCAGGTTCGATCCTTGCTCGACTTAAAAGGGTCTTCACCACCTCTCCTCTATTCATGTACAACTGGAGACACCTTTCTATCAGATTCTGGACCTATGCTCATTATGAAAAAATAAAAATCAAATCCCTTGTCAGAGAAAAAAGACAAACACAATTATTCTTACTTTAAACCATATTAGCAGCTTAGAAATCAAGGGAAGTCTCTTACAAGTTCAATATCTTCACGGGAAACCTTCCTGCCATCATTGCTGGAAATGGATACAGAATTTGAATCTGCTCTGGGAGTAAGAACCTCAGTTGGAGGATTATTTCTCTGATCGGCTTGTGATTCTTGTGATATCTGAGATGAAGGCTGAATTTCTGGTGTACCTTGAGAATCCTGCTAGAAAATTATGTTGGTCATAGAAGACTACACAATAAAACAATTGCTGAAGATAATGTCAGGATGTACTATTCCTTTCAATCAACTTCCCTTAACATGTTCATTGAATAAATATTGTTACGATAAGCACACCAGAATTAAAATATCGGATTACCACTACAAAGCCTCTATAATCATCAAATGACTTTGGGTCTAATATCTTGCTTTAGAACCATGCTACAGCCTCCCACAATTCACCTCCAAGGTAAAACAAATATTTTATGGACAACAATGGTAATGCTCCCCTCGCTGAAGAATGAATGTCTTACCCTAGGGATCTTAGGACCCATTTGGCCTAGCTTTTACAGGAGCCAAAACAGCACCACGTAGATCATATGGAAGGAAGCCAGAAATTCTAGCTTCCTATATTGAGCAAAGGAAAAAAAATTACTAGACAGTTGTTTTCAAAATGAAGCCGAGCAAACTAGCCCCTTCCAAACTGCGCATCTAAGCAGGCCCTTAATCAAAATCTCCAATGGTAATTGAAAATCATCAAGAAACCACTTATAATCGAAAGTCCAGGAGCATGCAACTCAACACTGGAGGAAAAGCAATATTGGCAAGGCTCCTTTTATTCCTTCTACTCATCTACTATGTGCAATATGATTGAGCTATAGCATTCGGCTGTAAATGTTTCAAGTATTATTCAATTGACCCCTTGCTTTCAATGGCAAGTCTCAGTTGCCCCAGTAACTCGTGGAAAAAATATATTGATCCAAATTTCCAAAGCATATAGTATGCCAAAACCTTGACAGCATTTTGGAGTTGTGTCATTCTCTACAAAATTCAGGCATCCTTTTGAAATGTGATTAAGTGTAAAACAGCATAATGTGGAATGCTGGTTCTCTTCCTAAGACAAACAAAGTTACCACCACAGTGCATGGGTGAATAGTAGCCATTTGACTAATTTTGCCCAGATTTCAATACTTATAACTTGACCAAACTTTTCATTTTTCCAGCATTCCTGCAGCATGATGATCAATGTCTTTTTTTAATACAATTCATTTGGTTAAAAAAGGGAATACGTGACAAGTATATCATCATGACATTTGAGTGGTTCATTGTCCACATGCGACAAACAATCCAATATAAGCTCATAGGAATGTAAAGACATCTGATGCATAACTTATCTGTGATGTTGGATCATAGGCTAGTTTCAAGAATGATTTTGAATGTAATAATGATGGCAATGATGTCAGTATTTCTAAATTGTACGTATTTTAGTTATAAACATACATAAACAGATTCATTCAATAAGTTGGCGTTTTTGAATTTGCTTTTGTTTACCCAATGCATTTCTCTTGAAATTTTATGTTTAAGCACGCAAATCCAGCAACATTGGCTTGTGTCATTTTGGAGTCCATGCACGACAAAATTGAACCATAGATGACTCAAAGACACCTCTTGTGAGTGCTAGATGCAAAAGTAAAACATGCCATGTTGACTTTAGAACTTCCATCAGGAAAAAGGAAAATCAAGAGAATGTCGAATAATAACTTGACAGGCAATAAATAGCACATCTTCGTTCTCTCCTGTAATAGCAATATTTACATCAGAACTATATGATTTGCCAAGAAATCATAAGATTTAATTGGCATGATTGGAGAATGGGATTTGTGGGCAAACAAATGGTGCCAAGCATCTAAATTGGATCGCATAAGATTTAAATACCAAGTTAAAGATTAAAATTAAAATGTTTGAAACTATGTAGGAATTGTTGACATGAAGATTCCAAGACAAATTCTACAAGAATATGCAATATGGAAGTTGAAGTTGGCCTTAGCTACACAAATCCTGCAACATCATTCAACTCTATCATGAACCATATATCCATTTAAGCCACAGTTTCTCAAGTACTTCTCTAATAAATTTATACCTGCATGCTTTCGGGCCTTCCCCTTCCCTACATAGAACCTTATGTTTAAATGTATTATATGCTTCTGACTAGTGTATGATTAAGCCACTATTGCAAATCACTAAAATTTCTATTGTTTGTGCTCATCTTAGGGTTTACTGGTGGAACAAGTAAATTCCCTCAGGGACTATTTGGACAAATTTAAGGCAATGTTATGAATGTAATGTGATATCTAAAGTAAATAGAATATTAACAAAGGAATTGATGAACTATAATTAAATAAATATCATTCTGAACTGATGTGCTGTTGTTAAATAAACACCACTCCGTTTCCTAGTTCTCTGAATTGAAGTACTGTTGTTAAATAAATAACACTCCATTTCCTAGTTTGGTTTTGGAATAAAAGTCTGCAAATGATGAGATACTCATTCCTTGCCTTTTTTCCCAGTTATACAAGGAGTACTGAAAGGAATCTTTTTTTCTGTTAAGCCATGAATTCAATTATCAAATATAGAAATGAACGACTCCTGTAATCAATTATGCATTTTATGAAAGGGAAAAAAACTTCAGTATATTTAACATTCTGCCACATCTCGGCTCTACATTTTCATTTCCACAGCACCCATCCTAATACAAATTGTTTCTTAACCTCGCAAAATTCCATCACTTACCTCATGGCCACACCATGTGCTTTCCTGTTAATTTTAATAGGCACAGATGGCTGTGTAGTACACTAGAACCACATCTGTGCTTCTTCAAATCAGGATAAGATCTCTTTCAGTTGAGTTCATTCACTTACATTCTAGTGTTAGTAATCGACATTGCAAATTGGACTTAAAAAGTGATATATTTCATCGGAATTGCAGAGGAGCATCAGAAGATATAGTACGCGCATTGATAACATTACAGAGAACGACAAATAACCATATACAAGAACTTATTTCTCATATGACACTATTATTTAACTTCTCTTCATGAACACATGCACACCATTGCATTAAAGCCCCAACAAAAATGAAGCTCATTCTGAAATATCCAAAGCTTATCTTCTTTCACCACCTACTTCCTCTTCAGTCAACTCCAGATATTCCCAATAGCAACTTATTTTCCGCATAAATCAACCGACAACAACGAAACACAGAAGACTCCAATTTCGCTAGATGAACAATTCAGCTAGAGAATTGAATCGCTCGCAGCCGATATTATTAGAGGATCAGAACATCTTGCTCGTGCAGAATATCCAAGGGTAAGACCAGTTCAGAGAAACATTAATATCGTCTACATAATTAAAAAACTGGCAATCCGATTGTAAATCTTGACGTTTCCGTAGAGTAACAACTACTAGGTTCTAGCTCCAACATTCTCTAGCATTAGAAACAAGATAGCAAACATGCAATTGAAAATCTGTAAATTCCAGTGAGCATTACTCAAATTACCATAACCACCAAAATAAAATCTTTCGGAGTTCCAAATGCAACTGATAAAAAGCACAAGCAAAGAAAGATCTCGCAAGCATTACCTTCGCGAAGCCACGAACCTCGGCCATGCAGTCGGCGGAGCCCGCACTGCCTCGAACTTCCGGCGCAACAAAGACAGAGAAACCAAGTTCTCAGCATAGATTCAAAGAATCCACAAAAAACACGAGCAGAAAAAGGTCAATAAAAAGACAGGAAGTCAAATCTCTGCGACTCGACGGCAGAGCTTAGGCGCATTAACACTCCCAAGCTTTTCCGGCTGAATCAAGCGAGATTTGCAGCGAGAAAACCGCAGGAAAAACTTGAAGAACGGATGCATGCGGGATGAGATTGTCGTAGGAATTTCGCGCCTAAAGATTCGAAAATCCGAAATTTTGGAAAAGCCTACCTGAGAAAAGATGGATGATTTCTAGGGCAGAGGTATTGCCGGAGACCTTCTGCAATTGCCGGCGAGAGACAAGGCGACGGCAAATAATAAGAAAATGGGAAAATGAAAGAAAAGAAACGAAAAATCTTAGCAAATGAGCCCACAGCTCGACCTTATATACTGCTTTCGTTTTCTGATTTTTCTAAAGTCGGAATTCCCATTTACAGTTTTTTGTTTTTTTGTCTTTTGTCTTGTGTTTTTTTTTTTTTTTCCTTCCTCCACTACTGGAGTAGAAAAGTAGCAAAATGGAGCTGGTCTTGCAGCCGGCTTTGCTAACAAGCTCGGCTACGCTAGTCTGGCTTCAGCCGCCTTCTGGTTTTCTTTCTCATGACTCGCTCTCTTTTGGCAGGTTTGATAATCTGGTAAACTGCGACAGTTCATATGCATGCACTCAGTGACTCAAATAAGCAAGTGAAAAAACTTCCATCGAGTTTTTCTTTCTATTGCTTTGTATTTACAATGCACCTTAGTTTAAACATCTAAGCGCAATGGTGGCGTTTACTATACTTGCTTTTGAATCCTGAATTTAGGGTGTATTCGGCGATTTGAACAAAATGTATAAGTTAAAACTTTTCAATTTAAAATTTTTCACTCTCCACAACTGCTCTTTTTTTAATTATTTTTTCACATCTTTTTATACAACAACCCTACTTTTCAATCATTTCTGCACAACTATCAATATAACTAACTTATTTATTCTCCTTACCTCTCATCATTACCCCTGCAATATCATATCGTTTTCTACTAATTTGACAATTTTTACATACAAAAATTTTAAAACTCACCGAACTTGCCCTTAAAGTAATTTGAATTAAGTATTTGGATCCGTGGTGCTTTAACTACGAGTTTTTTCTATTTTTACAGAAATTGAAATATATATTTTTTCTTTAGCGGAGGTTGCTGTCAAGACGCAACCCCCGAACCAACGTTGTAAGTGGTTCACATGATTCCCAGTAAAACGGAAGCCAAGATTTACTATCGACTTTGATTGAATCTTGTAAACAAATTTGAAATTCTAAGCACGTGCGACTTATGTTAGTATCTGTAAATTTGTATACTTAGTTTTGACGATCGTCTGTAATTTTAATCATTTAGATTGAATTTTGAAAATTAAAGGTTCGTTAGATAAATTCAAGAATACTCATCTGGTAAATCATCCAAAAAAAAGAAAAAAGAATACTCATCTGATCATATCTTCATATTTGAGATCTCTCATTTGAATTGCTAGTCATCAACGTGGTGTGTGACATACAGCCTACTAGTACCAATTACGGTAGATTTTATATTTTGGTGTTAAAAAAAAAATAAACTACAGTTGATGTATGTTGACTGATCAAGTTGAAACTTACGATATCCAATGCTTTTTCAAACCATGAAAATATTTTTGCAAAATTACTAGCTACGGCGAAAAATTACAAAATCCGCCATTGAATATATCTAAAAACGGCATATTCGTGTAAAGCTATAAACGAACCGAAGGAGCAAGAGCAACACTTTTGTGCCGGAGGAGAGACTTGGTTTGTCATCTCAACTGTGGGTGGGAATTGAGGCTGGTCGACTCGTGACGCGGCTTTGAGCCGATCCTTTTTTGACAGGTAAAACCAATATATTTTTTATCATGTACAGGATAAGTCAGAAATTTTGACTCGAATTCAAAAACAGAGTCGAGGTGGGTCGACCATGTCCCGACCCGCCCTGAATATATTAATTTATTAAAAATTATAAGCCTATATTTAAATATTATTATTATTTTCTTTCAAAATTCTCGCTTTTTTATAATCAACTCTATCAACAATAGAATAATCAATTTATTCAAAAAATAATATAATAATCAATAAAAGAAATTTATACATATATAACCCTTATATGTAATTGCATATTAACCTATTTTAATAAATTTATACTAAATTTTTAAATGTTTTATTTTCTTAATTATTTGTTTTTTAATAATTAGTGAAATATTGAAGTATATAATATTTAAATTTAGTATTGATGTATACTTATATTTGATAGGTATATAAATTCTTAAAATTATCTTATTTGACTCGCATTTTTTACCCAACCAGCTATTCAGAAACTGGTCCGATACCAACTCAAAGTTTGTCCCAATCTGGTATAACAAGAGGGTCAAACTTAATTTTTAATAAGTAGAGTTAGGGTTGGCAAACCTTGACCCGGTAGGGCCTGTCTCGATTCCCGCCCCTAATCTCGACTGCGTGGGTTTCGTTTTTTTCCGCAAGTTTTATCTCGCGTAAGCCTCTCTCCTGCTAAACATTCAGAAGTAGCTTCATGTCTCGAGGGTTTTCTTCCTGCTCTTCATGGAGGCAGTGATTTTGATGAAACATTCTTTATTCTCTTTTGTGGAGCGTGTCGTTCTCTGAATGAAATTTTCTTCTATTCTCTTTTGTCATGTATATTTTCTTTTATTAGGAATGTGAAAAGCTTTCCACTCCTCCGAGATATCTTATTGTTTAATTATTTTTTCATATTTTCTTATACAACTAACTTACTTTTTAGTAATTGATCCACAACTATTCATATAATTATCCTATTTATTTCAACTTTATTCTTTTTTTCCTCACCTATTATACCATATCACATCTTTCATCTCAAAAAATTTTACATCAAAAAACTCTTGATTCGAAAGTTTTAAAAGTTTTAGCACATACTAAACACACCCTACGTTTCTTTCATTTTCAAAATTTTTATTGGATACACAGAGTGTGAGATGTTTTAAGTAGTATTAAAATTGATTTTTATTGTAACTACGTATGTGATCAAGTGGTTAATCCAAATGTGCGTAAAATACAAGAAGTCTAATGTTTTGCCTCGTTTACCCTCACCTATAGTTATCTTCCAGGGGTTACATATTCATCCAAAGAGATGATATGATAAAAAAAAAATTATTATTATTTTAAGAGAAAACTATGTAAATTCATGGCTAATTTTTCTTGTTTTATTATTGTTCATGTCTATTTTGTTTTTTTATGTGTTATTTTGTTTTTTGTTGGATTATTACTAATAAACTTGAATATATCTCAAGCTCACATAATATTTGAAAATATTTTGTAAATTAAAGCTCAACCTAGTGGCATCACATCCGTACTAGAGAATGAAGTCTTAGCTTTGAAATATAGAAAGAGTATTGTCCACTTGACCAATAAAGTTATAATATAATAATTATACTTGACCTTATTAATCTACATTGATAAACTTATTTTTTATTTTTTACTTTTTCTATAAATTTGTTAATTTAATATATAAATTGAATAGCACAATTTTAGATATACATATATTTTTATATTTTTAAACATATGGATATTTTAGTCATTTTAATAATTTAAAATTACTAAAATAACCTTTTTATTAAAAATCTTAAAAAATATATACATATCTAAAAAGTAAAACTTAGTTTATATATGAAATGCACCTTGATTAAAAAATTATGAAAAATAAGAAAAAGTTTCTAAAATAGGATTTTTTTTGGAGATCATGCCTCTATAACAAATATATTTTTTTATTTGATGGGTTCTTTTTTATTTATTACTGATTGTTTGACTGAATGCATTGGATAGCAGTCGTAATGCACCTGAAGGTATTTTCATAATAAAAAGTGATCCTATTAACTCGAGATGAGAAAATAGCTTATTTAGTCTACTTCAAAAAGTGCATGTAAAACACTTGATTTTTGCTTTTTTTTCACATATTTATTTATCTAAGTATATAAACATAAAAACTAACTTTTACCATTTTTAGGTAGTGTGTATATATATTTTTAATTTTTAAATATAAGGATATTATATACACATAGATGTTTAAAAATCTCAAAAAAATATACGCAGATATCCAAAAATGGTAAAAATCAGTTTATATATTAAACACGCTTAGATAAATAAGTATACAAAGAAAAAAACAAAAATAAAATGCTTTAAATGGATTCTTTAACATGAACTAAGTGAGCCATTTAATTAATCCAAATTCACAGGATCATTCCTCTTTCATAATAGGAAGCAACGCAATGCCTTTTTATTCAAGTGGCAGTCTCGGTTAAAAAGAAAACCTTACCCATCGGTTTTTTGTTTTATTAGACCCCGAAAAGATTACTTAGCTGTGCATGTTTCAAAAGCTCTCTGTACTTGGAGGAAGAAGAGAAAATCAAGGGAGAACCTGTGCGTGCTGCATGCTAAAAAGCCGAGTCATATTAGCCTATATTGGGGGACGCTGGTTGGATGCACAACCGGGTGCATTGAGCCTCAGGGCATCCGAGTGTACTTTACTTTTTTAAAAAATTTTTTTTATAAGATTGTTAATTTAAGTGTATTTAATATGTATAAATTTTTATTATTTTTGAAGATTTTTAAATATTTTTTTAAATTTTTAAAAATCATTGGCATTTTTAGTAATTTTAAATTTGCTACTGATTTTTAAAAAATAAAATATTTAAAAATCTTTTAAAATGGTAAAAATTTATACACATGTTAAATACACTTATATTAACATTTTCATAAAAAAAATTCAAAAAATAAAAAAAGGGGAAGTAAACCCTGGGCATTGAGGCAGGTGCATTAACCAGCATCCCTATCTTGGGACGCGTTTTGTATGTTAACCCGGCGTCACTCTTTAGGTGCATCTCCTGTGGACCGACTGTGCTTTCCATGAAAGATAGACCGCGACTAATGTGGTAGGTAACTGGAATGCCATTAGTCTCTGCAACTATTTATTATATAATTAAATTAGGTTATTGTTTCTATTTATATAAATACTTTAGGGTCCACTCCTATAAATCAGTTATTGGATCTATTTTTTAGAATTTTGTTATCATATTATTAATCAATTTTATTAAAATTATGAATTGCTCGATATTTTCATTTAAAATTTTCTATCTTTGTACACAGGCAATGGAGTTTATATCTCAATCAAAATACAAAGTATATTTACATTTAGAGTAATGATTCATTGTACATTTGGAGTAAGGATTCACTGCACTCAGCGCATTAAAACTTAAATGTACTTAGGACCAAAATCCATTTTTCAAATTCTTTATAAAAAAATTTTGTAAATTTTTATTTTTAAAAATAGGAGTATTTTAGTCATTTAAAAATTAACCCCTTTATTTTTTAAAATTAAAAATATATACACATCTTCAAAAATAATAAGTTTTAATACACATGTTAAATAAACATAGATTAACATGTTTATAAAAAATTTTAAAAACTTTAAAAATTTATTTTGTACGCAAGTGCAATTAAATTTCAAATACTCGAGTGCATTAAATCATTGCCCTCATAATTTGAGAAAAATTACCGGTATGTTAGTTGTTTTTTAAAAAAAATTGTAAACCTAGATACGTACACAAATAACTTTTTTATAGGATAGGCATATCACTTTTGTTATAAAAGTTTTAGAAAATAAGGAAAACACCCTTATAAATAACAAAATTATTTCTCGCAACCATTATTTTTCACAGCAATTATTCTAAAATGTCGCCAAAGAAAATATATTATTAAATAATAAAATACGTAATAAATTTTTAAATAAAAACAATTGTTTGGGAAGTTAAAAATAAAAAATTTAATATATACATTAAACAAAAAGGTACAAGTTTAAATAAAAAATTTAATATATCCATTAAACAAAAAATTACAAGTTTGAATGCTAAATTTTATATTTCGAAGATTAGTTTCATATCAAATAAATTTATTTCGCACATGCCAGATTTTGAAGTTTTTCATAATAAATAATTTTTAAAATTAAATTTTCACTACTATAGTAGAAAATGCCTTATCATACAAAAAATACTTCGCATATTAAATAGACATATTTGGTGTGTTAGATTTCAAAATTTTCCATAAAAATTTTTTTAATTGTAATTTTTGATATTATAGTATAAATTGCAAAAAAATATATAAATTAAAATATTTTTATTGTTAAAAATATTCCTGATATTAAAAGACTTGTTTCTTATCTCTCAAATTTTAAAATTTTTTATATCAGATAATTTTTTGATTGGTATATATCAGCTAATTTTAAATTTTCGATTTCTAATCCCTTAAAAAATTCCCAAAATTAAATTTTGATTGTTTTATTGTGATGTGAAGCTCTACGCAAACACTATGCTGTAATGAGATTCAAAGAAGGTAGAGCACCTGCTTTGAACGTACGTTGATTGCAGCACATTCATCCAACTTTTAAAAGTTTCCCTTATATTGATTAATATGCTGAATGACAGCGGGAGAGTTCTATCATTGTTTAGAAGAACATAAGAAGCTCGAATGAGATGGAGAAACGTCATAAAAATATAATGACTAATGATGTGTATTGATACTGTTAAAATTGTATTAAAATTAAAAAATATAAAAAGTCCTATTAAAAATGAAAAACTGTCGTGGGAATAGAAAATCACTATTTCACATTCCATTTGAGATCCTAGGATGATTTGGAATACCCAAACTTGGGCGTAACCATGGACAGGATCGGGTAGTGTGCATTTAGTTTCTACAGTTGCCACTTCTCCCATGCCAAAACAGCAATTGTAATGACCGAGGAAGATGGTTCCTTTTTTTAAAAAAAAAAAAAATTTGTATTGTACAATTTCACATCTGATATTAAATATTAAACTCATTCAGCATTAAAATCCAAGAGACCAGAAGCTCCTACCTATCATCAACTTTTGAATGGAGACCAAAGCTCTACATCAACAATCCAGTAGAAGTTCCAAGACTTAACCACGCACTGCGTATGAACGAGGAAGAATATTGTTGGCGGGACAAGTTCACTCTCTTGTATTGCAGCTGGCTTGCTGCTCTTTGTAAAAATTTAAATTCATTTAATACGTTGGCCAGTGTTTCTTTCCCATGCCCTCTGTTGGATATCAGTCTAAGGGTGCTGGCTAAGGAATCCTAACCAGTCTTTGTCATGAAAAATTTATAAAAATTACAAATATATCACTTGACTTAAAGATATGTTTATTATTTCAGAAAAAATTCTCAAAGCATTATGATGGAAAGGTCATATGTTAATTTTATGCAAATGTAAGTATGTATATAATTTTCTCAAATTTAAGTACACAAATACAATATTGATAGAACTCTCTAGGCATATCTACAAATCATCCAAATTTTAAATAGAAAAAATATTTAATTACTAAAAATGAAGCAATTAGCCACTCAAAAAATGAAGCAATTAGATTCTTATAAAGTATAAGTTATTAAATTATAGTATGCAATAATGTATATAAAGAAGCCAATGCAATTTAATAACATTTAATTTTATAATATCTGCATGAAAATAAAACAAATTTCTAGAATTTAATATTTGACGGTAGAAATAGAGTTCCCAATACGCTGTACTTGCTTAAATCTAAACCCTTGTCTCCGTCATTTAATGATAAGCATAGTTTTTAAAAGAAAAACAATTTGCATCAATATTTGAATAGTTACGTCATCATTTTTTAAAAGCCGAGATACGTCATCATTTAGATGATAAGTAACTGAAATAAGTATATATAGGGTAGTACCTAGTCATCCAAGATAAGTGTGCCCCTCTAAAAAAAATTTCTTAATTAATGTAATATTTTTTTGAAAAAATACACATCATTTAGGGGAGGAGTGCCTCGAAATGATTTGCACAAGAAGAGGCCACAAGGATGATGTGAGAAGGCCCCATTAGTCATACACATTTTTTAAGCTAACGACGAAGGAAGATTCAAGGTGTGTTCAGAAAGTAATAAAATTTTTGAACAAAAAATTTTTATATATAATTTGTTAAATTGGTAGAAAATGATGTGATATGATGGAAGTAGTGATTATGCGTAAAGAGAATAACGTTAAAATAGATAAGTTTGTTGTGTAGATAGTTGTACAAAAATAATTAGAAAAAAAGTAGTTGTTTAAGAATATGGAAAAAAATAATTTTAAAATATGACTGTTATGAAAAATTGAAAAGTTTTAAATTAAAAATTTTGGATCATGATATAGAGCTCTTCGGTGCACCTAGGTGCACAAATCCATTTTTTAATATTTCTTTTAAATTTTTTTATAAAACTGTTAATCTATGTGTAGTTAACTTGCGTAATAATTTTTATCATCATTGGATACTTTTTATATTTATTTTTTATTTTTTAAAATTAGTAACATTTTTATAATTTATGAATTACAAAAATATTACTGACTTTAAAAATGAAAATATCTAAAATTTTTCAAAAATAATAAAAATTGATATACATATTAAATACACCTATATTAATAATTGTACAAAAAATTTTGGAAAAAATAAAAAAGGTGAAATGCATCTGGATGCATTTAGTCAGCTTCGAAAAATTTTTAGTTTGAAAATTTTTATTAAAAACAAATATGGCCAATCAATTTTCTCTTTTTTTACACTTTTCTTATTGTCTACTTTACTTTCTCATTCTTTTCATGTTGTTTTTTTATTATGTATTAGGAATGATACAGGTAGGGATGTTCATCAAACTTGCGTTCGCCTCAACCCTAGCCCTAATCCTATTTCTAAAACCTCAACCTCAACCGTAATCCTATCTATAAACCTAAACTGTAACTCTATTTTTTAAATTCAAACTCTAGTTGAATTTTAGGCTAGAATTCAAGTTGAAATTGTTCTATATATTTGTTATCTATCTTATACTTATTCAACTTTAAATCTATCATTAAAAAAATTTTAAATGATATTTTTCTATTTTCAAGCAAAAATTCAAGAGTGTTTAAGAATTTAAAGAAGAAAAATCTCATTTAAATATTCTCTTTATATTAAGTAGGCTAATAGTCATTTCTCAAAAAAAGAGTAGACTGGTAGCCAGTTTTAGAAAATGAAAAGATACATTATTTTCTCGTTATTCAATTTGATATTAACATTATAAATATACATAAATATTAATATCTAATTATAAGAAAAACCTTATAATGTCGATCATAATAAAAAAATATTCAACAATTATAGTATTAAGTTAAATAAATTACAATAAATTTATTTTGAGTAAAATAAACATCTAATTATTAATATTATATTGAAACGACCAAATGATAACGTCCTACATAAGTACTTAAGTTAAAACACTAAATAAAACATTTAAATTCTAAAAATATTTTTCATTTTTTTTTGTTTCAAAACTACCACTAAACCAAACTTTTTTTTCTTAAAAGAAAATATAAAAATATTATATTATATAATTGAACTTAAGGAGGAATTATGTTTATATATAGTATAAAAAAAATATAATGTATATGAGGAGAATGGAACTAGATTTATATAAAGTATAAAATAAATATAAAATATATATGTTATATATAATTCGGGTTTGGGTTTACCTCAACCCGAGTTCAAGTTCTTTTCAATTCAGGTTTAGGTTCGGGTAGAACTTGGAAAATCGAGTTTGGGTTATACAGTGAACAGTTTTAACACTGTTTCCATTCAAGTTCAGCGGGCAGAATTCGGGTTGAGCTCGGCCTAAGTTACACCCTTAGATACTGGAAGGGTAGAAGATAGGAATGAGATAAGAAAGACGGATGAAGAAAAGTAGAAATGCATTGATAACACGAAGTGATATTGAGATATCTGAAAGTATGATAATTATACACTTGGAATGAAAAATTACATCCATTGTCATCCATTTCTATCCCCTAGAATCATTGCGCAGCTATGCAATACAAACCGGTAACGCATCCATTCAATTCTCTCGTTTTCAGCATGTCATGTATCAGCAACTTGTCAATCGGTTTTGTCGAGTAGAACGAAGTACATGATCACATCATCCTAGGCACGAGTTTTTCTGCATGCGCTCCGATACCTTTCTCAAGTCTTTAGAACCCTTTTTCCGTTGGCAATAGCATGGAGCATCCAAGGATCAGAGGAGTGGGGCAAACTCAATTATTTTGAAATCTGTAAAGTTCTCCTAAACTTTTTAATACAATTGCTCCCTCTCCAGTATCAACTATTGTATGTACTGTTGTGCTTGATCGCTATAGCCTTATCCTTTTTAAATTAATTTTCATTGTTATTTAAACTTCTTATTTTTATCATTTGTATAATATTCTATCTATATATCATCAATCGAAATGCTTATTAACACTAGTCGTTGTCATACTTTGTAGAAAATTTTTCAGAATTATATTTCAAAATTTCCTTTATACCATTGGGTCCACTAAATTTTTTCTACAGTAATTCCTTTAGCAAACTAACTAGACAAATTACATCTTTTTTCTTTTTGGTAGGACACGATTATTAATAAATTTTTACATTGTAGTTCTGAATAAATATTGTATGTTTCAATCTTTCATTAACTTTGGAGATCATCACAAATGATGTTCCCAGATATCATCCATGGCAAAGTGAAGATGCCCTTGACCAATATCATCTGAATAATAAAAATATTGTCTTGTTAAGCAGGCGTTAAGCATGAAGAATTTGGAAGGATCATGGGTTAATCTCAAGTTTTAACATGCCAAATTACTAATTAAACAATTCTTCATTAATGAAGCGGCACATGTGCCCATTGAGGATGAGGATCTCTAATAGATGAGCTGCTAGAAGAGAAGAAGAATTTGTATTGTAAATTATCTAATTTTGTTTATTTGTATTTTAAACTTCGAAATTTGCATATTAACATTTTAAATCCCATAAAGTTTGGTACTTTACATTTTAAACTATGGGTCATCCTGGCATTAAAAAACATAGTTAAAATATTGAAAAAAATCTAAAATATACTTTGCATTTTCAATAAAACTTCATATAATTTAAAATGTTAATACGTAAATTAAGATTTTAATAATATTTTTTAATGTCGTGAGCTCCATGAGAGTAGGGGGTTTAAATCAAACTTTATGCAGCTTAAAATGCAAAAGATATTTTAAATATTTTATAAGATTTTTTGACAATATTTTTTAATATCATGAAGACCAAGAATTTAAAATACAAAAAACTAAACTTTAGGGAATTTCAAATATTAAGAGTGTGTTTGGTAATGAATAAAATTTCTGGTGAAAAATTTTGGAGAATAAAAGTTGTCAAATGATGTGACATGATAGGGATAATGATGAGTAATAAAGAAGATAAAGTTAAAATAGATAGGTTAGTTGTGTGGATAGTTGTGTAGAAATGATTGAAAAGTAGGGTAGTTGTATAGGAAAATGTGAAAAAATAATTAAAAAATATGATAGTCGTAGAGAATGAAAAGTTTTAGATTGAAAAGTTTTAACTTGACCTGTTTTATTAATTGCCAAACGCACCCTAAGATATGAATTTCGAAACACAAATTTAAAAGATTTAAAACGCAGATTGCCGAGACAAGACAAAAGCGCTCTGGCCACTTGGCTTGACGAAGTACCAAACGGAATAACAGCGGCAGTTATTTCAGTTTACAGCGGCTTGACTGTTGAGCGCGCCCAAACCAGCTGAGCCGTGTAAACAACCCGGTGAGGAGATATTTCTGGCAGGCTGGAAAAGGAAGTTACCCGGCGGATCGTTTACATATGTACATCCTCAGAAGACCGTAATGTCATTTTACCCCTCAATGAAACGATCCTAACCACTCAAAATTCTTTTCCTGAAAAATAATAACTAAATGATCATAGATTGACCTTATTTTAATCAATTTAATAGTTAAATAACCATAATGTACACATCCAATAGATGGGGAAGACAGCGAAGAGTAGATTCTTGATAAATAAGGTTTTATTAAATACTATATAATATGGATACATCTATATGTTGTTCGAATAAGAGTAGGTGGATGGAAAATCATTATTGCACCTCCGGCGTTCCTGAACGCAACCACTCCACTAAACCGAATGTATGGTACTTGTGCGCCGCATGAAACTTTACACACGGGCGAGTGCATACGCACGGGAAGACGAATTCCTACAAGTACAGCCGAGTGTAGTAGAATCGTAGAGGCGATCCTACTCGATTTGAAAATCACACTGATGCGAGAACTACAATTTCAAATTATATGGGGTGGATTGTGCATCCGAGACGATATCTTTGCATATTTTCTAAGCCCAGTGGTCTACTAATTTCAATTAAATCTGACTCTTGTCTAATCATATAATTGATATTTCTTATATCGATGGCGATGTAAAGTTATGTGGATGTCAGTTTACGAGCGGCTTCTAGATGGATTTTTGTCATGCAGATGATACCACCGCCAGAGTACCTAGCCTGTGACTAATCAGTCTTTCCGACCCGTACATAAAATTCCGTTTATAAGTAAATTAGGTGTGTGTTTTTCGATGAAAAGTCTTTTGTAAAAATTATTAAATCGGTAGTAAATATAATATGACACAATGGCAGTAATAATGAAATATAAAAAGAATTAAGTTAAAATAGATAAGTTAGTTTAATTAATATTTATCTAAAACTGATTAAAAATAGGAAAGTTGTATTCAAAAATAGGAAGCAATATTTTTAAAATAGTAGTTATAAAGAGTGAAAAATTTTAAATTAAAAAATTTTAATTTAACAATTTTTTTATTAAAAACAAACATGCCCTCTGTTTAAATTTTTCTATAATAGGTTTAACTCACCAATCTAACCACCTGTTTAATTAATTAAATAATTAATGGTTTGACTTTTTTAACCTGACAACCTTATTAATAACTTGATGACAACTTGCTTACATAGATGTTTGTTCAGACTTTTTATATCAATGAATAAGTCTAACTTTAAAATATATTCTATGTAAAAATACAAAAGTTATCGTTTTTAGTCTTCAATTGTTCAATGTTTATATTTCAACTAATTATATTATACTATTTTACTTATCATTTTTGTTTATAAGTTGTTAAGATTTTTTATTTTTTACTTATATTACTTATTTTATTTCATACAACTAAATAATAAATTAGAATGCTTTGAACTAACCCACAACTCATATGAACAACTCAATGATTAATAATTCATGACGTCTTTAGTTACTCTAGATATAAATAAATGGACCCACAACAATTCTTATTATATCAATGAATAAGTTTAACTTCAATACATATTCTATGTAAATATATAAAAGTTATCATTGTTAGCCATCCATTATTCAATGTTTATATTTTGACTAATTATACCATACTTATTTTACTTATCATTTTTATTTATAAGTTGTTAAGATATTTTATTTTTTCAAGTATATTACTTATTTTATTTCATATAGGGTGTGTTTGCAAAATGATAAAATTTTTATATCAAAAGCTTTTGATGTAAAAGTTTTTAAATCGAGAGAAAATAATGTGATATGATAAAGGCAATGATGAGGAGTCAAAAAAATAAAGTTAAAATAAATATGTTAATCATATAGATCGTTGTGTAGAAATAATTAAAAAGTAAAATGATTGTATATGAAGATATATAAAAATAATTTAAAAATAATTATGGATAGTGAAAAGTTTTATACTAAAAGTTGTTGGTTTGAAAAGTTTTAATATTTAACAAACATGCCTATAGTTAATTAATAAATTAGCTTGCTTTGAACTAATTTATAACTCATATGAACAAATTGATGATTAATAATTCATAACCTATTGAGTTACACTATATATAGATAAATTGGCCTGCAACGTATTTAAATTTTAAGCTTTTTATGTTTGATGAAAAATTTAATTAATTTATTGTATTTAATATCATTTATTTATTTATAAGATCATTTCATTCAAATCAAATACGTGCAGAAGTCATGTTTGCTAAAAAATATATATCATGTATAAATTGAAAAAAAATGTTTAGATTTATTCACATACTTATTAAAGTATAATGTTAGTTTATAGAATCTTTATATAGAAATGATATTTTAGACCATTTAGATGTTAAAAATATAACTCTAAATTTAATATTTAACGTTAAATTATTTTATTATATTAATTTTACATGTTTGTAATTGGGCCCATATATAATGATACTAGATAATTAAAAAGACTTTTAAAATACTATAAATAATGTTAAATACAACATATGAAGTAGGTTTTTCATCGACCAACAAAATATTTAAAATAAAAAATTACACGACAAAGAGGTTTCGTAAAAGCATCCCCATAGAAAAATTAGTATTGAAATTTTGTGAGTAATTTAACAGACGGATTATAGGTGAATCCTATAAACGGGTTATTATCGGAGCTAAGGCTTAACTTGGTGAGTTCACACCGTAGATGTGATCTTCATCCTCGATCCGGCGTAGACCGGAGAACCGTAACATGGTAAATCCGCATCTACAGTTATACGCATGCCACCATCCATGAGCCAACGCGAAAATGCGCTCTAACAAGCATAAAATCGTGCTTTATCGAACCTACCATGCATCCCTTCCAATGATTTGATTTCACGTCCGAGCATATATTATTATGTTGGCAATTTTAGCATTCCCTGCGCACGCATGTGAAAATCAGCACAAAAGGCGCGTGCGCAGCAAAATAGATTTCGCACAGGAACAATTTCGGATCCGGACTATCCATCCTATTTTGACCGTTGTTCTAAAGTCATGGCCCACCTTAAGATTCAACTGTATGAACTTTGAGGTAGAAGATCGAGGAACGTTATTCTATCCATCCGGAAGCTTTCTAATGCTGCTGGTGCATCTCGGAGCCTGATCGCATCGCATACGCATATATTTTTTTATTTTTTTCAAAATTTATTTACAATGTTGTTAATTTATATGTAATTAATATGTATATAAATTTCTATCATTTTTGGAGTATTTTATATATTTATTTTTAATTTTTAAAAATGAGTGGCATTTTAAGTAATTTATAAAGATATTAAATACACTTAAATAACAATTTTATAAAAAAAATAAAAT
>JAXCLR010000001.1:58119476-58130393 GCA_035584095.1 Annona squamosa
ATAACAATTTTATAAAAAAAATAAAATTTTAAAATGAATATATGTGCTTAGGAGCATGAAGCGTTGCATGGCGCATGCGATCTGGCTCCGTGCATTTCACCCTTTTTTTTTTAATTTTATTTTTTAACTTTTCGAACGCTCAATTTTCACGGAATGAAAAGGATCCGGGGAGGTCACGTACGCACGTGGATAGCGGAGGTCCACAAATGCGCGGGACGAGGAGGCATTGGCGCGTCTCCGTCGCGTGGCATGGAGCCTTTGGCGAGCGGAGAGGGCAGTTTGGCCGGCAGGCTCGGCTAGCAGCAGCGGTTTTGGCATGTAGTCAATCGCGTCCGCCAGGTGTTTTGGAAGCAAATGGCAGTGTCCGTAAAATTAGAAATCGATCTGCTCATTTTTACCCCTTTTTTTTTGTTTTTTTCTCAAATACACCACTTAAATTTACATTTGACTTTAATTTTAAATATACTCACTATATTTTTAAAATTCCTAATGTACTTATTACATTTGTATTTAATCCCAAAAACACTTATTCGAGTAGTTAACATCGTTAACAAATATATAAAATTACTAATATGCTTTTCAAATTTAGTACTAAATTGAAAATCTTGAATTTCATGACTACCTAATATCTTAATTGTACATAAGCTATAAATTTAGAGAGCCCTAATTTCATTTTATTTCTATTTCATTTCATTATTTATTATTTTATAATAGGGATATTTATAAAAATTTAAATAACGTTTTTTTGACACAACGGGTATTTTTAGAATTAAGTACAGATGTAAAGAGTATTTTTAGAATTTTGAAAATGCAACAGGTATATTTGTGATTAGAGCCGAACATAATATATATATATATTTGGAAAAGACTTTTTTTTTACTGCTACACTGCTCAATTTTACTTTGTGCCCGCTGAAAGCACCCGATCTAATTAAATATAGAAGAAAATATTCACTTAAAATGAGAATTTTAATATTGTATCATGAAAGAGAAAATCAATATCAGGGATTAGAAAAAAAAAACAGAATTACTATTGAATAAAAAATTAGAAATTGTACGAGAAAAGAAACAATTAGTTCCATCATCTTCCATTTCATGGAGTGGATGCAGCCGAACAGGCCCTTTAATGAGGTGTCTGACGTTTGTTGGCTAGTCACGTTGTCATCAATAAATTCCAAAATCTTTAGAGATCAATCACTCGGTCGGGCCCACTGCCATTGCCACTTACCAGCCCACAGAATCAGAAACGATGGAAAGTGAGAAGTGGTTACTCAGGTGTGCTTGTAGAACAAAAAAGATAATTTTCTTCACAAAAAAAAACTTTTTACGCATTTGCTAATTTTGTTACCTGACTTTTTAATTATTTTTGTATAATTTGCAAAATATACTCTTTTTTTTTTTTAATGAAAGAAGAAGATGCTAGCCTGACCTCATTTGTCTTTCCTGGCAACGGAGGTTGGTTAGAAACTTCCCAAAATGATTATGTTAATATAATTACAAATATAGATATATAGTTTTAAAAATTACAAATTATCTGCATAGTTTAACTATAGTTATAAATATATCTAAGCTGTTATGGTATCATTGCTATACCATCTGGATATATTTTCAAAAATATGCAAACTATGTTAATATATTTGTAATTTTAAAAATTAAGTATATTTAGTTTTTGCAAGTATACCCACATAATTTATATATTTTTGCAAATATAATCATGCCATAAAAATGCAATAACGGCTATTTGTAATTGTGAACCATCTTATATAAGAGTTATTTGCAATTTTTAAAATTATATAGATATATTTATAAATTACTTAGTATTTTTACATATTTTTCCATACAATTATTATTTTTCATTCATTTTTATACATTATGCAGTACGACTATTCTTTTATTTTTAATCATTACCCTTATCTCATTAAATCACTCTTCCAACTTTTCCAAACTTTCCCGCACAACAAATTTTTTTAGCATTTTATTTAAACTATCAAATACATCCACATTCTCCTGTGTAATTTAACTACTTTAGCTATCTTTTTTTTTCATTTTTACTATTATATTCTAATTATTTTTTCTACATAATTATCTTGTTTATTCCCACTAACCCCTATCATATTACGTAACTCTTAATCATTTAATTTTTTTCAACATTCCTAAGTGCTTGTAATTATTTTTGACAGGAATGCATTAAACAGGCTAATGGCACTTTTTGTTTTACATGCCAAGGGCAGAAAAGATCCTCTCGAATTCCACGAGCTCCCCGTGACGTGCAATGGCCGCACGGATTTATTCTCACACAAAATCATCTCAAATGGTCAAACTAGCGAAAGTATATAAAGAATGACAATAATAAAATGTATACATTTTCGACGGAACTGCTCCCGGTTACATAGAAGCGGTATTATAGAACTTCATTAAATTTAAAGACTCCGACGCTGGATTGAAAATTTAATAAATTTATTATATTTAATATTATGTGTTTAGTTATAAAAATAAGTTTTTTTAAAATCCAATATGAACATAGGCAACATTTGCATAAAATTAAGTATATTCATGTGTAAATTCAGAAAAATACTTAAATTCATTCATATATGTATTGAAATGTAGTAATATCTTATAAAGTTATTTATCCGTATAGTAATAATATTTTAGATAGTTTAGATGTTGAAAATATTATTTAAAAATTAATATTTGATACTAGATTATTTTATTACGTTGATTTGACATATTTGTAAATGAAGCTCATATATATTGATATTGGACAAATGAAAGAGTTTTCATGATAATATAAGTGATATTAAATGCAATAGATGAAGTGAATTTTTTATCGAACATCTAGATATTGCAGATGCAAGGAGTTTCACAAAACCATCTCCATTTCTTAAATTGGAACCATAGTTATTTAAATATTGTGGTGTGTTCCGGGACTCTCAAATAATTCGTATTTTAATTTACCTTTCTGCATTTGCATTTGCCTCTTTATTTTTCCTTGTGGTTTTATGCGTTCCAAATTGAGTGTAACCAGTTCTGTAAATTTGAATTCATAAAACTTTTCCATTTGTGTCCACCTTCGTAATTACATAAAATTCATTTTGGTTATTGCATTCAGCATGTTTAAGTAGCCAAGTTTCATCAAAATTAAACCATTGCATATGCCAATTTTGATAAAATGTTAAACCTCCATGTAATAAATTAATGGGGCACCAACATCTAGGTCAATAAAAAACTAAATTAATTTAATTTACGTCAATTATTTAAAAATTTTTCATTACTTCATAAACTTTTTCTAATTAATTTTAGGGTTAATTTCAAATATACCAATTACAATTGCCCTTAATTATAAATATACGTACTAAATATGAGTGAAATTTCAAATATATTCATTATGAAAATTATAAACATTTAATAAATTTAAAATCCCAAAATACCCTTGATTAATCTAACATTTATTGTGAATTGTGCAATATACGAATGGTTAAAACTCATTCTATCCAGATTTTCTTTTTGTCTAGATTTTCTCTTACATTAGATGTGCTTTCGTTATATTGTTTAACTTCTATCATAGTTGAATGACTATTATTATTAAATTATAGGGGGCATTTGAGACATTTTATATGATGAATAACGGCGATTTTTAATTATGCATGACGGAATTGGTATATTTGAAATTTAAGTCATATTTAGTGGATATATGTGAAAGTTTTTAAACTTAGTTGGTATATTTATAATTGATGACAAATGGAGTGGGTTTATTTGAAATTAATTCTTAATTTTATTTATACCAGAATTGACTATTGTACAAATTTCCTCTCAAATTGCTTGGGTTCATCATGCTTATGTCTACCGGGAATTTTGTCAATTCTTAACTATTTTAATTTAAAAATCTAATGGCAATAGTTAATATTAGCATAGATGAAATAGATTTAGAAAAGTTTTGGTAGAGATGATAATTTTTTTGAATTGTTGACATAAAATAAAATTCATTTAGTTTTTAGTTGACACGAATGTTAATGCAAATGTCAAATGACCCAATGGGTCGATGTGCTGTTATTATCACTTTTAGCCATTTACCATTTTTTTTCCAATCAAAAGCGTCTAACATTTTGAGGATGATGTGGATGAAATGGAATGTTGGGAAAACAGTAAAGTGAAAATTAAATTAGATAAGGTATTTATATAGAAAAATTTGAAAAATAAATAAAGAAAAATGTGAAAATAAAAATAAAAAATAGAATAATTAAGTAACTAATGCATTCAACTTTTTCGATTCCTTAAAGCAAAAAGCCACCACGCGCTGGCTGAAAAAATTCACACGGGGACAGGACAAGAGAGTATTGACCGTTGATTCGACACCATGGCTGGATGCTGCGGCACGGTTTTCATTAGTGTTTATTAGAGCTAGGATGGGATTAAGGTGGAATGGTAACTTCTATAGTTCTATTTTGAAAATAATAATCTTTTTTATTTTCAATACAACTTTCTTCAATCATAATACTCATTTTTCATTCTTAATATATATATTAAATTTTTATCTTATCTTTATCCCATTCCACCTCTCAATAGCCTCTTAGGATGCGTTTGGATGTACTTGAAATTTTCTAAGCAAAATTTTTCAATTAAATTTTTTTTACTATCCACAATTATTCTAATTTTTAATTATTTCTTTACATCTTCATATATAATTATCATATTTTGTAATCATTTTTTTACAACTAACATTTATATTTTAACTTTATTTTTCTTTACTAATATTATATTATATCATTTTATACAATTTTAATAACTTTTATATTGAAAAATTTTATTGCTTTACAAACAGACTCTTACAAATAAAATTTTTTGCTACCAAAGATTTCTCATTTGTGGCTTCCACTTTTTCCCCTTACCATCTAACACAATTCAACAAAACAAGCCAAAAATGGTATGAGGGCATGTTCGGCTACTAACTTTTCAAACAAACAAATTTTTTAATTTAAAATTTTTCATTTTCAATAACTACTTCGTTTTTAATTATTTCTTTACATATCCTTATATAATTATCTCGTTTTTCAATATTTTTACATGACTACCTATATAATTAGCCTATTTATTTCAACTTTATGGTATGCTTGGGAAGTGATAAAATTTTTTAAATTTAGCAAAAAATAAAATGATATAATATGGGTAAATTAAAGAGTAAAGTGAATAACGTTAAAATGGATAGATCAATTGTAAGAGTAATTGTATAAAAAATGATTAGAGTAGTTATATAAGAATATGTGAAAAATAATTAAAAAAGGTAATTGCGGTGAGTACAACATTTTATGATGAAATGAATATATTTTTATTTTTTTTTACTCCATATCATTACTCTTATTATGTCACATATAAAAGTTTTATCACTAATCAAACAAACCTTTTTCATCTAAAATTCTCACTCTTCACAATTATTTTACTTTTCAATCATTACATCACATTTTCATACACTTACCCTATTTTAAATTTTTCATAAAACTATTTTATTTTTTATCATTACTCCTATTATATCACATTATTTTTCTCATTTAAAAAATTTATACTAAAAATTTTTCTTTTAAAAGCTTTATCACTTCCCAAACATACCATTTTTTTAAAAATTACTAATAGAAGTTGTTTTGAAAATGGATTTTTGTAAAATAAGCGTTCCACACACGTAGAAAAAACACTTTTTATAATTGATTTTTATGAATTATGATGAAATATCTAAATTGTTTATTCATATTTTGTATGTTTGAATGTAAATTAGAATAGTGTTAACACTGTCCATACATTAATTGAGTAGTAGACTATATTGGTTAGTATGCTAAGTAATATTTCTCTTATAGTTATGATGATTACAATCATGCATGGATAGTATCAATATTGTTTTATTTTATGTTTGGTGTATTTGACATTTGACAAAGAATCGATGTAAGAGAAAAATTGATGTAATATAATAAGAATAATATGAGGAGTAAAGAGAATAAAGTTAAAATAAATAGGATAATTATATGAAAAATTATGGAGAAATAATTGAAAAGCTAGATGCTCTCTTTGACCCTCTATGAGTGCATGTGATCATCCATTTGAATGGATTTTTCATTCACTATATTACTATTCTTTGGTAATGACTTATTTTCCTTCAGTATAATGTTGTATTTTTCTAACACATAACTCCCTCATTTATTTTTATATTAATTTTCTATTTATATAAAAAAAAATTATTGCATTTAGATTTGGTATATTCGGCTCTCAGGTGCATAACATCTTTTTTGGGTTTTTTAAAATTCATATGTGGACCCAAGCATGAATATCTCATATATACAATTTTTATTTTTCCATATTTTTAAAATATTTTATATTATTTAAAATTAAAAAGGCATTTCTCATGTGTTGGGACATCAGAAATGCTTTTTTTTAATTTAAAATAAAATATTAAAAATAATTTAAAAATATAAAAATTATATATGGGACATTCGTACTTGGGCCCACATAAATATATAAAAATATTTCTTAAAAAATAAAAATAAAATTGTGTATTGCACCAGATGCACTAAAGTTAAGTGCATCTGATTGCACTAAATCATTTCTCTTTCTTTATTTCTTATTATAGCAATCACTAAGAGCAATCTCCTCGTCTGAATAAAATTTCATTAGATGCTTCAGAACTGATGTTATAGTGCTATTGAGAAGCACATGCATAGAGGTAGCTAAAGCAATTAGCCATTTTACATAATAAAGAGATTGACTCGGCCACTGGAACAACGACAACTTATTAATTTCTAAATTACTTGTATGAAGTATATAACTTGTCCAAGTAACTGCAAGTTGACTCATTGGTTATCCTAAATTATGCAGGATCAATTCCAGTGTATTTATCCGTTCTGTTAGTTTGGTTCTAGGTGTAAAATATCCACTAAAATTCAAGTAGGGTTAGTTCTAGAGGTTGGGTATCTAAAATTAAACTAGGTTGCTATAGTATATGCCATTATAATATTATATCTTATATTCATTTCATCGATTGGATTGGACTCATACTCACTGCTCCACTGGTGAAATAACTCCCCCATCTTCTCCGTCTCTAAGCAATCCTAGATCTATTGTTGCCAAACAGTATCGTTGCCACTCCCCAACAACACACTTGACACCTCTTCCCTCCAAGCTCTAACCATCCCACAAGCCACAACTCTTTGCCCCTCTCTAGATCACCAACTCTATAAGACTCCCACAACCTTAGTGTACGTGGATGACATTGAATAGCGTCACCCATCTCTCTTGTTCCCCCATCTCTCACTCATCTTCTTCCATCTTTCTTGCCTAATCTCTCTCATCCCTTGTGTCTCGGCCTCCTTTGCTCCGCATTCCTCTTCACGGACCTTTATATCTTCTTTTCCTATATCGATGATCTCTCAAAGATAAGGAGTACTGACTAGGGTAGAGACGACCTATATCTTTCACCCAACATCTCCAAAACCATTTTCCAAGTTTTTCGATGAGTTGTCAGCTAAGGCACAAATATTAGCGTGAAGACGGGACACATGCCTCCGTCCCTTCCTCTCAAGAACTAAAGACAGTGAAGAAGCTAAGAGTAAACAAATCAACAATACATTCTCTTTCATGCATTGTGATTTGTTGATTTTTAATGCTTGATATTGAGATGATTTTTCAATTGGTTCTCAAGGGCAATGAAACTTCATGGAGGTTACATTATGCCTTAGTTCAATGATACATGACTTCAATATTCTGCCTACCCAAGTGCCTAGGTGGTGGACTGGTTGACTTAAATTACCTTATTTCGACCTATCTACAC
This sequence comes from Annona squamosa, assembly GCA_035584095.1. Lineage (NCBI taxonomy): Eukaryota > Viridiplantae > Streptophyta > Magnoliopsida > Magnoliales > Annonaceae > Annona > Annona squamosa. The sequence goes on from JAXCLR010000001.1 coordinate 58,127,283, forward strand.
CACCTTCATGAAGCTATCAGATAAAAATTTTTGCTTGATACCTTTTGCCACAAAAACTGATATCATTTTGCAACAAGTGCGTATCTTGTTTCAATATGGTTTGTTATCAAATCCTTGCATCTCACCTATCACTGATGCTTAGAATACCTTTCAACTTTTTAAATGAAACTCACGACCTTAACTTTACATGAATTATTTCATTTGTAATCTTTGGCCTTTTAAATCGAAGTATTCTTATTTGATTTATCTTCCATCTAAAATATTCATGAGGTCCACAACATCTTTAGATAGTTTTTTTTAGGAGAATTGATTTAGACCAAAATTGAAATGATCGACTCGTGAAAAAATAGAATATGATGGGTCTATAATTGATATAGACTAAAGTACAACAAGATAAAAGTTTTTAAAAATATAGTAAAGGTAAAGCCCACCTACCCTGACTTACTTGACCCAGATTGCACCCACGGTATAAAGATAGAAAAATAATGAAAAGTTGGGAATGAGAAAATTTATGAAAATTTGAGAAATTGATATAATATGATATAAGCAAAATGCTGTGGAAATAAAATTAATAAAGAAGGGTCCAACCATTTTTGGATTTATAATGCGCAATTATACTTTGTCAAGTAAGAACATTTTTATACGATTGGAACCCATGATCTCTACATTATCCAATGGCAAGTTGCCTAAGGATCTGGTTTTGTGATGACCACAAGTAGAAAACCACTTTTTTGCTTCTTTTTGCACATATTTTAAAAAAATAATTTTATATTTTAGGTGTGTTTGACATTTGGTAATACTCGTTAAAGAAAAATATTGGTGTAAAATTTTTTAAGATAGAAGAAGAGTTGTGATATAATAAGGGTAATAATAAAGAGTAAACAAAATAAAGTTAAAATAAAATAGCATAGTTGTATGAGTAGTTATAAAAAATAATTGAAAAATAAAATAATTGTATAAAAAATATAAAGAAATGTTAAATAAGGTACATGTGGTTGTGTTTCCATTTTACTCTTATATTTTAATTATTTTATCACACCATATTATTCACATTTTACCTTATCATATTATGGGTGTGTTTGTTTGGGGCCAAAACTTGTCAATTAAAACTTTTCAACCAAAAACTTTTCACTCTTCATAACTACTCTACTTTTTTAATTATTTTTCACATTTTTCTATACGAACTATCCTACTTTTCAATCATTTCTACACAACTACCCATACAACTAACTTATCTATGTTAACTTTATTCTCTTTACTCCACATCATTACCCCTATTATATCACATCATTTTCAATCAATTTGACAACTTCTACCTCTAAAACTTTTCATCAAAAGTTTTACCTCCAACCAAACACACCCTATATTACTTTCATAATTTTAAAAACTATTTTCTTTTCGGCTTTCTCCTTCTCGTCCATCCCATGTTACCAAATGCTCAATGGCGTATTTGGTAACATTAATGGGGAAATGAAAAGTAAGGAAAAAAGAAAAAAATTTAAAAATAATGTAATATGATATAAGTAAAATAAGAATAAATTCAGATAATTGGTGAGAAATATTTAAAATATAGTACCTAAAAATGAATAGAACATATTACCAAATACACCTTAAGATAGTTAATTCAATGAGATGTCAAAATCATATTAAGGGTGTGTTTGTTTGGGATGTAAACTTGTCAACCAAAACTTTTCAATCCAAAACTTTTCACTCTTCATAACTACTCTATTTTTTAATTATTTTTTCACATTTTCCTATATAAACTATCCTACTTTTTAATCATTTCTACACAACTATCTATACAACTAACCTATCTATTTTAACTTTATTTTTTTTACTTCTCATCATTACTCCTATTATATCACATAATTTTCTATCAATGTGACAACTTCTGTCTCAAAAACTTTTCATCACAAGTTTTACCTTTAACCAAACACACCCTAAAAGACAAAATAAAAGGAGAATAAAAATTTTGTTAATCTCTGATGAAAATGGAGACCGTGGACGTTAAAATATTTCTAAGTCCGTGACTCCGTGGACGATGTTGAGAATATTTCGTACGAGGCTTCGATCATTGGAGTGGGCCAAAATGCTGTGACTAGTAGAAGAACGTGGTGACTGGGGCTTCTTGAATATTGACGATCCGCCTCGTCTCAGGCGACCCGGTCCGTCTCTTCACCTGCTGCCAACGCAACCGACGGACCTGACATCCATGTCAGAGCGTCGTCATTCTCCCAATAACCATCAAACCAGGAACTCGAACGGATCAGGTTTCGCCACGTGTAAGGAGAATATCCAGGAGCGTGGCCTGCCTGTGGCCGTTTATCAAGGTACCTTCGACCACAACCTCGATCCATGCAAACGCATGATGAAATTTTAGGAACGTGGTGCACACACCTATTTAAAAAAAAAATTGAATTTATAAGATTATTAATTTAAATATATTTAACATATGTATTAATTTATAAAAAAGTTTTTAAAAATTAAAAAAACACGTATACGACCAGGCTCCAAAATTTTTTATCCATGCTCGAAATATGACTGCTTAAAACTGTTCCAATGGAATGGACTCACTAATCAGTCTCAATGTCAAACCACCAAGTAATATACGAACATTTCCCAATCGGCAGAGAACTTGCAGAATCCACACTGTTGAGCCGTTGATTAGAGGGTCGGAATTTATATTCTAATAAATTAATGTAAAACTCACCGTATTTTTATAATTTATACGTGATTTGATGCATGATCCCTTGCATGTGAACGTCATGCGTATCATGCGTGGGTTGTCGTCGGATTATAAAAGGATTTGTCGCTGCCGTTGGCGGAGGAACGACTTTCAAAATTCCCGCTAAGGTTTGTCCTGACGTTTGCATTTTGCACCGCCGCCTGCGCCACGAGATTTCCCCCAGCGTGTGGGGCCCACCGCCCGAGCGACTTCTCTCCTAGCCTATCGCGTCGAGAACGGCTTCGAGTTTGCCACCATGAACTCCTTTCGAAGATCAATTTTTTGATCTTGTTTCAAAATCTAACCGTACATATTATTTAAAATATGATTTTGACCATTCATAATAAAAATTAAAAAATCATATGTTATTTTGATCTTAAAGATCG
>JAXCLR010000001.1:58144778-58170751 GCA_035584095.1 Annona squamosa
CATATATATATTTAGGATTTATAAAAATATAATTTTATCAATATATTTATTTTAAATTTAAATTAAAATAATTAAATTTTTATGACGTCATAAATATGTCATGTTGACATCATCGGTTTGAACTGGTTTGATTAACCGGTCGGACCGGTTCGAACCAGACCAGTAACTTTTCCGGTTCAATCATCGGTTCGGTTTTGACAACATTGCAAATTAGGTGAGTATCCCATAATACTCTTTTTAGAAATATCTTCCATAGATTTTCCAACAAGATTTAGTTTTTTATAATTTCTTCAAAATAAGTACCTTTTTGCAAAATTATAAATTTAGGAGGTTTTTTTGTAAAATTTCCTTCAAAAGTCAAAATTACAATAGTTTTCTTCCTCCTCCATTTGTGCTCCATTTCTCCTCTTTCTAGGTGGGTTCAGCAGTTGCGTAAACTGCCCAAATGAGCTCAAAATATTCCAGTGGGCATATATTTGAGTTCTTTATTTAATATAAATTCGTCTAATTTTTTTTTTTAAAATCAAATGAATATATAAAGTTTGAGAAAAAAATTGATGAATTATAAAAGCTTAGAATTCTCATTGAATGTTCAATTATAAAGCCTAAAAACTTTCACCTACCTAATTGACATACCCACGAAAGGATTTACTAAGATGAATTTGAAAATCTTACAAGTTTTCTTCTAAATCTAAACTAACAGTGTTTCGGTTCTCTTCTCTCTTTGTCTCCGTAGTCTTTAAAGAGCCCGTTGCTATTGCCAACGCCCACTTACCAACACTCTCCATTAATTTTCATTAATTTTATTTATTTTAACAATTATTATTTCTTCCCCCATGTTATAATAGGTGAAATTGAAAATTTATATTAAGACTCATAATTTATATAATTTAATCTTCAAATCATATCACTTATACAACTTAATATCCAAATATTTCCTATCTTTGAATGATTACAAAAATAGCTTTATGTTTAATATTTACATTTTTTCATAAACTTTATGTATTTTACATAAACCTCTCTTTCCTATTAGGTTAAATTGCAAACTCACATAAAACTCAAATTCTTCACCATTGAGCTTCAAATTAATATTCTTTACCCTGAAATAACCTTTCATTTTATTTTTTATATTGCAAACTTGCCTCTTAATTTCCACTCAGAATCTATAAATTAGTCTTTTTTAAAAATAAACTTTCATTAATAAATAATTACCTTGTTCTCTTATCAATTCATAAACCAAATTTAGAATTTGCAATTATTGCAAATTCTTTTCTTTTTTTTGCCAAATTTAGATTTTTCATTTGTCCGTCTCTAATACAGAAGGTAAAAATATTATAAAACTGAGATTCCACGGATGTAGATTGAAAATTCTTGGCGTGAAGTCGTTAGCTTGGCTATTGATAATTTAGATATTTTAACATGTATTGCACATATTTTTACACTCTTAATAAGGATATGTTTCGTTTAATGAAAGGTTTTATCCAAATTATTTGATAAATATATTTTTATGTAATACCATTTAAATTTAGGCCTATCAAACTAATTAGAACAAAATTCCAAAATCGATTAAAGGTTCAGATGATGAAAAAGGGGTTGCATGTACACTGATCACCGTCTTCAATCGAAGCATGGAGTACGGTGCTCCGTCATCCCCAAACCCAAGCGAATCCATAGCTGTAGACCTGCAGTTTCATATCTAACTCCAGATATAGTCTCATCATCATCAAGCAAACAGTTGTGGAATGACTGCCATCAACCTCTTCATTGCAGAGTGCTAATGTGTGCAATCATCCAGTGTCTTTTCGTTTATATTAATTGCCATTTAACAGAGGCTAAATCTTCATCTGCAGGTGACAACAATTGGCGATTCCGAGATCGCTAGGGGTGCAACTCGGGTCGGTTGTATTAGGTTCGGATAAACTAAATCTTAAGCTTGATCAGTTATGTGAACCCAAATTCAAACATTAAAATCGGGTTTGAGTTGAATTTGGATTGGGTTGGCGTTGGTTTCAGCCTTGGTTTCGAGTTGAAATTTGAATTATTCTCAAACTAATAGAAGTTAAAATTATTGATAGAAATAATAATTTTTTTAAGTATTATTTCATTAACACATGAACAATTATATGTGAATATATTTATATAACCTATATATTAAAGTTAATCTTTTAATTAAAAGATAATTCTAAATATAATAAACATAATGAATTTATCCATAACAATTAATGTAATGTTATTTAAAAAATCAAGGTAAAAAAATAAAATTATTATCTAAAGTTTAATAAAAATGTAACTTATATTTAATGTAGTTAATTAATATATATGTAATGAATTTAAAGGGTTGGTATATTTATAATTATTTACAACTAAAGCTAATGTAAATGTAATATATTTCAACTTTTATAGACAAATGCTTATAATGTTTAAGTTTTAGAATAACCATCTTACAGTTTAACTAAGTTATGATTATATGAAATAACTTTTATTGCAATTATAATTGAAATACTTAATATATAAATAAATATAAATATTTTAATAAATTAGGGAGAATACTAGGTCGGGTTTTGATACCTAGTTGATGTAAACCTGGTAGTGGTTTTGGATTTGTTCGGGTTGGGTTGAAATTAGGTCTCTTTTGAAAAAAAATTTAAAAATTAAATCCAAACTTGGTTTTGATGGTTCCGGTCGAGCTCGGACTGACCCAGTACTTGCACTCCAGAATTCCAGACGTTGCCCCCTCCAAGCCGCAGGCACAAAATTGCAGTCACCATCTCCTCTTCAATTGGTGCACTTCCTTCTTCAAGCAGTAGCGAGATCAATTCTACCAACAATTGTGCATGCAGCTACTCTCAACCATCTAGCCAGCAGTCACTGCACACCCATCTCCTTCAAATTTGGTTCCAGCAAAAATCGATGCATCTGCGAAAATTCCACAACATGTTGACAAGAGCATCCCTTTCTAAGCCAGTCGATGAGCAATTCAGGTAACAAAGTAGTGCATAGTCGCAATCTAGCTGCCTCTACTCCCATCTCCCTCAGTCCCTCATCCTCTATGGCTGCTGTTGCGATCTCATATCGCCAGCCACTAAGCTGCCAATCAGAATCGTTCAACAAGATGGCTGCAAAAAACGTCACCGAATTGCCCAATGGAGAAGTTGACCATTTTACCGCTGCTCTGCTTCTCCATCTGCTCCAACAAGTGCCTTAAAATCCGATGGAAACGCACCACGTGACCATCCATGGTAGACGATCCGGAGCCGAGGCTGGCTAACAAATACTGACGGGTAAGAACCCATTAACAATGATCGCTGCTACTCCTATCATGAAACAAGCGAAAGGGCTGTGACCATCCTCTATCTGGCCATCTTAGCAAACACACCGCGCTCCCCCTCAAAACCCATAGCCATTGGGCGTAATTTGGGCGGAGTTGAGTCAAACTTAGGTATGTTAAACCAGATTTTCAGAATTATTATAAGTTATTTTTTCATAACTCGAACCCGAAAAACTCGATTTGTAAATATAATAACGCGCTAGCGTTCAAATAAACTCGAACTCAAGAACCCCGAGCCCGATTTCCCATTTTGTATTTATTATAAAATATATTATATACATAGTACTTTCTTTATATTTTGCATACTTTATATTAATTATACTTATATTTGAACACATGTGTTGGTATATTGTAATTATATTATAGAAAAGTATATTATTTTTATATTTATCTTTATTTTTGTCATTTAATTTTATATCCATTAATTTTTTTCCTTTATCTTGTTTTTTATGTTAAATTTTTTCTAAAAATATTTTTTATATTGCTATATTCTTTAAAAATTTGTAGTTTGACTATAAATTATTATATTTACTTACACGATTTATTGTTATTTTATATTCATATGAAATAATAAACTTATCACTTTTAAATAAAATATAAATTTCAACCTAAAATTCAATTCTAATCTGATTTTCAAAAATAAGATTAGGGTTCAGGTTTCATAAATAGAGTTAAGGTTAATGTTTTATAAATAAGGTTAGTGTTAGTGTTGAATTAAACTCGAATTTCATGAGTCTGAGTTGTACCATTACTAATATTGATAGTACTCCAACACGCGCAATCCAAGGACTTGATATGGCGAGGTTGTGTGGTAAGGATGTGGGAATTTTAGTCATTTTAGCTGAAATGAACAACTCTTGCTTGGGTTTCCTAATAGTGTGCAACTGTAGGGTCAAAAATGCAGTTGGTACAAACTTACAAGGTTTTACAAACAAATATGCAAACTTCCAGGCCCGAAAAGCCAATACGCAAACTCAGAGGGTCCAAAATGCAAAAAACCCCGTCATTGCATGTGAGGTCCATTTCCGAAAGTCCGGGTCAGATGCACTTCTTCCTCCTCATGACAGTTTCCTCCACTTGCTGCATAGCAACCGGATAGCAACGGTCATGGACAGCAACGGTCACCATTGTGTTGATGTTAAACCCTAGGAGGACGAAAGAGGAAATTATTGACAATGTGTTGCTGTGATTTTCTCTAAGTGGAGAATCTGGGGGAAAACGGGCGAGCGGACGAAGAAACCACAATACAGTTGTTTGTTCTGCAATCCGACTCATGTGTAATTTTTGGGATTGTTAAATTCATTGCTCGTTAATCAGTTGTCCCTACTAAAATGTACGCATATGATCCGTGCGTATAGAGATGGATCAGATGATAGTGTTTTTACATCCAGATTTACGACCCTAATTTTCGGAATTTTAAATTTATTTATTAAATTAGGCATATTCAGAGATCATGCGAAGTATTCTTTTACACAGACATGGACGGGGGGCTGCCGCACCCGCCAATAGGAGGAAGACGATGCTAGAGTTCCTTTTGGTTTCTCTCTTTTAGGAAATTTTACACTAAGCCCCCAACACTTGGTATTTTGTAGGACGACCCTCTTAGAAAATTTGCCAAAAGGTCCGCTGCAATCATCACTCCTCGCGGCTTACGCGGTAAAAGCAGACTGGGTTCAGCTCCGCGGGGCTGGTAGCGACCGGCGGATGGCGACTGGCCAGCAAATTGGACTGGACAGCTCAGCCCAGATAATACTGGGTCTAGCCGTCTAGATAGAACAGGGGCCCACCAGGCGACCGCAGTGGACGACCTACTGTGAAAGGTCGGCTGTGACTACTAGTATTCTAATGAGGCTCCTTTCACAACCCTCGTAGCATTGAAGGAATTTTTGTAGACACCTCGCAACTTGAGGGGAAATCTATAGAACCCCAGCTGTAGCATGTGATTTTTAGCGCGCTATGATGGTCGGCGAATGAGCCTAAAAAATATAACTGTGGATGAAATAGGAAACTAAATGTACATATTTCAAAGAGGAGAATAAATGTGAGATGCAAGTTAGCGAGTTACTGATTAGATATCATGCAAGTTAGACACAAAAATTAAACGTGCAAAATAAAAAATATAAACGGTGTAGAAAAGGGGTTCAAGATCATAAACGAAAAAAATATAAAAGGTATAGACAATGGGGTTAAAGAAGGGAAATACAAGCGTTACGGCTTTTAGATGATGTAAGTTTTTAGAGATTTTTAAATGATGCGAGTTAGTTAAACACAAACATGTATCTCAATTAGGTCAAATACAAACATGTATCTCAATTAGGCATAATTAACAATTAGTAATATGTGTACAAATATTGATAAAATTTAATATATTAATTGTTGGAGTCGCCACTAACCATATAACGGTGGTTAGTCCGTATACAATAAGGCACTAAAATATAGAGATTCTCTGGATGAACTCATAACTAGAAAAAAAAGTACAACTTCATTTTTCTAGTACATTGGTCCTAGGAGTGTGGGAAATTAACACATATATATATTTATATATATAAAAGTTCAGGAGGGTGGAGGCGAGAAGTTAATTCCTAGGCTTTTTTTTTTTTAGGCCCAAACTCAATCTGAGGGTGGTAAAGGAATTTCATTCCCGTTTCATAGGATAAGATTATATTTTTTTTATGAAGGGATAAAATTTTTTTTATATATTCCTTTTTAGAAAAGACAACTAGTACCTATTTTGTAAATTGTTTGAATAAAGTGGAAATTTTCTGAATTAACGGTCAAAAGAGAACGGTTTGGTTATTAACACATGCATTTTTTTTACAGAATATTGCAAAAAAAAAAAAAAAAAAAGTCTAAAGAAGCAAGGTCTGGACGTTATATGAGAAAAAAAATTACGGAATAATATTACACCAAATGACGTGCTAGATAATCTGTTTTATTTTGATTTTTTTCTTTTTAAAAAAAAAACTGGAATAAAGGAAAGATGATGCAAAGGACGGGCATGTGCTTCTGGATCTTCACCCTTTGCTTTTTTATAAAAAAAAAAAAAGAAAATGGAAAATGATGCAGAAGATATTAGAATGGAAACAACGGACAGATGTATGCACCTAACCTTTGTATTTTCCCTTTTTTTGTTATGACGTCAAGGAGAAGTGAGTTGGAGCAGTCATGGATAAACCAAAAACGATAAAATGGGTGTCTAACACGATGGAGAAAAGGGCAGCTCTTATGGGAATTTTGGGAAAAAGTGGATGAGAGGAGAATTTGGGTCCGTTGGGTGTGTTTGAACGTTTAGTCTTCAAATAGGGAAATGGGGTCCTTTTATATGCTTTAAGTTTGATAATTTGTACATTGATATTTTTCTTTTAATATTTTGAACAACTTCATTATTTCCTTTTTTGCAAAATTTTAACAAAAATAGACTTTTTAGTAATTTTATGTGTGGTTTTTGGAAACCACCAATGGGCCCCTTGTTTTGCTTGGCTAGTAAGTCAACTTTCTCTTAGCCATTGATTTTGTGCATTTTGTGCCTTTTATCCATGTCTTGGTTGTCACCTATTTTTTCTTGATTTTGGATGAGGCCTACACTTGTTGATGTCCCTTAATCATTTTAATGGTTTAGATTTTCTCTTGGTGGGTTGGATCTAGTAGTTTTTAACCACCATTTGAAATGTTGCAAATCTACCTCCTTTCTTGGTCAAACCTATTTTGACCATCGAAAATATCATAAAATATTAATTATTTGTTTAATATAAATGGTTCATCACGTCGACTCTGTTTCAATTAACTTGAAAAAAATATTTTTTACTTCATATTGAATGCAAATTGCTCTTGATCAACCGTATGGATTATTGTCCATTATTTTCATAGTGGGCTTAAAGCATTGGAAGCCCATGAATTTTGCATGAATTTGGGCTTGCAAATATATGAGTTAAAAATCCAAATATAAATTCACAAAAATCTTAAATGGGTGTACCAAATGGTAGTAAGCCCATTTGAAAATTTAATTTTCACATTTAAGTAGGGTGTCAACACCTACAATATGGAAAAATACAATAAAGAATTTGCAACGGGAAAAACTAAAACCGGGGCTGACAAATTATATGTCCTTGTCTTGTACCACCAGGGCAGTGGCAAAAGCTATTCAACTTGGTCGTGATGTATTTTACAGTAGAAATGTCCGATCTGGATGATATAACTAATGATTCTTAAGTTCTTGGATGATTTGGATTTGTTGGGAAGTATCAAATTAATCATCAGAAATGCTAAGTTGTACAAGATGGAAATGTCATACTTCAAAATTTTTAACTTTTGTAGAACTTTTAATATACTTTTTAAAGAGATGTTATTGTGCAACTTATAGCGGGCAACGATTACAAAATTTGAGAAGTGGTCCGATTAGCCCAGGTTAAGCAAATCCTTCGCTTAACCTACCTAAAAAACTCGTTTACAATATTTTTTATATTTTTTTCTTCATCTAAGTTATCTAACATATAAACCATTTTTGAATATATATATTTTTTAAAATTTTAAACATCTATGTCTATATATGTATTTAAAATATCTTTATCTTTAAAAATTTAAAAATATATATACATATATCCAAAAATAGTAAAAATTGGTTTATATATTAAATTCACTTAAATAAACGATTATGTGAAGAAAAGAAAAAAAAGTGATTTTAAGTGGGTTTTTTAAGGTAGACTAAGCGGAGCATTTGCTTAGCCCAAGCTAACAATATTATTTCTCCAAAAATTTTATAGTTAAATATAAAATTAAAATAATGAATGAAATAAATTGCATGCAATTATTATATTATTTATTTAATTTCTATTCGACTAAAATTTTCTTTCAGTTCTTAAATGATAATTTGATTCTTGTTTTGATATAATCTTTCTATATATGGGCGGGAATCGAGGCGGGCCATACCTAGTTGAGGTTTGTCCAACTCTGATTCTACTTTTTAAAAATCAAGTTTGACTCTCTTTTTATACTGGGTCGAGACAAGATCGGTTTGACATTACTTTTTTTTAACAGGTTCGGGACAAACTTCAGGTTGTTATCGGACCAGTTTCAGGATAGCAGATCGAGTCAAAAATATGGGTCAAATAAGATAATTTTAAAAATTTATATACCTATCAAACACAAGTATACATTTATACTAAATTTAAATATTATATGCTTCAATATTTCACTCGTTATTAAAAATATTAAAAAGCACATAATTAAGAAAACAAAACATTTGAAAATATAGTATAAATTTATTAAAATACGTTAATATACAATTATACATAAGGGTTATATATGTACAAATTCTTTTTTTTGATTCTTATATTATTTTCTGAATAAATTAATTTTTCTATTGTTGATAAAGTTGATTATAAAAAAAGTGAGAATTTTGAAAGAAAATAATGATAATATTTAAATATAAGCTTATAGTTTTTAATAAATTAATATATGCGATACGGGTCGGACTCTTCAGGTCGGAATATGGTCGACCCACCTCGACCCTATTTTTAAATTTGAGTCAAACTTTGTGACTCATTTATATACCGAGTCAAAAATATATTGATTTTCGCTGGTCAAAAACGGGTCTGGTCAAAGCTAGCTCACTGGTCGACCCGTCCAATTCTCACCCCTATTTCTATATATATAAACTAAAAGAACTAATGTGTTTAATTCATTATACATTAAGCAACCATCAACACCGATGCATAATGATATTCGAAATTCAATTAGAAATGTTGAGACATAGCTATCTACTATACTAAAATAAGAAAATTCTAAAGGAGCCCTAAAATTTTCATATTTAATTTGAAAAAATTAATACAATAGGGTATGGATAAATTGGTCATATGCACAAACATTTTCAAATAAAAAGTAGTATATTATTATATAATGAAAATTTACAAACCAAATCAGAAATTCATATTGCAAGAAACAAATAAGTGCCAACAAAGCTGTAACTAATCACCACCATCGATATATATTTTTTTAATAATGATTTTGACATCATGATAAGAAGAATAGAAGAAAACTATCATATTACAAATAGATTAAATATTTCTATATTCTCCATCAAAGAAAATTTAAAATAGAGAATAATAGTATACTCTCTTTAGAAAATATAAAAAGTCAGTAAAAAAATTTTCGAACTGGCAATCAAGAAGTGATTTGAATCTAAGCGAATGAAGTGGTGTATACAGAGTAATGTGAGTGAGAGATCTCGGTTCAAATATTACGTTAAAAAAGAACGCACCTGACAGCTCATCCAATGTAAAACAAATAGCGGAAATGTGAAGGAGAAGAAAGATCATCTGCTTCAAAATTCAGACGGGTAGTCGAGATTAAGAATATCAACCAAATTGCCCATTTATTATATTCTTCATGGACGAAAGTTTAGCGACTGGCTTCCATCTGCAAGGATTTGCTAGCGGTTCTAGATCTAGGGAATTGAGTTTTTAGGACGATCTCAATAGAACACTAGCGACCGCGGAGACCATACTGAGGCTTAGTTGCTTGGTAGGAGAGGCACATGAAATAAAGACAAGCATGCGAGGCGTGGTAGGAAGGATTTCATTGTAATCTATCGACAGAAGGTAGCCTAAGAGGAGCTCATTGTGACCCTTGACCCAAATCGCAGCAGGAGGCGGCCTTGAGAGTGAAAGGGCGTGCATTTCTAGACTCTTGCAATAAGAACACGTTTTTTGTAAGGACCCAACACAAGTAACATTGAATTTTGACTAAAAAAGAGTAACAATAGATGGAAACTTTCGTTACTGTGGCTTTGCTTGAACTTGTGAATGTATGCGTACGAACTGGCTTCCATGTAACGCAGTTCCATGTAACTCTATGGAATTTTAAGATTTTTGACATTTGATGAAAAATTCAAGTCATTTCCTATATTTAATATCATTTGGTTACTTATGAGAGCAAATTTCATCCGGATCAAATATGTGCATAAGCTACATTTAATCAAAAATAAATAACTTCACGTGTAAATCAAGAAAAATGCTTAAATATATATAGATATATATATATAAATATATTAAAAATTTTAGAATCATTGTCCATGCAGTAATGACATTTTATATGGTTCAGATGTTGAAAAATACTACTTAAAAATTAATATTTGACATTAAATAATTTTATTATGTTGATTTAGATATATGAAGATGGAGCCCATTTACAGTAATATTAGAAAAATAAAAGAATTTTTATAATAATATAAGCAGTTTTAAACATAATAGATAGAATAAATTTTTTATCAATCATCTAGATGTTGAAAATGAAAAGGGTTTCATAGAAACATCCTTGGTATGTGTGTGTTTGTGTATTGTAGAAGAATGATCTTATTAGCTTTGGCTAAGCAAATGTCTCGTTTAACCTATCTCAAAAAGTTATGACATTTTTTTGTTTTTTCTTCGTACACTTATTTATTTAAGAGTATTTAATATAAAAATCAAGTTTTATCATTTTTGGATATATGTATATATTTTTTTGAAAATTTTAAATATCTATGTACATATATATATATTGAAAATAACCCCTATTTTTAAAAAAATTCAAATATATATATATATGTATCTAAAAGTGGTAACTTTTGATTTATATGTTAAATACATTAGATAAATAAGTGCGTGAAAAAAAGTTAAAAAAAGTGTTATAAATTAATTTTTTGACATAAGCTAAACGAGACATTTGCTTAGTCCGAGCTAACGGGATCACTTCTCTATATCATATATATCAATCAGCTCTCCAATCCTAGCTTCTTGTGCGTGATGTAGACATCATCTTAGAAGGCTTAGAGGTAAAATTTCAAGTAGTCATTACAGGAGGATAAAAAACAGCTTAGAACAGTTTTTGATGCGAATTATAACTGTTACAAATTAGCTTGTTGAATGCTGAAATCTCTCTCTTCTCTACGAGCTTGATCGAAGTGGTGTCTGCGGAACAACAGGACATACAATCTGCCATAGCACGTCCAAGATTTTGTGTGCTCGGAGAGAAATCACGCCACGGGGTTGAAGGTTGATTACACCTTCTTCCGATTGCTCTAGAAAATATGGAGAAAATCGTTTCAGGGGGGAAACTTACCTCGGCCGAAAAGGAAGAGACCAGAATAGAAGCCAACAACAAAAACTATATTGTAGGCTTTATCAATAATGAAGGTACCATACGAACTTGTGAAGTTTTTTAATTGTTTGTATATGTGATTTCTTTATTATTATTATTATTATTATTATTTGTTTTCCTTTCAAGAGGTGAGTTGACTTTTCCATAGGATCAAGAGTGACCAGCTAGCTTTAATCCAAGAAAAAAAGTGACAGGCTAGCTGAAGATGAAGATTTTCAAATTTTTAGCTTTGTTTGTCCGGAGAACTGTACTAATTAAATATTTTTACTTGCTAAGAGTTGCTTTGCAAAGGGAAGTTTGGGATTGAAAAGATGTGGTTAAGGGTACAACTTAGGCCACATTGAAGTTGAACCCGATTTTCAATAGTTTTTGAACTTACTTTTCTACAATTGGAGTTTGAAAAACCTGACATGTAAATATAATAAGGCTAAAATTTAAGTGGATTTGAACCCGAATAGCCCAAGCTTGATTTCCATTTTATATTTATATAAAATATATTATATACATAATATCTAAACAACATTTCTTTATATTTTATGTATTTTATGTTATTTATATTTATATTCAAATACATGTTTTTCATATTATAATTATATTATAGATAAAGTATATTATTTTATTTTTATTTATCTTTTATTTCTATCATTTATTTTTACATCCATTTATCTTTTTTGATGTTAAATTTTTCTAGAAATATTCATTATTGCTATATATTTAAAAAATATAGACTTCGACTATATATTATTATTTTCACTTATGTAATTTGTTATTATTATATATTCATATGAAATTCAAAACTTATCACTTTTAAATCCAATGTAAATTCATTAACCTAAAATCCAATCTGAAAGTCAACCCGCACCCATTTTCAAAAATAGGATTAGGGTTTAAGTTTTATAAATAAAATTAATATTTTATAAATAGGATTAAGGTTAGGTTTGAGGTGAACCTAAATTTCATGAACTTGAGTTTCACGTCTAGCGCCGGTATCTACGGAATCAACCATAGTCCACCGGACATGTTAGTTGACTTTGAAACTATAAGCGTAAATAAGGTTGGTCTCAAGCCAAACATGACCAACTTGACCTGATTTATAATATGGTTGGATTAAGTATTTTGAAAAAAAAGTTATATAACCCGAACTAAATCAACTTGATTTCAAAAGTAGGTTTGTTTAGGTTAAACAATTGTTAACTTGACCTGATTTCATATATTCGTATAAAATATAATAGATTATCAAAAATAGTCATACATTAGCACACAATACATAGGAATTAACTAAACATTATTGCTTTGAAATAAAATTATTTAGCATTTATTTTATTGTATAAGTCATAAATTAGAAAGTATTCATATAAAAAGAATTAATTTTTATTCTTTCAAATAGATTTATAATTAAAAATAGATTCGATTAAGCAAAATATATTTAAATATTGTATATTTTAAGATGTTTCTACCGACGTATATATCAAAAAATGGTAAAACTTGATTTATATGTTAAATATATTTATATTATCAAGTTTATGGAGAAAACAGAAAAAATTTTAATGAGTTTTTTAAATGAGCTAAGTCAATGTTTTGTCTGGGTTAATTAACAAGATTTTTTTTTCTTTTTTCAATTGCAAAACCCAAGCAGATCTTGTTGTTCCATGCATCTCAAGGATGGATCATGGCCATTAATCAAACCCAACTAGGGTTAAGGCCAAAAGCGGAAACTAGAATGGTTAACTAGTTTTCAACAATTTTGTTTTCTTAATCGGCAGTAGGTAGGATGGACTAGCTAGGCCAAGTCCCGATTCTGGTTCCCAGTTCCAATCAGCTAGCTACATGGGTTCTCAACCTTACACTAGGGATATAAATTGTGTCTAGTTGATTTATATTAGGGTAAATACAAACCCAACCCACATTATAAAATCTCAACCTAACTCTACTTTCAGCTCTATTTTTAAAATATTAACTTAACCTCATTTTAATCCTATAAAAATCGGTTCTGTTTAGGTTATAAATTGGGTTAATAAATAGATAATATTTAAAAATATTTTGCTTGACTAAGTCTATTTTAAAATATAAATTCATATGAAAGGATAAAAATTAATCATTTTTATAAGAATACTTTTTAGGACTTTTTCCAAATATACCAATTATATTTTTGACCATAATCTTAAATATACCCACTATATTTTAAAAATTTTAGATATGCCTACTACGTTCACACGTAATCCTAAATATGTCTACTCAGTTAACGTTCCCCTGTTAATTTACAGACCATCTGTTGTAGTCCAAGTTTAATTTTCTTAAATACCTAAAATGCCCATAGTGTACAAAAATATGTGCGCCGTCGGAATATCGAATACTAGTGTATGATGCTCCATCATTCCAAACCCACTGAAGCTATGGCTGCCATGGTCGATCCCACCACATGTCCATTCGCAGTAACTAGCTAGTCAAGGCATGTTGACGATGAGCTCGCTAGCAACATCCAAGTGCCGTCGCAGCAAAGGAAGGAGCCCGTTCATACCCTGAAGGGTCTTCTTGAATGTGGAAAGGCAGGTTTTGAGGTCTACCGCACAAAGCCACTGTTCTTAGATCGACCATTAGCAAATCTTGGTGAGATCGAGAGCGGTGATTACCGAAATCACATCTTGGTGACATATAAGAAAGACGTATCAAAGCCAGAGAGCAGAAGCCAGGTGGGTAGCGTTGAGATCATTACAGTAAGGAGAGGGCTACAAATCTCAGCACGATCATCCCAAGATCATCGCCATTGAAGCTTGGCTGTATCTCTTACCTGCCATGACAATCTTTCACCACGACTACACGGGATGTTGAATGCAACCCCTGTAGTGGAAGTAATAAGGGTGAAGTTGCGGAGCCCAATCCAGCTTGTGGGAGGTAGCCAAGATAGGATCGCAATAGACATGGGACCCAGGTGGGATTGCTGGTAGGTGACAGGATTCCTTGCAAAATCAGCAGCATCTTTTCGAGAGTCATTCGATCATTGTAGCCTTGCTTCAGAAAAACTACAGATCCGAACTTAGAAGCAGGAACAATTCCAACTGATGACACGAATCCAGCGACTTCGAAAATCTACCTCGTCCTAAAGCTCTGAATCCACAATTAGAGCGCAAAGATGCATGCATCTGAAAATTCTAAAGGAGAGAGAGAGAGAGAGACAGAGAGAGAGAGAGTTCTGAGAACCAGAGCGAAGCCGGTTCTTAAAGGGTAGAGCTTGAAATTGCGAATGCCTTCACCGCTCGCTGTGCCTTCCCTATGCTCCGCCGGAGTAGTTCATGCGCTGGCATTGATTTTCCACACGTCCGCCTTCCTTGAGAAAGCCATTGGCACTAAACCTTGTCCTGATGGAGCCGTAAAAAATGACAACTACTTGAAATTCCTTGTGAAGATTTCAATATCTGTCACCAAACTGCTAGTTAAACCCATCGGTTGAAGAAATTGGAGCTTCCATGTCCAGAGCGGGAGCTTCTAGATTCATGTTAAGGAATCAAACGTCGATGAGACGACTTTTGCAGTTACTGGTGGTCCCGGTGGAAAGTTGAGAGTTGCTTGGATTAAAGATGATGGAGGTTGCTCGGTTTGATGATTACAAGCGAGCTACGGTTGGAGACTCAGAGATGATTGGGCTCGGTACTGCTCGAATTTTTTGGCTTCATGTTTTGCAAAATTGCCAGAATAATGCGAGTTGCTGTTTAGCATGTTGAAGTGTAATGGGAGCTGCTGGAAATGCATTATACTTGGTCAAAATTTGCAATGGGCTTCATAGCGACTGATTGTCGGCCATTGAAAGATTAAAGCTCTTGCTTGAACAACTATTGAGGTGTAAAATTTTTCAAAGGCTGCCTTTTTCGAGGAATTTCCACGGTGTAGCACCCGCCGCGAGCGCTACGATTTGCTCGGATTGGTTTTCTTCGCCTTGGAAATCGGGCCGTACTAGATGGGTTTTCAACGCCTCCAAGACAGCAGCGTAAACTTAGTTTTCTTGCATCCATATGAGTTAAAACATGTTAGGATTCACAATTTTTAGATAAATCTGGCATATGGGCGTTTTTTCATGATTTCGGTAGCATAACGGCGAAGACAGGGCTTTCCGTACACAGATCAAGTCCCAAACATAACGGCAGCGTTTTATGCTGGAATCTGTGCACCCGCGTGCACCCGCCTTGCAGGGGCGTTAACTCAAACACGCACACATAAAAATAAAGCAAAATAGAGTTGCCACTGATCTTTAAAGGGGGATCAACCCCTGTTTAATGAAATAAGACACTAATTGTACAGAGTTCGAGTTCCAGCCTTCGGATTGAAGCAAATATGGCAAAATCTGCCAACCCAAGGCAGTTTACACGGCGTGCAAGGGGGAAAACAAAAATATTTTAGAGAATGGGAGAGATGAAAAGGGGGAACGTGGAAGAGAAGCTCGTAGTTTGGAGAGCGTGAAAAGCAGAACGTCAGGGCTTTGCTGCAGACTCTCGTCCTCCCCTCTGGGATGCCTCTCCAAGTGTGTATCAAGTGAGGGGGTGCTCCTCCTTTTATAGATGTTGGAGTGGGCTTTGGGTCACTTGGGGTCATGGACTTAGTCCATGGGCTTGAGCTTGAGGTGGGATCATTGGCCTTGGGTCACTTGAAGTGTTGGACTTGGTCCATAGGCTTGAGCTTGAAGTAGGAGCATGAGCCTTGGGCCACTTGAGGTGTTGGACTTGGTCCATAGGCTTGAGCTTGGTGAGGGAGCATGGGCCTTGGGCCACTTGAGATGTCGGACTTGGTCCATAGGCTTGAGCTTGGTGAGCTAGAGCTTGGCTAAGCCCGTTGTTTTAGGTGGGCCGTTGTAGAGGCCAAAAGTTGTAAATAAGTCTGCTTTTGAGGCTTGGTGGGCTGGATCTGGGGGGCTAGAGCTTGGCTAAACCTGTTTGTTGCGTCTAGTGAGTCGATTTTGATGGGCTGCATTGTAGAGCTCGTTGAGGTGGCCTGTAGGAGCTTTGCTTTTTGTGGGCCGAACCTAGTTTGTTGAAAAAGTCTGCTTTGAAGCTTGGTGGAGCTTCGCTCCCATAGACTGAATTCAGAAGGGTCTACTTAACTTGCTTGAACTTTCTTTTGTTTTGAATTAGGCTTAGAGTATATTCCAATTTATCCATCTTTGGGCCCAAGGGTGGGGTGTCAACACACGGCTGACATTTTTCAAACTTAAGATGCTCTTCGATCATTAGCCCTTTCAGTTCAGCATTTGCTCATTTGCATTTTAGTAATTTTACACATTTTCTAATGTAGTTTTCTTCCATCCATAATGGAGTGAGCATATTTCGGATTATATGAGAACATGTAGGTATATCAAAAATTTTTGAAACATAATGGGTATATTTTAAATTATGTTCAAACGTAATAGGTATATATGGGAAAAGCCATACTTTTTAATTTATGACTTATGCAATGATATAATTGCTAAATAATTTTATTTCAAAGCAATAGTGTCTAGTTAATTCATATATATTATGTATTAATGTAAGATAATTTAGTAACAATTTAATATATTGTACACTAATATATGAAATCGGGTTGAATCGGATTGACAATCATTCAACCCAAACCAAACCATATTTTTTTGATGATATTACAGTATCTCCAATGGTAGTATAATCAAGCTCTGAGATATTTTAACAATTGTCTAACTAAGAATCTAATATTTGTAACAATAAATTTTAAACTACTCATTTTGTGGACGCTCTCACAAAAAATTCGGGGAGACTAACCGCCACTACTAAATTCTTCTGAAAACGTGTCTGCCAAGCTTCGAACCAAGAACGCCAACATCACTGGGCAAAGTTCTTGACCATTGAGGCAACACCTCAGTGGCCAAACCAAACCATATTTGAGATTAAGTCGGTTTAAATTAGATTATATAATTTTTTTAAAAAAACAAACACTGTCAATTGGATTCAAGTTAAAACCAACCTTATTTACACCCCTACCTCACACCATTGAATACGACTCCCCTCCCACAACAATGGCCAATGCCATTGTCATAAGAGAAAAAGGCGCTTCTTCATCTTCAATCCAATAGGTTGGGATGGCAAGGATGTTTCTGTCTTAAATATTTATGATTTGTCGACTTCATTTATATGTTTTCGGCTTCAAATTCAGTAGTAAAGATTTTGTGACTATTTTGCTAGCCAATGCTATAAAAAAATTTCTCATCCGATTAACACATTATATCATTTCTCGACATTTTAATTAACTCCTTACATCAATTTCTCACAGTCCATAGCTCCAAAAAAAAGAAAAAAAAAAATCTCGCACTTCAACTTTCCGACCCATTTTGTCAGGAAAAAAAAAAAAGAGAGAGAGAAGTTTCAATATTGAGATGACAGCACTTGAGAGGGTGAGTCAGATTTAGAGTCAATGCAATTGTACAAAAGCAATCCATTTTCAGCGACTGCATGTATCCACCCACATGTGCTACGCTAAAATTCACGTGGAATGCAGAGTTTTTTTCCGTGCCTGGTCTTCATTTCTTGCACCTCCCATCTAGCTGTCAATGGCCTATATACATCTAGTCTTGTTTGAATTTATCGGATGCATTGAAATAAATTTTAATGCGTCTGAGCGCAGAACTCATTTTTTGAATTTTTGAATTTTTTTTTTTTATAAAACGATTAATATGGAATGCTGAAAACTGTTGAAGAAAGATTCATTGATAGTAAAGCAAGGTGGCATATGCGACCTCAAGGATCACAAACTTAACATTGATGTTGGTCCGAATACACAGCTGAAAAGAATGGGTTTGGGAGCTGTCATTAGGAACTCCATGGGTGGCTTTGTTGGGGCAAAAGTTTGGCATGTGGATGGTATTATTGACCCTGTGCTAATGGAAGCCAAGGCTCTCTTGTCTGGCCTGGATTCGTTGTCTCATCTCCCATATCAACAAATTTATATCTAAAGTGATTCTTTCTTTTTGATTAATCATATCTTTGACAAAGTGGATATTCGTTCAACTGTGGGACATTGGGTGCAAAAGATCAGGCAACCAGAGCTGCTATGCTTTGTTCTTGCTCTTTTTTCATGTCCTTCAAAAAGGAAATTTTGTAGTACGTTATTTAGCTGAATATGCTATTATTTGTGCTAAATCTTCATTCATATGGTGGGAGGAACTCTCCACATGTATTGTTGATTTACTGTGTAGTGATCTTTATTATAATAAAACACTCGAGCGTTCCAATCCCTCTCCTTAAGCGGAGGACAGGGCTTGGACTTACAGTGGGCCATTAATGACCTTTTATGCTTTAAAGAAAAAATTACATATTAAGTTTTATCATTTTTAAACATGTGTATATATATTTTAATTTTTTTTAAAAGTGAATATTCTAGTTAAGTTACTAAAATTTTCATTTTCAAAAAATTAAAATATATACATATATCAAAAAATGGTAAAATTTAATTTATAAACTAAATATACTAGATTAATAATTTTATAAAAATAATTTTAAAAATTGGTTTTGCACTATTTACATTAAAATTTCACAATTCAAACCAAAGCTTTCCATCTCTGTGTGTCCGACGCGAGCTGGTATTTCAGTATAAGAGGATCGAGACATTCTAACGGCAATATTACATTTTTTTTTTACTTTTTTTTATATTGTTATATTCATACATCTCAACACATATTACATTGTACTTCTGAGACATTCTTACAAATACGGAGATACACAACTCTGCCAAAGAAATCTGGAGATACAGCTCCACTAAAGAATCAAGGAGACAACTGCTCCCACTCTGCCCCAAAGGGAGACACCAGCTCCCACGCCAGCACATAAAAGAAGATCAAACTCCCACTTGGCAGTTCGCACATTCGAACCTGGGCAGCCGGTATGCACGCCCACGGCTCTAACCAATTGCGCTGCCCTCAGCTGGTTTTTTTTTTTTTTTTTTTACTTATATCTATAGCACGTGTTTAACCAGATCTGTTGCATCAAAGTCAAAGCTATACAACTTTAGAAGAAAAAAAAAAAAAAAAAAAAGGCAAAGCTACACCAAAGTGAACACAGTTCGAGATATGAACAGAAGTCTAAGAGATCACTTTTCGGCATTTCTATGCGGACAAACCAACCTTGCCCTCAAAAAGGAAAACAAGCTGCAATTCCCCGTGACTGCCTAATGTCGTTTCGTCATCCTCAGAGCTCTCAGTTGAAAAAGGGTGCAACACTGCAACCGGATCTGGTTAAGGGAATGGTGGCAGATTGCGATTCGGTTGTTGCACAGCGGCGATTCGGTTGTTGCACCTTGTGCGCCGTGCATACATGCGTGGCCGATTGGCTCATCACCGTTACCTGATTTCTAGAAGAAAAGCCACAGAAAATCACCATTATGTGTTTGTTGGGGCTTAAAAACAAATATCAACCAAAATTTTTCAATAAAAAACTTTTCACTTTTCATAATTATCATATTTTAAAATTATTTTTAATTTTTTATACAAATTGTCATACTTTTCGATTATTTTCACGTAACTACTAACACAACGAACTTATTTATTTTAATTTTATTTTCTTTACATCTCATCATTACTTCTATCATATCACATTATTTTCTATAAATTTGACAACTTCCACTTCAAAAACTTTTCATCGAATAGTTTTATCCTCAACCAAATACAAGTTTAACTTTAATATCAAATATACTTACAATATTTCTAAAGTCACAAATATATCTACTACATTTGTACTTATTTTGTGAGTTAACATCATTACTGAATATGTGAAATTATTAATATCACATTCGTAACTCATTGATATTCTAATTACACTTGAGTTCTAAATTTAGAGAGTTCTAATTTCATTTCATAATTTATTATTTTACAATAGAGGTATTTTGGGTGTTTATAATTTTTTTAAAATTGATGGTTTTTTATGGAATCCATATTTTTTGGAATTAAATACAAATATAATAGATCTATTTGAGATTTTGAAAACTTTGTGAGTATATTTGTGATTGAGGCCAAACATAACGGTATATTTAAAAAAAGCCCTCTCCAAACACCTAATTCGTGTAAAGAGTGCATTGATTTGTCTGATAATGATTCTAAGATGATGGCTTCATAGACATTACTCTGAGAATGAGAGCTTATAAACTCACATTGTTGGGACTTGAACCTTGAACTTCCCACACAAAAGCAGGACTCTTTGCTGGTCACATTAGCTACTAGCTAAATTTATAATTGATTAGTTAGTTGCACATTTTAGTGAAAAGATAAGAAATTTATTAATAAGCACTATCAGATCACATTATCATAGCAACATAAATGGCCAAGATCAAGTAAGAAGAGACACATAAAACAACACACGTGTCACTAGTCCAAGCCAAACCACAAGTGCTAGGTTGAGCCCAACTAGGTGAGCATGTGGCACATTCCGATTACTATTTTTCAAACTCGAAGTATAAATGCTCTTAAAGCTTATAAATAGGATTTCTTCACTCTGATTTTTACACCTCAACTGTGGGCTTTACTGCTCACACTGGCCTCCTCCTTACCTCGACTGCTCTCTTTGCTCTTAATTTTTGAATTTTTAAGATGACATTTTCACTCTTTCTCCTTGAAAGGATCCCCATTGAGAAAGTTGAATAAATCAAGCAGAAAACACTTAATCTAGTTATATGCCTTGAAGCTCATAAACCCATAAAGTAATTAAAACTAATGCAACTATGCCAAGTTAACATTAAAATCAACCTAGTTTTTTTTATAATCTGAACACTTGGATCATGATGGATCCTAAGTGATTAATTCTAGTCCTAATTAAGTACGAATTATTATAGTTAATCTAATGCATATACTTGATCCTTTTGAGTATATATACTTAGAGGAACTTGCTAAGAAAAGTGACTAAGATCATGAGACTCGCGCGTTTGATGAGAATTTTGATATGCTATAGCAGATTAGTCATGGTGGATCTTCTTGTTAAATAAAGACTATGATCCTATAAGATTTGTTAGAATCTATTTTATTAGGATTCATGGTACTTCTCCCAGTGTTATCTCTGCATCAGAGATGCAAATAAGAATCTAAGATTCCTAAGTGTCTCGAATGTGGAATCCAGGCACCTCAACCAGTGCCTCTCTTTTTTAGGATCTTATGGCTTTCTTGTTCATGTTGTACCTTTTGGAACCTATCATAGAGTTGTAACCATCTTCATCCTCATTGTTATACTATTTATTTTAAACTTTTAACAATCCTTTTTGAAGGGGTGATAATTGAAAATTAATAATATATTTTATAGGCATTTTATACTAATTTAGTAGGTAAATTGTTCGAGTTTAATGTGAAGTTTGTTTTAAAATATATTTTGGCAACATTTGAGTATTAAATATTAATTTCTAGTTATTTAAATAATTTTATAATCTTTTGACTTAAAATTACATTCTTTTATTTATTGCCATTAAATCAATTGTGTTTGATATGGATTGTTGCAATAGTTGGGCTTCAAATAATTTTACCACCTGTTTATTAATTGGATGAATCAATAATTTAATTTATTTATTGCAGATTAACAACTGCCACCAGTGGGCCCCATAAAGATCAAAGAAGCTGCTCCAATTAAACTAGAATTCAGCACCGCCGTTAGCATCAGAACCCTTTTTTTATCCCAGCCATCCAAGCTAACCGTCCAGATTTTTAATGCATCAGAAAGTCATGCAGATCACGTCACCATCCAATCATCCTAGCCGTCCAAAGTGATGCGCAAATCAGTAGCAACAATCCATCAAACCGTCCATTAATGCGGGGCCCACCAGAGAGTTCAGAAATTTCAGCAGCTGTTCATGATCCAAGCCGTCCATTTTCCACCGCCTTTAGCATCCAGATCAGCCGTCTACCATCAGAAATCTAACTGCCATCAGGGCCATCTAACTCAACCATCCGGCCTTCCAATTAATTAGCAGTAGCACCGAACCAAAGCGTGGTCTTAAGCTGTCCACTTTATACATATTCAAATTAACGATCAGAAAATCTAGATTTTTCTAAGCCGTGCAAAGTTCCACCATTCAGAATTCTATTATTAAATGTCCATCCAAATTCAGCAGTACCATGCATTCCAAGCCATTACTGTCCATCTAATACCATCGGAAAAAAACAATGGACCAGGCAGCAGGCTAACACATCCAATTTGCAGAAGGATCCATGCGCAATGCGTAAAATTTAACGCAAAATTAGTGCAACCAATGCAGCACTTATAAATAGGTAGTACAACACAGAAAATACAATAGAGAAATCCGCACTGAAAATAAGCAGAAAAATTGAGAGGGGGGTGGGGGTGAAGAGAAGACGGATAGCACAGCGGCAACAGGCAATGCACCGAGTTGCAAGGAACAGTTGACACATCATCGGACTTTCAACTAATAAGTTTTTCTTCGTTCTTTTCTTTTTATTTTAATTGTCTTGTTTAAACTGAGTTTGAATTTGAATTTTATTTTAAACTTAAACATGCTCAGCTAAGCCCTAGATCTAGAGTTTATGATGCAACATACGTACAACATAGTGTGGTATGTAATTTTAATTTATTTATGATAAATATTATTGTTAATTTAATATTTTATGATTTAATTTTTACCTAGTGTTTGAGCTCCTACTTTGGCAATGAATCTCACATATTAGATAATAAAACCGAGAGGTGGAAGATATACAACAATGAAGATATTAAACCTGAAAATCTAAGACCACGAGAATAAGCATGTTGACGTTGAGAAATCCACGAACTACCACAGAATTTAAATGAATCCTAATTGATTTAATCTCATGAGAATGGATGGTTAAGCCTAGATTAGGGTTATGCCTTGAAAGTTTTGAGAGGAGATGCAAGATAAATTAGAATTTGTTTTCTTTTAGCAAATAATATTCGGATTAAATAATCATATCATGTATCCGTTGCAAAAGACTCATGTAAAACTCTAAATCTCAGGTACTCACATCCCTAATTTCAAATTTTTTATATAATTCTAAATTCTATTTTTGCTTTTTTACTTTTCTATTTATTTTACTATCTTGATATTTGAATAAGAAAGCGTTTAAAATAAAGTTTTAAGTTCTAAATTTTCCGTAGATTGATATTTTATATATTATAATCTACGACCTGTACACTTACAGTGAAATTGCGAACAAGGGTTGTTTTTGAAGTTTTCCAAGTTACTTAGTTATCATATCACCCTTATCACTTTCTGTCAAATCCTTAAGTAGGATCGTTTTCTATAGCGAAGGCTTTAGATTGCTTAGCTAATTCTTTTTCATATTCATAAAGCTTTTGAATTTCTTAGTCATGCTCCTTTAGTTCCTTCAAGAGGACTGTTTATTTTAGCAAAGTCTTTGGATTGCTTAATCAATGGATAAAAAAGCATTTATTATTGCTTTTTATCTCATTTGTTATTGCATCTAAATTTCTCAAACTCATTTTCATGTTTTATTCCACTTTTTGCTTTTGACAAAAAGGGGGACAAATACAACTATTGTAAGCAATGTGATAGGGAGAGCTATTTTCAACAATAGTTAATAGTGTTTTGTCATCATCAATAAGGGAGAGAATGTGAACTTTTATAAAAACCCCATTTTTGATTGGTTTTGATGATGACAAAAATACATGGGTTATGCTTATTGATTTTAAATATTATGCAATTGAAAAGAGTGGTGTGCTTGTGGAATTATTATTTTTGAGTTTATAATATTAATTACAATGAGATTGAACTTAAAACAAAGAGATATCTCGAAAATGGAATATGTTAAGTGATATGCATGGAATCATCTTGGAATATGCTAAATTGGTGAACTTTGATTAGAATTATAATACAATATGCTTTTGGAGTTGTGATTAATTTTAAATCAAGATTGGTTCATTCGTTTATTCTTATCTGAAATGGATTAACTCATTTGAAGAAGGACTTCTAAAATTTAGATTCTAAAAAAATAGGGAAAAAGTCAACCTTTTAGGTGCAAAAGATCGACCTTTTCATATTGAAAACACTTTGTCTCAACATGGAAATCTCTTGGGTCATCTTCTAGAGCACATTCTTAGTGATAAAAAGGCTATACAAATGACGTGGAAGAGTTAGAAGATCAAAGAAATCAACAACAAATTCTCAAGATTGACAGGATCAAGTGCTCTTTTGTGAAGAAATATCGCAAAGAAAAAGTGTCATTTTTAAAGTGCAGTTGTTTTGATAGTTCAAAGTTGCATATTGTCCTCACTATGTTGATAATGATGTTGTTCCGAATGTGCTAAACTAGTTTAGTTTTTTATTTTCTTTTTGAAATTTGTATTATCTTGAGTTTGATTGTGATCAAACTAAGAGATTGTTTTACGAGCCTATCTGGAGCTTAGCACCAATCTAGAAGACGGTCTGATTGACTGTACCACTGTAATTTGTACTAAAGTTAACTAGTGAAACCCAAATATTTGTACTTAGAGAGTAGAGTAGGTTTGTGGTTGACCGAACCAGTATACTTGTGTAATTTTTTTTGTGATTGTTGGATTGATTTTTATGATTCTTCGAAATTAGTCATTGCACGGGAACAAGATAGTTCCATAATAATTGTTATTCAACTGTTGCAAATTTTTGCTGTTGGTGGGAATATGCGGTGTCCCAACAACAACTATCATGCTATCAAATTTTATTGCTAAAAACCACACGCCTAGGTGGCTATCTTTTGGGCGTTGGCAAATGGCAAGTGAAAGAGGAGCAATTAACGTGAAGGGAATTAATTAGCCGCTAGGTCCACTTCTACTTTCCATGCCACAACAACTATGGGGGTGTTGGACTTTGGCCAGACCAAGTCCTTTAGACAAAACGGTTGCTAGCCATTGACCAAACGAGTGAAACGAATTGGCCCTCAAAGTCCACGCTTGGGACCACCCCACCTGCTAACCAATTGTCAGTGTTCGATGTCATTTACACATGTTTCGTTGGCTTGATAACATTGATCCGTTCTCCCTTAATTCCCAATCATTTGTCCCTAAACCGTCGTAAAAATTCAGTTTCATCACTGACTCGCGCAAGCTGTATTTGATTTATCAATACCTTACGTCCACTTATAACTCTAGTGAAATTTCATTCAAATTTATAATTCTGAACGCACTGGTACATTTTATTTTAATTTTTCCATAAAAATAAGATTTATCCACTAATGACATCATTAATAAGATAATTTTAATTTATTCACGTTTTTGTTTTAATTAGTCCTCGAACAGAATCTTTGAAGCAACCCTAATATTTTGTTAGATCGTGATCAAAGGAGTAAGATTACAGATGATGGAGCCGAAAGGCCGATGGGCCTGCTTCACGTAGGGGTGCAACTCGGGTCGGGTTATACCGGATTGGAGTGAACCCAAACCCTAAACCAACCGGGTTGGAGTAAACCCAAACCCAAACCTTAAAAATATAATTCGGGTTCGGGTCGGGTTCGCATTGGTTTTGGTTTGGTTTCGGGTTAGAATTCGGGTTACCAATAAACTATTTTTTTTCCAAATTCAGT
>JAXCLR010000001.1:58178426-58213149 GCA_035584095.1 Annona squamosa
TTTTAAACAAATTCAAATTTCAAATGAGTTCATGTCTCTAAAGTTTCCAAAAAAACTAAAAAACTATTCGAAGACTTTCAAGTAATTTCTCCCTTGATTTTCATCTGCATTTCTAATGTCAAGTTCTTCCTCCTCAATTTACATATTTGAAAATAATATGCATTAACCTAGATGAAAAAAATACATGCAACTGTTAACAATAAGAGGATAATAATCATAAAAAATCATCCTAAAAATTAAGTTATCTCAAGCATGTTTTGGTAATGAAGAAAGAGGTCATTTGCCTGAATTAGAGTTAGTAATGCCTAAAACATGTATATATATATTAATATTACAAAAAAATATGTATAATTGATGAAACTACACCGGGTCGGGTTTTGGTACCGAGTTGGTACAAATCCGGTTTTGGTTTTGGGTTTCTATGGGTCGGGTTGAAACCGGATCTATTTTGAAAAATCTTAAAAATAAAGTTCTTTTTTGGTTTTGATACCGGGTCGGGTTGGACAGGTTCGGACCGACCCGGTGCCAAGTTGCACCCCTACTTTAAATACTACACCGGATCGTTCGTTCGAAGGACACGTGGCGACAAGAGATTGAGTTGAACGAGTAATCCTAGCTGGGATGATGATGCAAAAAAGCAGCTTTTTGGATTCAATGCAGGCATTTACAACCAAAAAGGTTCGACGCTGGGACCACGCGGCAACTCAGAGGAAACGCCAGAGACGTCAGTACTTGTATTCCACTCGCTCGTAACGGTGAGATCGAAACAGTTCGACCCTGAATAATTAGACAAGAACCCTTAACTCATTGCATTGCAGCGGCATTTTGCAAATTAAAATATTTCAAAATCTACTTTATTTTTTCACGAGTGGCTCCTCTCAAATTAAAAACATCACCTGAGTTGACAATACCCATAATTGGCAATACCAAAATATTGGCACTAATTTCTTCCATCTAGAAATCAATTTGCTGGCATTAAAATTTCAAAAGGTCTAGGACGCTTGATACGAATTTGGGCCAAGCACCATTCTCCTGGCGTTTATCTGTCACTCGTTCCCGGTCGAGTATTTTGTGCCACCAATCTTCGGAGGCCCAAGACGAAAGACTGCAGGACCCTTTTTTGTGACTTCCTCACAACGCAATCGCAGTGCACGCGGTAAAAATAATAATAATAATAAATTAAAATGCATGGGTGCTTGTCCTTGTAATTTCTTCAACTGTCCAAAAGCAAAGCACCGCCACAAGACAAGAAAGCCAGGCTAGCTCGACAAAGGTAGGAGGAAGGATTAGGAACGAAGAAATCGAAAAGCAAAAATCCCGAACCAGCTATAAATACACCATGCCATTGCCAGCAGCAAACTAATACAACCCAGGGCGCGCGCGCACGCAAATTTCCAACATTTCTGTGCTCCTCTGTTCTCTCTCCTGCGTATTTTATGCTCATCTATCTCAAACGCCGAACGGACCCTCGTTCAAATACAATACACCCAAAACCCATCTGGTCCGCGATCCAATCTCCTCATACTCCGGTTCTCTTCTTCTCCATCTGCTCTTTCATCCGTTGATTTCCTCTCCCTCATTTGCAGACATATTATAAGTTGGGAAAAAGGATACGTTTTTTCTTCCATTTTCCCACACGTTAAGTTGTCTTCTTTCTCTGGTTGTTTTCTTTTCCCACTCTGGTTGGAAATGGCAGAGTCTATGGAAAACAGCTTGCCCTGGTGCTTCTCGGACGGCATCGAAATCCGTTCGTCACTTTCCGAGATTCTGGCGACAAGCAGAACGAACGCCTTGGATTCGATCTTCTCCCAATTCCCACCATCGAATCCCGTCGCCGAGCCGCTAGGCTCCTCCGTCTACCTACAGCAGCGAGACCTACTGCAGAGATTCGGCAACGAAACCAGAGCAAGCAGCTCTGCAAGTTGCGCCCCACAAACTGCTTCCGCGAATTCCGCCACCTGCAGAAGCGCGCCATGGAATACGAGCAAGAGCAAGAAGCTGTACAGGGGAGTGAGGCAGAGGCACTGGGGGAAATGGGTGGCGGAGATTCGTCTCCCCCAGAATAGGATGAGGGTGTGGCTGGGGACGTACGAGACGGCGGAGACAGCTGCGTACGCCTACGACCGGGCGGCTTACAAGCTGCGGGGAGAGTACGCCCGCCTCAATTTCCCGCATTTGCGGGAAGGAATGGACCCGGGCTTCAGCAACAGCGCACGACTCAGCGCACTGCGGTCGTCTGTCGACGCCAAAATCCAGGCGATCTGCCAGCGGCTGAGAAAGGAGAAGGCAAAAGCCAAGGCAGGAAGCAGCAGCAGCCGAAGCAAGACTACCCATTCTCCGACGCCCATGTCCGACGACGGGTGGTACCGGCACAGCGACTCATCCTTATCGGTGTCCAACGACGGACAAGCCAACGTGGGGAGTATGTCTTCGCCGTCGGTTTCCGCAGACGGCAGCCTGCAGGCCATGGCGGGGCATGCGTCGTCGGAATTCGAGGAGTGTTCTCTGGAGCGGATGCCGTCTTTCGATCCAGAACTGATTTGGGCTGTGTTGGCCAATTAATGGATTTTCGCTCTGGGCTTTGATGCCTTCGGATTGGAAGGCTTAAAGACCACAACCCAACACGCAAAACGGTTGAATCTGGTTGGTTTTCTTGCGTTTGGTCTGTTTTATGAATCCGAGCATTGCATCTGATTATTTGTATGCCGATGCTGTTCGGAACTCGGAATATGTATATATTTTTTTCCCTACATTTTATGGTTTACCATAGGGAATTAGGTAGAGAAGAGATAGCCATCTGTCCGTGTTATGTACGAGTTTGGATGCAGATGTTTCAGTATT
Organism: Annona squamosa; assembly: GCA_035584095.1. NCBI lineage: Eukaryota > Viridiplantae > Streptophyta > Magnoliopsida > Magnoliales > Annonaceae > Annona > Annona squamosa. The sequence continues at coordinate 58,181,268 of JAXCLR010000001.1, forward strand.
ATTACTCTTCAGAATCTAAAACATCCCGGATGACTCTGTTCCTCTTTCTAAATGTGTGCAATTCCGATTCAAAAAGAATGTGTCCACATTTGCCAATTAAAAATGCCCACTCTTCCATCGGTTCAACTGATGAGCCCATAAATATGTGAAAATTACTGATCAATACAGCCAAGCTGAGCCTCAACTCAAACCCTTGGTTTTCTTACTGAAATTTTTTTTTCCCCCACGAAGTTAAACCATTCATTTTATTTATCGAAGCCCGGATATATTCGATATATCATAAAGTAGTGAAATTACCATAGGTAATCTCAACCACAGAATTTGCAGATTTGTATCAGCCATTAGATGGTTACTAAATGCGGCTGAGTGATGCGGAAAAACAGCTACTGATGCTGATATGTCTGGTGCATTAATGCATGACACTAATTATACGGAAGGAGAGAGAATCAATTCTCTCAGAATACGGAGGAGGCTGCTCTGACCTACAATAAGGTAGGTTATAGCTCCCCTGCCTTGGTCGTGGACGAGAATAAAACAGTTCACAAACAGTCCCGGTGCGACAGTTCGTGAATTGTTGCACACCGCAAACCACATCCCTGGGTGCCCTTCCTAGCTCGGAAGCCGGCAACTGCATGCCTATTCAATCATCCTCTGATGCAAAGCTTCTAGCAATTTGTCAAAGCTTGGCCCGAACGTCAAAGACAGTTACAGCTACAGCTACGGTTGCTCTGAAGACTGAGATGGGTCTGGACCGTCCGGTGGGTGACCCAAGTTGATCTTGGAGGACGACGAATCCGCAGGTTCTTCGCCAACTTCCAATATCTAATTCCCAAACTTCAACGAGCAGCAGCAATGGGATGAGAATGAGAACTTCTTTTGCAAAACCTCCATTCTTTAGAGATCAATTGGGATCCCATTCTTACCTAACAACAGGGAGGATGATTCTCGAATTGAATCATGAGGAAGGAGTTTGTGGAACTTCGAAGCAACTTTTTTGGTTTGGAATCTTTAGAAAAGCCGTTTCTCTGGGGCGCAACTCAAGTCCCTTCATATACGGTTTAAGTGAACTCTAACCTAATATTAGAATTCAAGTTTCGACCCATTTGGTGTTGGTTTCAATTTTTGTTTTGGATTAAAATTTAGAATACTTCGAAACTAATAGAAGCCGAAGTCTATGATAGAAATAACAAGAGAATACATCATACCAAAAATTCGAAAGTATTTCATCCATGCCAATTTTTTTAAATTTCATTGCAAAAATATACCAAATAATCAGTTGCTATTGCCATCCTAATTACTTTGAAGTTTGAACATTAAAATAATGATAAATACTTTATTAAAATGCCATTAATGCACTAGTGATATTTTATTTATAATGTCCCTTGACATAAATGAGTGAAAAACAAAGGGCGCACACATGAATAGATGAAGTGTAAACATTTCCAAATAGCAATTACTTACATAATTTCATTTGTTGATCAAATTAATTAACCCATTTCTCATTTAATATTTCTAAAGCTTTTTAATTAGTTATTGACTATAATAGAAGTAACGAATAGAGAACATGACTTTATTTTCTACATGTTATAAAAATTAATTTCCATGGAATGGATGGATACGTAGGGACTACGATTTAATGCACTTGTGCATTAACCCATTTTTTAAAATTTTTTTTTTGAATTTTTTTTATATAAGTGTTATCTAAGTGTATTTAACATGTATATCAATTTTTACCATTTTTGGAGTATTTTAGATATTTATTTTTTATTTTTTAAAATTAGTGGCATTTTAGATAATTTTATGTTAAATAAACTTATATTAATACTTGTATAAAAAAAGTTTCAAAAAAATAGGTTAAAATGGGTTTAATGTACCCGAGTGCACTTAGTGGATGCTTTAAATTGCAATTCGATATCTAGCACTTAAGGACTACGAGATTGTTAGATTGTTGCTTCTTGAAATTGACTAAGGAGGAGAGGAAGGGGCATTGGGTTTGGACCGGTTGTAAACCTAGTATCATTTTTTGTTTATCTAGGTTCGGGTTGAAATTAAGTCAATGTCGAAATTTTTTAAAAAAATAAAATTCATACCTAGTTTTTTCTCATGCCAGGTCAGGTTAGACAAGTTTAGATTGACTTAGTACCAATGTGCACTCTCATTTTCTCTTTCTAACCCACATCCCATTGGTGCAACATAACATGACACCACAAACTACATTTCTTGCATCTCTTACAAGCATTGCATTAAATGTAAATCTTATGTTCTCATCCAAAAAGTAGATGGCTTAGAATGAGTTATCGTAAGATAATTCACTTATGAAATAGCGCATATAATCAGACTTCTGATTTATTAAATTTTATTTTGTTATATCACTAAAATTTCTTATTAAAAACTTATATTTTTATAAAAAATTAACATTTTCAAGAATAAAATATATAATTATTAATTTTTCAATAGTGCATAAAATTTTTGAATATATATGAGTTTTAAAGTAGGATTTAAAATGGTTATTTTTAAAATTAAAAAATCGAGATTGCATGAAGGCCCTATGTTACCCGACATATTAAATCATTGCTCTTATTTTCATTTAAAGCATATATATTAAATCATTGTTGTTATTTTCATTTATAACTTGAGTGTTAATCTAGTGCATTGGGTGCAAAAACTCATTTTTTATTTTTAAATTTTTTATACAACTGTTAATCTAAATATATTTACCGTGTATATCAAGTTTTACCATTTTTTGATATTTGTAGATAATTTTTTTGATTTTTTAAAATCAGTACTATTTTTTGTAAAAAAATAAAATAATAAAATAAATACACCATAGTGCACCTGGGTACTTTTAAAAATGTTCCTAAGACTTATATATGAGTCAACACTTGACTAATTAAAGCGATTGCACCAATGCGTATGAGTATATAAAAGAGAAGATGCTTCTACGAAAGCTCGCTATTTTGTAATCTATTGCATTTTGAATATTTTGATAATTAATAAAAAAAATCTACTTTATCTACTGTATTAACATCATTTATAATATTTTAGAAATTTTTTCACTTGTCTATTATCATTGTGCACGGACCTTATCTACAAATGTGTAAAATCAATGTAATAAAATCATTTAACATTAAATATCAATTTTAAAATTGTATTTTTAATATCTTAATTGTGTAAAATATGTTTTGGGATAAACGATAAGTATTATTACATTATAATATACATATGAATGGATTTAAGCGTTTCTTTTTTCAATTTACAAATGAACATACCTATTTTTTATTAAAGGTGGCTTATACATATATTTGATTTAAATGAAACTTAATTTCTAAAAAAAATGATGTTAACTATAACAAATGAGTTAGGTTTTTCATCAAGTATTAAAAACTTAAAATCAGAAGGAATTACATGAACCCGATTCTATATAACTTAGCTAGACAAAAGCGACAGTCAACACTTATAATAAGATGGTTTGCACCAGTGAGTATGAGTGTACAAAAAGCTCAGTTTAAAACCAAATTAAAGCACTAGCCTCCATCCTGACTTGGTTTGAATTCGAGCAATAAAGGCAAATTATGGATAAGAGCGTAAGGGGCCTGTTTGGCCTAACTCACCGCAACGATGGAGGTATTTATGACAATACTTATTATTATTAACATATTTCTATGCAAGACAATACCTTCACTTTCAGCCAAGAAAATAGGTAATGATGTTGGTTAGCGCCCATGGATTACGGAGGAAATGATGTTAGAGGCAAGGAAAATAAACATCAAATAGATATGTTTAGAAAAAAAATATGAAAAAAATCAACTGGTTTGGATATATGGTTGAATAATTTTGAGCATGTTTGGATACTAGGAAACTTTTCAAACAAAACTATTGTATTTTTAATTATTTTGTATATATTCATACATTTTATCTTTATTCTCTTTACTCCTTATTATTATCTTTGCATATTAATTTTTTTTCTAATTTAAAATTTTTCATACCAAAAATTTTCATCTAAAATTATATTGCTTTAAAATCATACCCTTTATATAAAAATTTCTTTTATAGCTTATTTGGCATTTACGTGGCTTTTACACCTTCTTATATTTGTATAAGCTTTTATAGAATGCTTCGATGCCAATATTAGTACACTTGCAATTTTTGGTTGGGTTGAGTCAGAACTTGATTTTCAATCGTGTTAAAATTTATTTTTTTCACAATTTGAGCCCGAAAAACTTAACCAAAGAATCTAAGTTGCAAATTTGATAGAGTTAGGGTTCAATTGAACCCCAGCCGATTTTTCATTTTATAATTATTATAAAATATATTATATACATAATATTAAAATAATATTTCTTTATATTTTGCATATTTATGTTATTTACATTTATATTTAAATACATATTTGGCATATTCATTATATTATAAATAAAATATATTATTTTCGTTTATATTTATCTTTTATTTCCATCATCTACTTTTACATTCATTAATTTTATTCTCTTATCTTGTTTTTATATTAAATTTCTTCTAGAAATATTATTTATATTATTGTTTTTTAAACGGGAATATTTCTACGAAACCAGATTTCATAGAAGTGATTTCATGAAAGTCTTTATATTTTTGAAATGTTGATTTTTGATGAAAAATACAATTTATTCATTGTATTTAACATCATTTGTTTAGCAAAGAGACTAAGTTTCGTCCCGGTTTAATATATGGAGAACCCACATTTGCTCGAAAATAGGTACATTCATATGTAAATTATAAAAAATATTTAAATTTATTCACACATGTATTAGAATGTAACAATATTTTATAGGATTATATACCTATATATTATTGATATTTTAGATGATTTAGATATTGAAAAAACTACTTTAAAATTGATATTTAGTATTGAATTATTTTATTACGTTGATTTTACACATTTATAGATGGGACTCATATACAGTGAAATGAAAAAAATAAAAGAGTTTCTAAGATATTATAAATTATATTAAATATAATAGATAGAATATATTTTCTATCAACTATTAAGATTTTAAAAATGGAAGGGATTTTATAGAAGAAGGGTTTCATAGAAGCGTTCTCATTTTTTAAATATCTATAGTTTAACTATATATTATTATGTTTATTTTTACAATTTATTATTATTATATTTTCATATGAAATTCTAAACTTATTACTCTTAAATAAAATAAAATATAAATTCATTAATACAAATTTCAACATGAAACTCAACAAAAAAATCTAATTTAGGAAAATAAGATTAAATTATGTTTATAAATAGGATGAGAGTTAGGGTCGATGTGATCCTCCGCTTCACGAGCCTGAATTTCACCCCTAAATACTAATCCTTTTACTGCCGAAATTTTGCATTTTCAATTTTTTTAACTGTTGTCATTTTTAAATAAATAATGTTAGCATTTAAAACCCCTACTGCTGCATTTTCTATTTTCAGTTTTTAAAAAATATTTAAAGCTGAGGTGGATCCGATTCAGCCCGCTCAGTTCTGTCCGGTCGAACCGAGATGCTCGCTGTCGTTGCTGTAATAAGAGTCAGTGCCGTGGGATCGGTTGAGACTGCGTTCTGACTGTGCCAAGCAGTCGGACCCGATTAAGACGATTCGCACCAATGTTCCGGTTTGGAGCAACTGACCGTTTTGAACCAGTTCAACCGGGGTGGTTTCCGGTTCCCAGGCCGGCCGGTTAACCCGTTTGGTGCTGCATATAAATCAAAAAGATAGAAAAAAAAAAAAAAACTATAACGAGGTCCAGCACCACCGTCGCCCTCGCCCTCGCCCTCGCCCCTTCGATCCCCAGCCACGATTTCAAGCTCCCACCTGCGATGAAGTGGAAAACGACACCAGCAGCCGTTAATCGGCCTTTCCAGCAGCCCCTGGTCGACGTTTCCGGCGCCGGCAGTCATTAATAGACTTCTTCTTCAATCCCGCTCGTCGGCAGCACCAATCGACGTCCGTCCTGCTGGAAGCTTCCAATCAACATCCTCTTCTTCCCTTCCTCTAGCTGGCAGCCCCAATCAGCGTCCGTCCGTCCGGCCGGTAGCCATTAATCGGCATCTTCTTCTTCACTCCCTCCGCTCGGCAGCCCTAATCGGGGACGGTAACCTCCCTCCCTATAGCTCTGTTATCTTTTTTTACCGCTGCACATGTCCAATTTTTGCACCATGTATGCTCTGTACATATTTCGGCATCCTATATTGCGGGATCTTTGTATGCTGCTATGCTCTGTATGTCGAATTTCTGCAGCCTATACATGTAGTCAGATGGATATTAAATTGTTAATAAGCGCTGTTATTGGGATTCTATGTTGGTATATAACTATAGTTTATACATATCGATTTCCAATTGTTGCTGGCATGCTGCTGCATGTGTAATTATGTATGATTTGTAATTGAATTTGATTTATATTGCCACTTGGCAACCCTGTTGGTTATGCTACGTGTGTTTGGATGTTAATTGTTTAGTTGTTAAATAAGATTGAAATTAATTTTTGTGATTGTGTAAATCACTAAATTTTGTAATTTTGCAAGATTAAGTTGCTTGTCATAATTTTCTATAACTAGCAATTGTGTAAATTAATTTTTGTGGGTTTGAAAAAATGTTATCTACTCGGTGTTCACAATGATATAAAAGCATACTAGTTTCTAATTTCTAAAATTATGTTTACAATCCCAATTATTGCATTACTTTGTATATTTGAATCTTTAAGCTTTTATTTTATTGATCTATGATATATCATACATAAATTACTAATAGACCGGTTCAATCCCGTTTTAAAAAACGGTTAAACGTGTTGACTAGAATTAGTACCTTGACCAGTTCGTTAACCTGCTCGGTTATGACAACTTAATTCCCATAGAATAAAACATAAACAGAAACCCTAATCCAAAATCCCCAAACTCTTTTCCCTCTTGCAGTCTTGCGTCCCCTCCCCTGTCAACAAATTCAAAGTGCTGAGCCTCATTACTGGCGTCCTCGCTCACCTCTCTGCCTCCTCTAAGTTGGGCCGCAGGAGTCAATCCAATTTCCTGCCAACACCGACTGCCATTTCCGACTTCCTGCTTCGAGCCTCTGACTTCCACCTGCTAGAGACGCTGCCATCATTTTCAGTCGCCGGAATCGACTGGCCAGCAGTCCAGTGACCTGTAGAGTGCTTTCTTCATCATCTTCAGCCGACCAGCTCAACCTGGACTGCCTGATAGCAGTAAAAGGTAAAAACTCCTCTTTTTTTTTTTTTTTTGGCAATCTGTCACTGCTGCACTGTTTTAAAATCTCAAGAGAGAGAGAAGGGGGGGGGGGGGGGGGGGGGGGGGGAAGGGCCAGCCAACAGCTGTTCTTCTTGATCTCCGGCAAGTCATTATCATATTCCCAAAATTTTTTTACTACAACACTAAATCCCTGTAAAATGAATACCATATCATACTGTCAAGTGCCTTTGCCTCTATTATAAATGGTGAATTACTGCCATTTTACATACTGTGACAAATTATATCAAAAAAAAATGCAGATTGGTGAGAATTCTAACCACGTACTATCCTGTTACTCCAGGATTACTGATTGTGTATGCATAAAAATGTAACATCTTAGTGATTTTTCTGCCTTGCAGGAAACCGTCCTTTGGACTTCTTGTTTTGTATCAAGTTGAAGGAAGCTGCATTTCCTTTTGAATGGCAGATTCTGAGGGATCTCAATCCTCTGAACAAGGTAAGTTTTCTATTTAGTCAAGTCAAACCCTCACCTCAATTTGTCTTCATTGTTTGCATCTCACTTTCTTTCCATTCTTCTTCTGATGTCTCCGTTTCAGTTTGCAATTTCTTCCGGAAACCATCCAAGAACAAGAATATCCGGAAACGGACAGCAGATGATAGTGTTGAGAATGAAAATGATCAGGAAAAATCTGTTGTAATCAAGCCAAAGAAACCTCCAAAGCCTGACAACAAGTTGCATTTTTCCTCTGTGGGATCGTCGAAGAGATTGATAGAAGATGAAGCCAGTGCTGAAGATTCAAAACAGGCTACTGTATTCCATTTTGAATCTTCTAAGGAGATCCAAGTACAAAATGACAGCCGAGCAACTGCAACCTTAGAAACTGAAACTGAATTTTCAAAAGATGCCCGTGCAATCCGGGAAAGGGTACTGAAGCAGGCAGAAGAGGCTTTGCAGGGGAAAAAGAAAGCTGTTGAAGATGGAAAAGTTTACAAAGGTATTCATGGATACACTGATTACAAAGCTGGGTTCCGGCGCGAGCACACTGTATCTGGTGAGAAGGCTGGTGGGGCTCATGGTCCACTGAGAGCTTCAGCTCATATCAGGGCATCAGCAAGGTTTGATTACCAGCCTGATATATGCAAGGATTACAAGGAAACTGGGTACTGTGGGTATGGGGATTCATGCAAATTTATGCACGATAGAGGGGATTACAAATCTGGATGGCAGATGGAGAGAGAATGGGAAGAAGCTGAGAAAGTGAGAAAGAGAAATCTGGCAATGGGAATTGATGATGATAGTAATGGGGGAGGGAATCAAAGTGATGATGACGAGGATGATTCGTTGCCCTTTGCGTGTTTCATATGTAGGCAGCCATTTGAGGATCCTGTTGTTACAAAATGCAAGCATTATTTTTGCGAGCATTGTGCATTGAAGGTATGAGATATAAAATTTTCTGTTATTGCATTATATTGGATGTTCTGGTTGATTTCTTCTAATTGAATTCTATCATCATCACTGCAGGTTCTTTTAATTTTACACATCTTTTGGATTTTCTTCTCTATTGTGTTTTGCTTGAGTAGCAATTACTGGTTGAAGTCTAAATTATGGATGAACTTGAGATGTCATGCTTAACTCCTACACGAATAAGATAATGAAAGTCATCACCATTTACTATTGACAAAATTCTCTTCATGCATTCATTTCAATTCTCCTGTCATTTTTCATGTATGTTGAATTTCACCATGCAAACAGTTTTACTCTATACTTTGGAGATTCAAAGGGAGAATGTTTTGTAGGACCAACCTGTCGGAATCGATTCCCTGCTAGTCATCTATATCAGAAGAGGAATCAAGCAGAAATTATTTTCATGAAAGTTGGAAACACTCCCACGGCAGCATTTTTTATTATTATTATTTTTTGATTGGCTCCCACAGTAGCATTTGAATGATAAAGATGTCCTCATTTTGGTGAATGAAGCACAATGCTAGTTGGCTATTATGCTCATGCAATTGTATTCTTTTCTTCAAATTCAACGGTATGCAAAGAGCTTGAATGGGATGGGTTTTCCCATTCCCAAAGATTCTCCTCTTTTCTAATGCTTAACAACCTTATTTCCCACTTCAAATACTACTTTTTCTAATTCCGATATAATTTCTCATTTTCTAATGTTCAAAACCCCCTCTCCTGTCAATCTCCTCATCGCATTTCATCCCTTCGTATACTTCTGAACACCCCCTTTTCTCAGTTTGGTATTATGCTGAATCCAGTTATTTGCATTTCATTTGAAGATTTTGTGTTTTATGCTGTTTGTCGGTTCCAATTGACTTTTTTCAAGTTTTGGTTTTTTACTCTAACTTCGTTGTGTATCTGAAGTGTAAAACTGATTTTGGTATTCTGCTGAATCCAGTTATTTGCTTTTCATTCAAAGGTTTGGTGTTTTATGCTGTTTGTCAGTTCCAATTAACCTTTTTTTGAAGTTTTGGTTTTTCTGTTCTTACTTTGTTGTGTATCCGAAGTGTAAAACTGATTTTGATCCTTTCCTTTTGTTTTCCAGCACCATGCAAGGAACAAGAAATGCTTTGTGTGCAATCAGCCAACTCTTGGGATCTTCAACACTGCGCATGAAATCAAGAAAAAGATGGCAGAGTCAAGATAAAGGGTTAATGGCTCATCCTTAGTCTTTCATGTGCAATTGTATTCAACAATTGTTTGGCGTAGCTATAACTAAAGAGGTTAGCTTTCTTGCACTATTTTCCAAAAGAACTCCACAATGAGTGGCCCTCAAAGTCAGACATTTTAAAGAAGGATGATGACTTATTTGTCTTACTGAGAATATTATGCAATTGCTGCTGCCACTTGCGCAACTGGGTGTCTTAAGACTGCACCCTGCACTGGTACACCAGATATGAAGAACATTGAGTATATATTGAATTGTTCTCTGCCAAACACAATTAGTTTTGTTGCTGAGGTTGCTGCCTGCTGGCTCAGTTCATTGAAGATTACTCACGCTGCTGCTGTTCCTTGGATGAGGATGAATATTGCAGTCCAATTCTCCTTGGTTGGCTTTAATTTTTTTTTCTTTTCTATGTGGATTTGTCAGCAAAATCCAAACATGAGTGATAATTTTTTCAGTCATACCATAGCAGCAATGGTGCAAAGCATATCAATACTAAAGAAAGGCCATGAGTATATGGATTTCCCCCCCATACAAGTGCTCCTGCTTGACCTCAGATGGCATGAATTTTTGTGCATTTACCATCTCAACTATCTTATCTGGTCTCTGTGCAGGTGAGTGCATGGAGCGCGCTTTGTTGTAGTAAAGGGTGGGCAACTACAGCAACGATATATAGTCATTCTGCATGCTGTGGACTCTTATTTCGACCATCAGCTGCATGGCTTCCCAATATGCTGGGTTACTTTTTTCAGATGGTCTGATTTGCTGACTAATTTGGAACCGTTTAGATGAGCCACTTGATGAGAGTGTTAGCACAGAGTTGAAATTGAGCCGCGATTACCCATCGATTGTCTTGTATTTATTGTTCGTGTTTCTTTGCAGCCTGTCTGCAATACATTCATGTAGCAATAACTATCACAGTTGAGTAGTTTTTTGTAACTGGGTCATGAGATTTTGGTTTGCTGGCTGTGTCTATTTTTTCCTAAGCGCGGTTACTTCTCTTGGGTGTTGGGACTTGTCCAAGTTAGACCGCGCTTACTTAAAATATCAAAGAATGGGCAGCATGGTGGCCGTTCATCAACGGTAGGACGTGTCTTAAGGCCTGTTTGGCCATGTGTTATCATGAGAAAATTGTGCTTTTGAGAAATTTGAAGGTGTTTGGCCAAATTTGAAGTCATGTTATCCTATTAAAAATTTTCTATTATTAGTAAAAATCTTTACTTTTGCTGAAAGCTAGTAATGGATGCTTCCCGCAAAAGTGCTTAGAAGGGAATTTTGCTATTTGATAATGTTAGGCTAAACAGGCCCTTAATTTGTTCATTTGCGTGACATGGGATGGCTCGGGTTTTTGAGCCTACGTGAATCTGCTCGACAGCATCCTCGCACTGATTGGAATTACTGGAAATCAGTGAAAGCATACGCAGTAACTCTCTTATAATCCTTGGATGAAGAAAGAGCTGCGGGGCGATGGGCATAAATGCTAGCTGCATCCTCAAATTTTGTATCCTGGGTTGCGCATGTGATCTGTCAATTTGTTCCCCTTCCAAATGGCTTTGATGGACGACTAACTTTAGATTTTCTGTTTGGGTTCTCAATTTGTGTGGCAGAGGAGCTGATGATCATCGACAGAGACCAGTATATCTAACGGACCAGAATCATTGCCTAACAAGAAAAAGAGCATGCGCAGGATAGGGAGTGTCAACCCCACCAACTATAACTTGTACAAAATCCAGTACATCCCCCCTTGTATTCATTTCTTCTTCCTGTCTTATTAATATAATAAAGTGGGCCTGGTTACTACGGAGCTCAAAACCATGCCAGTCGGTAGATGATTGGGGTAACTCAGAAGAAGTGCAATTACAAATAAAAAAATCAACGCCATCAAGAATCTGTTAGCATGGCCTGTGATTTGTAACCTTGGACACTGCCATCTCTCCCCAGGAGTTCTGTTGTTTGGGCAATTTCCATCAAAGGGGTTTCCGATCGGCTTGTTTTTCAGTCTGATTTTTCAGACTAGTAATCCTTACTGGGGGAGCCGCAATTGGGCTGGCCTGGATGGCCTGGATGATGCCATCGCCATACGCAAGGACCATAAATGACCACCATCTTCAATTTTGTGATGAAGTATCCATCCAGTAAAGAAGATCCTGTCGCCAGTCACATTTTAGGATAAGATCAAGAGCAGTAAAGAGATGGGGGTGATCGACTCAAACTCTGCCTCCTCCAAATTCCTCTTGTGCGTCCTGAGTGTGTCTGTCGGCCGCTTTGTGGGGGGATTAAGATTAATTGGGTTGATCTTAACTCATTTATAAAATTTTAATCCTAATCCATTTATTAACTCATCTACAAAATTTTAACCATAATTCGTTTATAACCCATTCAATAAATGGGTTAATGGGTCATCACTGGTTATGTAAACAGGTTGTTAACAGATTATTTTAACAAACTAATTTATTAGAACTTCATGAAATAAATCAAAACTAGACCCTGAATGATAAAAACAGGAGTAATAATAGCTTGCAAATATACTTAATAATCTTATGAAACGAAATATAATTGGTCCAAGTCTCAACATGTTAATGAAAACCTAAAGAGTAACAACAGCTTGTGTTGCATCAATATAAAAAGTTTAAACACAAAGTTTACATAATAAGATATACTATTAACCAAATCAAGCAATACATCAAACTCAACCAAATAAGTAAATTTTAAACAGATCTTTCAACGCGTCACCAAGTTGGGTAGCTTATGCAGGTCAAACGGATCATTTTATGAGTTATCAATAGTTAACCCTAATTTGTTTCTTTAGATTAAATGGGTCATTAAGTTATTGGGTTGCAATCCATTCAGGTAAAAAGGTCAACCTTAATCTATTTATAAATGGATTGGATAAATGAGTTAGTAGGTAGACCACATCCCTAATTGAGATTATTGCCCAGACATTTTTCTTGTGGCCTGTGGGACAACTATGAGAGTTGGTTGTGTTTAACCTTTTGTATTATTTATTTCGAGAATTTTCACTTTTTTTTTAAAAAAAAAAAAGCCATTCTATTTATTTATCCGACATTTATCATTTTATTCTACTGTTTTCTGCATTCTCTTAGAAAAAGAGCTCAAAAAAAAAAAAAAAAAAAACACCAATGCTCATGACTATGTTCTTACAAGATTAAAGTGGATTTTAAAAAAATAATAATTTAGAGTACGTTTTCACAATTAGTTCGCAGGAATTGCGGTCTGAATCTTCTCCTGTCTTGTAACTTCCAAGTCGTGTTACCCGAATTAGAGAAAGTGACTTCCCAAGCACGGGGGTTGGCAGGTCAACTCCCAGATGCACGTGCAATTAATTCCTCAAGCTGTTGAAGATAGGGAAAGCCCAAACAATGCACAATAAATATTGCAGCATCCCAATTTTGGTCTAAGGCAAGGGCAAATTGTTGGGGGCCACTCCCTTGATTTCAGGGATTTTTCATCCACTTGCTTGTAGTTACCACCCATGTGCAGTCGCTTTTTTGACGTGTAGGAAAAGATTATGTGTTTCTTTTTTGTTTTTGTGTATTATTTTCTTACATTGCTTTTTAGTAAAGCCGGTTTTACTAAAATTTTCCACGTGATGTGTCTTTCCAAGCCCCCAGTCATATGCGCCCGGGCGACCATTTTTTAAATTTCACAATTGGTAGACTAAGTTTATTAAACATATGTGTCAATTTTTACCATTTTGAGAAATTTTCATTTTTTTGAAAATTTTTAAAAAACAATGACATTTTTAGTAATTTTATAATAAACTTAAATTAACAGTTATATAAATAATAAAATAATAAAAAAGTTCATATGCTCTAGGCACCATCTTTCCAATTGATCATGATATTTTAATTAGATTATACCAATTATTATACCCTTTTTACATGCTTAACTATAATTTTAAAAAAGCCTTTTTAATCCGCAATTACAAGATTTAGTTGAAATTGCATGCTTATAATGACTCTTACAAACTTTAAATAAGTTTTCCTAAAAATTACAAATGTGTTATTAGGATTAAAAAAATTTTAAATAACCAAAAAATCTCTATAAATAAATAAAACTACAAAAATGCAAGAAAATAACTTTAAAAAATAAACATTTTATTTAAAAAATTTTCTCATGCAAGGAATTTCTTTTAAATTTTGAGGGTATTTTTAAAATACATTTTTCATATTTTAAAGGTATTTTCTTGCTTTTATATTTTTATTTTATTTACAGGAATATTTTCCTCATTAAAAAATTAAACACTAACCGCTACATCTATAATTCCAGGAAATTTGTGTAGGAAATAAATGTAAAATTGGCAAGCCATGATATGCCTGCAAGACCAAAAGCACATTTGAAGAACCCTTTCAAAAATCGTCATCATAAAAAAATTCAAAAGTACGCATGTAAAAATGAAGTGAACCATGAGGCACCAAAGCATTTTATTGCTAGAATTTAGGTAACTTTTTAATCAAAATAATTTTTATGGCAAAAAATAAGCATGAATAAATAAATTATACAATTAATTTTTTTATTACGATGGATTACAAATTTTACAAATAAATAGCACGCTCCCGCCGTTACTCAAGAGTAAGCCTAGGGCACAACTTATACGTTCGATCCTGACATAACTAAAAACTATAGATATAAAAACAAACATTATATGAGCCTAAGGGTATGTTTGATAATAAGCAAAAGTTATCAGGTTAAAATTTTTTAATCAAAGACTTTTCACTCTCCACAACGACCCTATTTTTTAATCATTTCTTCACATGTTTCTATACAATTACTCTATTTTTCAATCATTTCTATACAACTACCAACACAATTAACTTATCTATTTCAATTTTATCGTATTTATTCTTCATCATTACCCTTATCATATCACATTATTTAACAACGTTTACTTTTTATAAATTTTCATCAAAAGCTTTATCCATTCCCAAACACACCTTAAGGTGTTAGGTACGCTAGTGCTCATTCCGGGCAAATGTCTCAGCTGTCCAAGTATCAAATTCAAATTCAAGTGGAGAGCTTTGTCTCCCACTTTAGGAGTGTGATCGCCTATATAGAAAATCTTTTGCATGGAATATCTATTAAGCCAACAATTAAAAATATGTACTTTCAGATAATTAAGTAGTAAATAAAATTAAAAATATGTACTTTCAGATAATTAAGTCGTAAATATATAGCTTCCAAATGGAACAAGCAAAAAAAAAAAAACCAGAAATTGATGAAAATTTTCAATGGAGCAGATTCGGTTCCAATAGCTTTTTGCGGGTTAACATCAATAGGGCAGGACTTCCTATCCATCCATCCTAAGCTCAATAAAAGCAATCTTATCCTCGTATTTGAGCACATTCATTGTTATGCATGTCCAATAAAATGGTTAATGTGATGCATAGCAAAATCGCCACAAACCTTCTAGTGGATCCCACTGCCAAAAGTAGCAGCCTGACTAGTGGGTGGGTAGAAATCCAATTGACTAATTATTATAGCCATAGCAAACTATCCCAAAATGACGAATAGGAAGCCAGTCAACTAGAAGCCATCATTGTGCCAAAAATCTGATTTCGAGAGCATTTACATACATGGACCCCGTTACTCTGATGGTATAATGCAAGGTTTATATGTTTTGTGCTACACCCAAACCCAAAAATAAAAAATGGCAAGAACTTAATCCCTGATGTTGTATGACTCTAACATACGAGTAATTAATTGCGTTTTAACACATGTATTGATGTGTTTTAACATCTTGCAAAATAGGCTCCGTAAGGTTCAAATCTTTGTAAAATGAACTGTGAGATTAACACAAGACAGCTTAAAAGTCTCTTTCTTTCACATTTATGAAGTTGAGAACTCCCTAAAACAGCTTCAAAGGATTTTTTTTTTTCTTTTAAAAACCCTTTTTTGGGTTGAGTTGAAAATCATAAGCACATAGGATTGATTTTGCAAAGATCTAAAACTCAGAAAGTCTCACACACTTGTTAAAACGTAATTGTACAATATTCTTAACGTCTGTTTTACAAAAATTCCTTGTGTTATGCCATCCATTTTCCTCTAGCGCCTTCCTCAAGCAACACCAGCTTAGCAATAGTATTATAAGTGGCTACAAATACTTTACTTTCTCATGGGGCTGGTTTTTTGTTCTTACAAGTCACCTTCATGAGAATATCCTTAGCCTCTTAGCAAAGGTTACGAGGAAATTGAAGTGTTTACTTTTTTTATAAATACATATCTATATATATATCTATATATATATATATATATAACAGTCCACAATCTGGCAAATTCTATTTTCCAATCAATGTGAGCCCACAGGTTCTATACCAAAACAAAATGAAATCCAGGTATAATTGAAAATTATTTTCTGAGAAAAGGCGGCTTTCAAAGGAGGTCCATCAGGCACCAGCGTGGAATCTACTACTTTTTTTGTATTTTCCAAGAAAGCAAAATATACCCATTTTAATGGGGGATCTTTGCCAAAAGGATAAAAGGTTTTGGCAGATCTCTCCAATCAATGGCTGACGTTTTCAGGCAGCATCAGTCCGGGATTGAAAAACCTGGTGGCCGGAATCTGCTTATGCTAATTGTTACATCCAATGTTTTGAGGCAGCATCGGACTGGTGAAGACCCGTTTTAAACCGTGATATTAATATAAAATGAGTTGTGATGTAGCGCATGCAGGTGCAAAAACTTATGTTTTAATATTTTTATTAAAAAAAAATTTATATGACTATTAATTTAGATGTATTTAATATGTTTATCATTTTTTACCATTGTGGAAACTTTTAGATATTTATTTTTGATTTTTTAAAATTAGTGGCATTCAAACAAGGCTAAGCTACCACAGTAGGATCGTTCATTGAAACGTCGGCAGCTATTTATCTTCCATTGGCTGGGTGCTGTAGGGATGTCTCCAACACCTCCTCGATGACAAGCCTCTTGGGATAGATGTCTTCCTTTACAGGGGAGGTCGTCAGCCGCTTTCTGAACTGCTAGGTCGACAACAACTACAAGCTGAAGATGATTCAACTCCTCTATTGCGGAATCCTTTCTTGCAAACCTCTGAAGAGTGACAAAAACTCCATGATCAAAAAAATATTAAAAAATAAGTTAAATGCACCTACTACACTGAGGCTAGATGCACCTGGATGCATGCAGTCACGTTTGATATAAAATAATTTTAAAATACTTATTGTATAATTTATTAAGAATTTATTCAAAATTTAAAATAATTATATATCATCGTGTTCTATAAGTATAAAATGAAACATATATGTAAATTATTGTGCAAATCGAACATTGAAATTTAACATTCAAGGTTGTATTTCATATACTCATAAACTCTATGCTATGTTTGCTATTGCGGGTATGGGTATACTCATTGGAGAGTCTAAACGTAAGAAAGGCATAGGGAAAGTTAAGATGGAAAATTAAAAATAAATTTCATATATACCCACATAGTTTCATCAATATTGCAGATATACCCATATAGTTTCACAAATTGCATATTACCCCCACAGTTTCACTGAAATTGCTTATTACCCCCATGTCGTTAATCGTCGTCAATATCTGCCGTTATATTTTCAAAAATGACGAAAATATTCTCATCTTCATAGGGGTGATATGCAATTTTGTGAAACTATGGATGAAGGCATTTTCATCATTTTTCAAAAATATAACGACGGATATTAACGGCGTTAACGGCGTGGGGGTAATACGCAATTTTGGTAAAATTATGTGGGGGTAATATACAATTTGTAAAACTACGTAAATATATCTACAATATTGATGAAACTATGTAAGTACATGTGTAATTTACCCGAAAATTAATTCAATTTCGAGTTTGTAGGCCGACCGAACCGTGGTTGGACCAATTTTTACTGTCCACCCAATGGTCCAACCGCTTCAAAATCAGACAACTGTTATCCAACCGGATCGAAATTCCTACGGTTTACGGTCAGGCGGGTCCAACCGTCTGGTCTGGTTTTTAAAACTGGTTACGTCCTCCGATTCAATCCAACTGTTTTAGAAGCACCTAGATTGAGAGAACTGAAAAAAAGGGGGACAACTTTCTGAAGCCATTTGCATGGAAAGCTATTTCCAATCCTTTTTCTCCTTTTTTGGTTTCTGCTTCACGATAAAATTGCACGGTTTCCTGATTTTCCTTTTTTATTTCATGTGGACACAAATCTACAGACAGCAACTTGCCTCATGAGGCCAGCTCAACTTATCTGTTCAAAAAGGTTCCCTTGACCAGGATTTCATACGCTCCAACTTGTGTGTTTATATATATATATATAAACAGCTCACAATTTGCATGGATGATGTTTTAATAATAGGTTATAATTGAAATCCACGATAATAATGAATGAAGGTACAACTTGGGTCCCGTTGAGCAGAGTTCGAGAAATTTTGAAAATCTGAACAGGGGACTCGGTTCTTTTTAATATATAAACAACTTAAACAACGTTTTTCATACATGTAATTTATATTATTTATCTTATGTTTTAAATACATGTTTGTCATGTTAAAATTTCATCAGTTGTATATATATTATATTTATTTTTATATTACTTCGCTTTACGTTGGTAGTTCTCTTATGTTAACTTATTTTTAAAAGATAAACTTTCTTCCAAAAGTATTTTATACATTGTTATCTTTTTATATATTTAATTTGATGTATACTACTATTCTTGCTTACATGATTTGTTAGTTATTACATATTTATATGTAAATTTACATTTATTACTCTTAATTCAAATAGAGGCCTGCCAACTCGAATTTAAACTGGATTTGTAATAAATAGGATTAGAGTGTAGGTTTCGCAAAATCATATTAGAATCAGAGTTAAAGTTTAGATTTTAGAAATAAAATTAAGATTAAAGTTTTTTTTTTTGATAAAAAATTAAGATTAAAGTTAAGATAGAAGCAAATGTGATTTTCGTAAAACTGAGTTGCACACTGGTTATGAATTTATTTGCGGCCTATACAGCAACAGTAGCTAAGACTCTGAATATTCAAACCTACTTTCTAAACAACTTCATGCTGAGGAGACCCATTTTGGTAAAGATCATTTTTTAAAAATGTCCCCAGAAAATTAGAGAATTTATTTTGGGAGACGCTTATTGTATTTTCATCTTATCAAATTTCCTGTCTTTTCCGGAACCAATTTTGGGGATTTTCTAGCCCATGGGCTTGTGGGAATGGAGCTATAGGAGCGTTGAAATCGTTTAAAGTGAAAGATGTCACCAGATTTTGGCGTCCTTGTCACAACTAAAAAAGGTCGGAGTATTTATTTACACCCCACCGCACCCCACCTTCTGATGCATTCGCCACTTCCATCCGTCGAACCTTTTTCAGGTGGACCATGTAAAATTAGTGGGGAGAAACGACCAGTTTTCCAAAATAAAATAAAATAAGAAGAAAAAAAATGTGTCGCCTTGTGGTGTTTGTGGCATAGGGCTCTGCAGCATTTCCAGGTTCACGTGTCGAGCTGCACCTACCTCACAACTCATTATCCGTCTGTTCATCTGGTGGACCATCAACAGTATCCCCAATTGCTAAAATTTTTTCTTCTTCTTCTTTTCTTTTTTTCTTTTTTTTTTTTTTTTGATTGAAACCCCAATTTTCTTTTTTGATAGACAGATTTATCTTCCCGCTTTCCATTTTCTGACAGCTTGATTTGGACCGCCCGTTCGTTGTGCATCCTTACTTGTGGGATGGCTGCAAGGAGTCCCCACACGTGCACCACAAGGAAGCCTGCTGCTTACAAATCTCCGTGCAGTAGCGCGTACGAAGAGAGACAGGGCTTGTTTGGACGGCCGCAAAAGGACGACTAACCCATGCAATAATCTCCAATAGACAACCGCAAACAAACGACGTAAACGGGAAATTTCTAGTGGTGGCATCGATTCTTGCCGGGGCAATAACAATGAAAAATAATTCAACTCTGCCCCCGGCACGCTGTTTCTTCATTTTTGGACCCAACATGTCCTTGCAACTGTCTAAAATCGGAATTTACGTGGGGTGTGTGTGGTGATAAATTCAGAACTCCGATGTGACTAACAACCCATTGAAATTTTCGATTAATTTAGCAACCCATAAGAGAAAATGGACGTTTATTCTATGTAAATCGTTTGTCCTAAATTGACAATTTAAAATAAATATGTTTTCGTACGGGGATAGCATTTTTGTTAGAATGAATGCTCTTTTAAGTTTTTTATTTAATGAGTTCCATATCTTGATCAAATAACCGTTACCAAATGCAGTCAATGACTTGAATTTAATAACATAGTGTTGGGAAATTTCAACAATCAATAACCATCACATCGGTGGAAAAGAATCAAGACCCAACTAAGAATAGCATCCAGTAATGCTTGAATGAATAATATTCTACATGCTAGTGATCATTTCCTGACGGTCCATCGCATAGTATAATGTGGCCCACATGAGCAGGGGAACGAAATATCCTGAAAAGCCACACGTGTGTGGCTTAGAATGGTTGTAAACAGGTACGTTACCCAAGTGTACGGGCAGATGCTCTCGATCTCACGCTTCAACCACTCCAAATCCTCCACTTGGCCTCCCAGTGGAAGACACGTTGATCGTTTTTATACGCTTTTCAATCGAGTGGCGGCATGTCACACGTGTCATCCGTTGATTGCGCACTAACATAGGAAGTAGAGAATCGTAGCGGACACGTGTGAGTAGAAGAGAGCCAACCGGATCTTGGCACCTTTTGAAGGATAGAAGAGGTCCTGGGATACTGAAGATTGTGCTCCTGTCGCCCCAATAATGAGGTTCCACGACCCACCATTTCATCATCTGTGCCGTTCATTTGGCAAATGTAAGAGAATGCATGGAGGTCCAAATAAGGGGAGTAAAACAAAAAAAAAAGTTAGTTTGCATGGATCAATGATGTTGGGTGTAAGATACTCTGTTTTCCACTGAATGCATGGCACGTGTCTGGTGGGTTTCATTTTAGATTGGCCACGGAGATGTATGGGGTGCGCACCCCTGCCTCCCATCTCAGCAATAGCTTTCCTTGCTTAACGAACTTGCAGCGACAGAAAATGCCCCTGGAGTTTTCCATGAGATTGTCAGCTGCGATGGATGATTCCAGCGTGTTTCCCGAAAGCAAGTGACTGAGTTTGCCTGTTGGTTCACCGGCACAGGGTAGCAACCTTGCTTCTCTTCGTTTTCTTTTTCATTTTTAATCATATGGTTTGCATCTATTGGTATCAATCTTAATGAGATGCAGTTTAATGTACCTTCATCTATATTTTCTACTTTTTATAATTGATAAATATTCATTCCATTCGTTATATTGATAATATATTTATTCTATTCATTATATTTAGCATCATTTATTTAGCTAGTCAATTAAGTTTCATCAAAATCAAAAATGAATAATAACTGCATTTCCTTTAAAATTTTGGATATATTTATGTGAAAATTATGAAAAATACTTAGATTCATTAACATATGTATATTTTATAAAATAATTTATTCATATAGTAATAATATTATAAATGGTTTAAACATTAAAAATAAAACTTTAAAATTAATATTTAGTATTAAATGATTTTATTATATTAATTTAATATATTTGTAGAAAAAGCTCATCCACATGATACTAGACAAATGATAATGGTTTCATAATGATATATATGACACGATAATTGAAGTAAAATTTTCATCAATCATTAATTTTGTAATTCCATAAAATTTCTCATCAATCATTGAAGCAAAACTCAATCTTAGAAACCTATTTTAATCTCTAGGAAAATTTATACATCTAACTTTATTTTTTTAAAAAAAAAATTTCCAGTTTTGAAATAAGTCCTTATTGTATATTGTGCATAAGGAATCTTGATTCCATGGGATCTCTCATTCGTCAAATCTAAAATTTCATTTTAAATTTTTTTACACAATTATTATCCTAAGTATATGTAAAGTCGAAGTTAAAAATGATTAAAATACAGTTATATTTGAAAATTTTCAAATATATATACATATATTCAAAGAAAGTGAAACTCAATATATAAGTTAAATATAATTGTATAAAAAAATAAAATGAGGTTTTCAGCTAGACGCATGAGCATGCCTCTTACATAATTTCCTTGCTTATGCTGTGGATGTATTAAATGCAACAATTTAGAAACAAAATGGAAAAAATCATGGTAAATAACATAACCTTGAATCAATAGATAAAAAGGTGAGAATCATGCAAATTTTGAAGAAAAACCTATATCATAACCACACAAAACTGAGAATTACATTTTTATTATGGAATCAAAAGATTTTATTTGATAGTCAGCTCAGGACTAACACAACTGGCAAAGAGTTCTATTTTCGTGCAGAAAGTTCGGATTTCAAGTTTCAATATAAGAAGTTTATCTTCCATTTTAGGAGCAATGTCTTTATAGGTAAAAGATATAAAATAATGATTGACAATATTGAGATTTGCGGTAAATCTGAAAGTTTATGTCAGTGTCTTCTTTATTAGTTTTTATTACTTGAAATAACACTGTATCATTTGTCTAATTCTCGGTGCTACTGTTTATGAACTCACAACCAACTTTTTTTAAAAATATTTTTATATCCAAATTTTGTTCTCCTGTATCCTTCTCATGGGTGTGACCATCTTTTTTATGGGCTTCCATATGAAGGGACTAGATCTTGTTCACGTGCATTCGCCTTAAAATAGAATTCAACTATAGACAAGTTACTTTAAATGGAATCTATTTGCACAATAATTTAATACAGCAAGAAGCCTGCAAGTCCCACAACAACTGCCTTCAATTTGTATTTGTAATGCTTTTTGCCCTACTTTCCTATTTTTCATAGGCAAAATCAAAATCCCAATTGCAATCATCATCTCCTTGAAGATTAGCAAGCCAATATTCAATTACACAAATTTCATACTGAAATCACCATCTATAGTTTCTAACACAATTTGCATCATATTTTCCAAAGTGGGGTGGATTGGCTAAAAATGTTGTTTTACTTGTCTTTCGAACCACGCCACTTTTGATTAATCAAATTAAACTATTATTTTTAATAATATTTATTTAATTAAAATATTAAAAATCACTTTGATTAGATACTTTAGTGAATCCCAATAAATATGCACTCATAAAATTGATCTAATTTTGAAAGAGCCTACTAAAGTATTCAAACAAGAGGAAGTTTAATACCTTAGCTAAATAAGTATTATTAAACATAGCAACAACCTTAATTGATCAAAAATGGCATGATTTGCGAAAACTAGGCTTTTTAACATTTTCAGCAACAGGTTTTGCTCCTCCTTTCAAACTTCATCTTCTTTATGAGTGGTAATTCAATGCACTCAGGTGCAAAATCATTTTTTAAAAAAATTTTGAAATTTTTTTATACAACCGCTAATCTAAGTATACTTAATTTATAAGTCATGTTTCATTATTTTTGGAGATATGAATATATTTTTTTATTTTTAAAAGCAAGAGAATTTTTAGTCATTTAAATGATTAGAATCCTCTTGTTTGTAAAAATGTTATTTATCTCCAAAAATGATAAAACTTAATACATATGTTTTTTTGATAGGCTATTACAAATCAATTAATAATTTTATAAAAAAGTTCCAAAAAAAAATTTTTTTAATGAGTTTTCCAGTCGGGTGAACTTAAGTTTCAAGACTACTTTTTTATACCCACATGTACACCAATTAAAATGATATATCTTATTGTGTACTCTCATTATTCTTCTAAATTAGCTTAATCTTGTTTTTATTTAGAAATCAAGAATCTCACATCAAAGATGTGTTTGAGAAGTGATAAAATTTTTAGAAGAAAATAATGTAATATAATAGAGATAATGTAGATGGGTGAACTAAATAAAGGTTAAATAAATAAGTTCTTTGTATAATTTTTTTAATAAAAAAGTTAGTTCTATAGTTATTTATATATAAATAATTGAAAAGTATGTAGGAAGATGTGAAAAAATAATTAAAAATAAAATAACTGTGAAGAGTAAAAAAAAATTTAAATTGAAAATTTTGAGATATTTTCGGATTCCAAACACACCGGAAGCCAGGTGAAGCAAGCTATTCCCATCCACCGCAACGTGCAGCGTCTTATTTAAATTGTATGCACTCGCCGCTGCTGATTCATAAAAGCGGCAAGTGGGAGAAAAACAAAACACGCTAGCGGAAACGCAACCGATAAGATTATCCAGCTCAGTCTCGCTTTAAATATTTGTAAGAGACACTTCGTAATTGTCCACTATTTGTTCATCCAACCGTTCGTTTCCTTTTTTTTTTTTTATGTTCCATTTGGAACCTTACATTATAAAATTGTATTTTCTTCATTTCATTTTTTATAAATTAAGCCCATACAAGAGACGCCACTCTCATTAAGTTTCGAAGAACTCGGAAGAGCTGAGAAATCGCTCAAAACTAGTACAAAACCAGGGTACACTCCAACCGTTCATTCCGATTTCTCACTAAAATGAAAGACGCATATAATTTTTGAACGAATTCGATGTCGTTTACATATATCGAGGAAAACCGTTCTGAGATGATAATGAATCCAACGGCTAAAACAAAGATGCTGCACGATGACGCTGCTGGGCGTCGCTCATGATCGTCTTTTTCCTCTTCAACGAGCAGCGTCTCTCTTCGACAAACAAACTTTATACAGAAGCAGGCTTGCATTAGATATTATAACTTAATGAAACATTTAACTTTTAACTAAAGGCGTGTCTCCAAAGTAATATAACTTATTTTTTAAAAAAATTATTGTAAAAGTTTTTAAAATTGAAGAAAATAATATAATATAATAGGAATAATAATTAATAAAAAGAATAAAATTGCATTAGTAGTTACATAGAAATAATTAAAAAGTATCTTATAGTTGTATAAAAAGAAGTGAAAAAATAATTAAAAATTAAGATATTTGTGGAGAATAAAAAATTTTAGGTTTTTTAAATGTAGCCAAACATACCCTAAATTACTTGGTTATAAAATCGGATTTTGATACACGGCATCCGGGTGCACTTAACCTCAATGCACTCTCGTGCTTTAAGATATTTTTTAATTTTTTTAAAAAAAGTTCATACAACTGTTAATCTAAGTGTATTTAACATGTGTATCAATTGTTTATCATTTTTGAAGTATTTTAAGTTTTTATTTTTTATTTCTGAAAATCAATGGTTTTTTAGTCAATTTAAATTACCTAAAATTCTACTAATTTTCAAAAATAAATATCTAAAAAATTCCAAAAATGGTAAAAATTAATACACAGGTTAAATATACTTATATTAACAATTGTCTAAAAAAAATTTAAAAATTTTAAAAATAGATTAAATGCACCTGGGTGCACTTAACATCAATGCACACGAGTACATTTATCCCCAACCATATAAAATCTACCAACATTATATGTTTATAACAAATGTCCATTTGCGCATAATTTTTTTATGGAATCCATTTGTACGTAATTAATTTCATGCAATCTAGTCGAACATCAAATCCATAAGCCCTTTGAGGAAAAGAATGTTCAAAATGTCTTTGATATTAAATTTAATTAAAACAAAATATCTCACCCAAGATAAAAGATATTTCTTCAAAAAGGGTTTTTCGCATCCAAACCTATAAATTTAGTTCTAAACTGTGGGTGTTTTTGCAAAATTTGTCTTCATACCCGTGAAGTTTAAATGCAATGGAAGACATATCGCTTTATTTTTTAAATAAAATGACAAAAGCACAAAAAAATTTAAAAAATATTTGTAAAATAATTTTTGTATTTAAAAGTATTTATAATTTATATATTTTAGGGGTTTAATTTTTGTCATTTTCAAACGTGTAGCAGGGATATGGCTGGCGACGCGTGCGAAGCAGGCTGGCCGGCGTTCTTTCTCGATCTTCGCATTAACTTTTGGTGCGGTGAGAGACGCAACGTGCAAGTGGGGACATTTTCCCGAGCGGATTAGAAGAAGACACACGCTCCTGTCTTCTAGCATATCGACAAAGGCACCCCTTTCCTAACAAATGCAAACCCCAAAGCATACACTAAAATAACCTGGCCTTTGATTGAAAAGGTTAGATGGATGATAAGTTTCCTACAATACTAGGATTAAAAGAACAAAATTCTAGTGGCCCAAATATCAGGAGAGAAAAATTGAGACAAAAGAGTCCAAACCATCGAGATTCCCAATGTTTTTCTCTAATTCTAGTTTTGCTTTTCAAATTTTTTAATGGATGGCCTGGATAAATCGATCAAGATAATAGGACCCAATTATCCAGCCTCCAATTGCGAGATTGGTACACCTGGCACCGTATTCCTGCAGCTTTTTTTACTTTCAGCGTAGGCTTCAATCTCCGTGATGTTTTGCAACCGAGCAGGTACGAAGAGAAAAAAAATGCACTGCCTTGCTCATTAGTTATTTGCATGAAAGGTTTCCCGTCCATTGCGTGTTCGGGATGCGAAAAATGTAGTATGGGATGGAAATTTTCATATCTACAAAAATATTTTTCTCATATTTTATACATAATAACTTAATTTTCTCATTGTTATATTACTTTTCTATTACTTTTATTTATTTTCAATATAGGATGTGTTTGGGAATAAATAAAATTTTTGATGAAAAGTTATAAAGAGTAGAAGTTGTCAAATGATGTGATATAATAATAGTAATTATGAGAAGTAAAGATGATAAAATTAAAATAGATAGGTTAGTTGTATGGATAATTGTGTAGAAAACGATTGAAAAGTAAGATAGTTATGTAGGAAAGTGTGAAAAAATAATTAAAAAATATAATAGTTATGGAGAATGAAAAGTTTTATATTGAAAAGTTTTAACTTAACATTTTCTATCAATTGTCAAACACACTCATAATTTCTTCCCTTCCTTCCGGTGCAATGCCATATCTATTCTCCTCCTCTCATTCCAATCTCATTTTATAATCTTAAAGGGTGTTTGTTAACACTTAAACTTTTTTAAACTAAAAGTTTTCAAAATTATTAAAACAGCATCCCAACATTCTTATGGAAATTTTATAATTTGGCGTAAAATATTTCTTATAATTTAAATGATAATAAACATTACTTGCAATAAATTGGCCGCGGTTCTTTTTCAATTTTCAATTAGTTTTATTTTTTCATCAGCTTATTTTATGCTTTTTGGGGCTTTTCCTTGAGAATAATATTTAACATCTTTTTCCATCCAAATTTTCGCTGAGTACAAACATTAAAAATGCGCATTATAATCCCCGATAAAAAAGTGCGTAATGACTCATTTGATCTAATTTGAAAACCATGATAATGGGGTTTTTTTTAATTTACAAGTTATCAATCCTTAAAAACTGTGACGATTCCAAAATCCGGAGCTTACATTCTCACCGAATATTTCAAGCACGTGTAGATGGCTGATAAGTGATCATCCGCACATGTCCGCGCACAGAAGTGCTCGTCTGGCTGCTGTACCACGAAACGTGCGACATAGGTGCTTGACTGCAGGAACGCGAATTGTAACGGTCCACAAATTGTCGGACGATGGTTAGCATGCTAATCATAACTGAAAACCGTCTCAAGACTGCAGCCCGCGGACTATCGCAGCCGCTCCGTCCCGCCCAACTGCTGCAAGTCAACCGTTCGAAAAAAATGGGCGATTTTGTCGAAAAGCCGCCAAACCACGGGACAGATAACCTTTCGGCCTGTGAGTTAGCAATAACCGGCGCAGCCCTTGCATTCGAACTTCCCTTTCAAAGGAAAAGAACTGCACGCAAAATACTCTTCCAACAATTATTAAGGCCTAAATTTTTTTTTGTCCAACCATATGAACTCTCAGCCACTTTTTCTATAAATATCAACCTTCCCCTCCTTCCAGTCACACGGAAATTATGTCCTGTGTATCCTTAGTTTCAATATTTCATCAAACGTATATTTGATATTTAATAAACCAAAATTTTTTTGTGTGGAACTTTTTTTTATCTGTAAGTTATCTTATTTTTTATTTAATTTTCACATCTTTTTACGTCGCTAATTTGCTTCCTAAATACTTATTCACAACTTTTTATACAATTACATTATCTATTTTAATATTACTTTCTTTAATCCTTATCATCACATATCACATCACATCACTTTATCCCATTTAAAAAAATTCTCGATTTTTATCAAATACCAAATAATCATTAAAAGTTTAAATCATCTAAAAAAATCACAAGATTGGGGATTACAGAGACATTAACGAACTAAAATTAAACTATAAAATAAATACGAAAATTTATAGGAAGGTGTTTTTGGCAATCATATGTTTATATGGATAAAAAAGTCTTTCCTCCTTTTATTTAGTATTAAGTTGTTAATCTGACACTATTCTATTTTACCTTTATGCAGTTTTACAATTAATGCTATATTTATTTTTATGAAGGGTAATATCATTTATGCTATTTTAATTGTATTTTTGTTTCTACTATCAAATCAAAAATGCAGTTTCATGCTTTTCAGTTAACATGATTGGAAAAAAAATTCCTTGAGTGTGGATATCTTATTGGTTGAAGGGCTTGAATGTTATGCACAAGCCACATGTGTGAACGTTGGAGTGCTTGAATATAACTCATATATATAAAGAGTGCAACTGCATCATAATTATAGTGCAGTTACCCTGCACTTGAATATAACTCATATATATATAGAAAGATATTCAGGTGCAGACATCTGCATTGTAAGCTACAGTGTAGTTGCCTCGGAAATACTCCACGTGATCATAAAATTGTAATATATTACATCTATTGTATTTTAAATTACGTATTCTATTACCATATTTAAAAATGATATAAATTCAATATAATAAAATAATTTGATGTAAATAACAACTTTAAAGTTATTTTTTCGACATACAAACTATTTCTTATATAATTTATATAGATAAATAATTATATAAAATATCAATACATTTAAGACACGTGAGACCCATTTTTTGCCAAATGCACTATGCAGGTAAATGCATAGAAACATATCTCATATATACATACATATATATATAT
The DNA here is from genome assembly GCA_035584095.1 of Annona squamosa. Taxonomy (NCBI): domain Eukaryota; kingdom Viridiplantae; phylum Streptophyta; class Magnoliopsida; order Magnoliales; family Annonaceae; genus Annona; species Annona squamosa. The sequence goes on from JAXCLR010000001.1 coordinate 58,210,197, forward strand.
ACCTATTTTGGTACAGCGCACCTACATCGGAACAACAATACATTTAACAAAAAATGAGTCTTACACGTATTAAAATTCAAGGAGATTTTATACAATCATTTATCTATATATAAATTTTACAACGAATTATTTATATGTTAAAAAACTACTTTCAAGTTGTTATTTACATCAGACTATTTTATTAGGTTGAATTTATACTATTTTTATATAGGATTCATACAATATCCTATTATGATAAAAATTAGTATGATAATATAATACATCATTCTAAATATAAATGAATGGAGTAGATTGGGATTTTATGATCATGTGGGGCATATTTTGATGTAACTGCACCATAATTACAGTACAATTACACTGCGCTTGAGTATAACTCATATATATATAGAGAGATATTCAAGTGCAGGCACTTGCACTGTAAGCTACAGTGCGGTTGTCTCAAAATGGGCTCCACATGATTATAAAATTATACTCTACTCTATCTATTGTATTTAAAATTATGTATTCTACTATCATATCAATTTTCATCCCAATTAGATATGGTATGGACCCCAATTAAAAATAATATAAATTCAATATAAGAAAATAATTTGATGTAGATAACAACTTTAAAGTTATTTTTTCGACATATAAATTATTTCCTATATAATTTATAGAGATAAATAATTGTATAGAATATCAATACCTTTAAGTACATGTGAAACCCATTTTTTGCCAAATGCACTGTAAGTCATGATGCAAGTAAATGCATAGAAACATATCTCATATATATATATATACACACACACACACATACTTGTTTTGGTGTAGTGCACTTGCACTGGAACAATGGTATATTTTACCAAAAATGGATCTCACACGTATTAAAATTAAATGAAACGTTATACAATCATTTATTTATATATAAATTTTATAGAGCATGATTTACATATTAAAAAAAATATTTTAAAGTTGTTATTTATATCAAGTTATTTTATTACATTCGATTTGCACTATTTTCATATGAGATTCATACACATATCTCATTATGATGAAAATTGATATGGTAATGAAATACATCATTCTAAATATAAGTGAGTTGAGTAAATTATAATTTTATGATCATATGAGACCTATTTTGATGCAACTATACCAAAATTACTTTGTGGTTTTACTGCACCACAATTATGATGCAGTTACCTCAAAATAGATATGACATGATTATAAAGTTATAATCTATTTCACCCGTTATATTTAGAATTATGTATTCTATTATCACATCAATTTTTATCTCAATTGGATACTTGTATAGACCCCATATGAAAATGGTACAAATTCAACATAATAAAATAGTTTGATGTAAATAATAATTTTAAAGTTATTTTTTTAGCATGTATATATATAATGCTCCGCTTCTAGAAGCAAATTTATGCAATATCCTTAATTTTTAATATTTTGATTCTTGATAAAAAAAAATATAATCTACTTATTATGTTGTACGTCATTTGCTTATCTAGGATATCAAGTTTCATCCTCATCAAGTATGTTTGTGGACCGCATCTATTGAAATATGTATATATATTCGTGTTTAAATTATAAAAAAAATATTTAGATTCATTCATACATGTATCAGAATGTGATTATACTTAATAGAATCATTCATCTGCATGGTTATAGTATTTTAGATGTTTTATATGTTAGAAACTATTTTAAACTTGATATTAATATTAAACTATTTTATTATATTAATTTTACATATTTATAGATGAGACCCGTATGAGCTGGAGGCTAACTTTAATTTTAACATATTTTAAAAGTTTATTAATCATATATATATATAAAAGTTTTAACCCTAAACCTAAATCATTTAAGAATAAAATTGTAGATTGACAACAAGTTAAATAACAAAAATGAGGATAACAAATCATTTAAAATATAATTAAAAATAAAAGTAAAAATAAAAATTATTTAAAGTATAATCATAAGTACTTGATGTTAATAATTAATTGAAGTTAAATTTTAAAACATCAGTTTTCATATATGTTATTCAGTAGAATATCATAACTTGTGAAATAAACATAAAAATATTGAACTTTATAAATTATAAATAGATTTTAAGAAATGACGGGTTCAACGGCAGATTGGCAGTTAATACAAACTTAACCCATAAGCATAAATTTATTTATTTAAGACAGTTTTAAAATATCAACTCTAATTTACCACAAATCAGATTGGGTTGGATTGACCGGGCAATGGGTTAGCTCTACCCCGGGTTATACCCCTCCCGTAGTCCCGTGGACTGTCGATCTTTAAGTTGATCGCCGCGTCGTTGTGGTCGGCTCCGCGCCGCGTGGGACCCAGCGCGTGCGAATAATGCGACGACGAAGCTTCGGGAAGAAATGCATCAAATTGGAAGGTGGGGTGTTAAAATAAATAATCCTGAATCGCCTAGGATCTCACGTGGACGCATCCTGTCCGTTCATGTAACGCCAAATGCCGTCCGCCACCGATGATCCATTGATACTCCAAGGTTCATGGGCGCAAATTACATAATAAATATGAGTGGGCCCGTCACAGGTTGGCCGCAACCCAAGATATATTATTTGCGACGACAGCATTGGTGGGGACATCTCTACGCATCAGACAATATTACTCAAATGTTCCAATTTCAGCTGAGCTAGGCATTGTAGCCTGAGGAACGAGGGGAAGAAGCGTCCATTTCATCCAAGGGTGCGCATGGAGTGTGATGGTATGCCAGAGTAAGAAATAGCACAAGTGAAAGCAATGGAATTTTGAGGGAGGATAATATAGAGAACCAGACATAGCTTGCACGGGTTGCATTTTAAAGAAGTGTATCACATCTAACTTATTTTTAATATCTAAATAATTAATTGCATTGTAATTAAAACATAACATCATAAGATCAAATTTAGATTATTTATACGAGTTTTTAATAATTAAATTTATTAAATAC
>JAXCLR010000001.1:58226160-58249769 GCA_035584095.1 Annona squamosa
CATTTGAAATTTTATTGTCAGAAAATTTCGGATGGCGCAGATTTGCTCCACTCAATCCGATGGTTCATGATTCACGTCCAGGCTATGGACGAAGTCAGGTCCAGACGTAGAAGATTAGCATTCATTATAAATAGGTTATGGTTGAGATTTTTTTTCTAAATGAATTAATAAACAGATTAGAGTTCAAAATTTTTAAACGACTTAAGATTAATATTAGACTCTAACTCATCTAACCCAATCCACTAATACGCTTAGCCTGCAACCAGTCTACATCCACTAAGGTGTTAACAGTCATGATCAATCTACTCATCTCACTCATTTATAAATGAATTTGAATTAAAATTTTTAAATAACTTTGTTGCGATTCGTGAACCAATTTAATCATTTAAATAAATAAAATGAGTTAGTTTTGAGATTTTAAAATTCATCAACCTGTTTAATAACTCATTTAATTTGTTTGACTCATAAACTCATTTATAATTCATTAATAAATAGTATATATTTCTTAAACCCTAGATCTATTTTCTATTTTAATTTTTTATTTTCTGTTTTGTTTATGACTCCATAATGTTTTCCCTATTGTCGTGTCATGCCATTGTCATCACTAACTCTGTCGTCACCTATGAGTGCTCCTAATAGAATTCTTCTTCCATATGTGCTTCTAACATCTAGCAATGTCATATATTTCATCGATGTAGATCAATTTATGACAACAATTACAAACAACACATACTCGACTTTGAATTAGCTTAGTTTTGACTTATTTATAACATATAGAGTTTTGTTTCAATGCATAAATTTCATTTTTAAATATTTTTTTATAAAACTCTTAATGTAAGTTTATTTAACAAACAAACAAACATACATACATACATACATACATACATACATACATACATACATATATATATATATATATACATATATCAAGTTTTATCATTTTTGAAAATTTGTATATATATTTTTATTTTTGAAAACAACGGTATTTTTAAGTACTAAAACTCCCTACTTTTAAAAATTAAAAAATATACATACGTATTTTCAAAAACAATAAAACTTAGTTCATAAATTAACCTAGATTAAGAGTTCTATAAAAAAAATTCAAAAAATATTGAAAAAGAAATTTCTATTCTGATATATTGAAATTTTAATGCATCCAGTTGCGTTGAAATATTTTCCTAACATATATACACAACCCATTATCAACTTACCAACTCATTTATTAAATGAGTTGTAAACGAGTTATAACTGAAATTTTCTGAATGAATTAATAAACATATTAAAGTTAAAATTTTTAAAAATGGGTTAAGATTATAATTAGCATTAGACTCTAACCTGTCCAACCCAACCCAACCCAACCCAATTTGTTGACACCCACTGCATTCCACTGCATCTCGACCGCTAAAACTGACCATTGGACTGGTATCTCTGGAACTCCCACTGCATTCCCGATAATTGCAACGATGCGAATTGATGGTTCACATGATGTATGGACCAAGATGCGCTGCTTTTGACAACATTGGCTTAACAATAACAATAATAATTATAATGGAAGCCAAGTATATACTAAAAAGCGAAGACGAAGACTACATTCTCTCGTTACTGCCTTAGTGGGCCGGCCCGGCAAGTATTTACTCTGAGTGTGCTTTGCAACAAAGTTTTCAGTTTTCACCACTAGAAACTTAAAATCATAAATGACAGAGATATTGATATTAAACAATTAAAACAAATCCTGATTTTCATCATTATTGTCATCATCATAGGGAAAGTTAATTTCTCTCCGCGAATTCATTCAGAATTGTCCTTGGATAGCTGAACTAAGAGAATTTGCAAGACATTAATTGAAGAAAAGAATCCTTAGCCCCCTCCACAATATGAATAACACGTTCACAGGCCACTGTTTTTCGTTGACTTCCCTTCTGTGACGCCTGACAGGGAAAGACAACCACAAATATTTTTGCTGGACCAGAGAACCACCACCTTCCACATTAGGAACATTCTCTTATCCTCGAGGCAGCTGATGAGGAAAATTTTGAACACTTAAACTGCTATGATTTGTAATTTGCATTACTGTACACTGGTGCTCCTGCCCGTTCACCTCTGCTGCTACTGCCGCCGATCATCTAAGCTTCATAGCTTCTGCAGATGGGGGAAAAAGTCAACATAGGGTACATGTGCCTAACTCAATACAAGTTCTTCCTGCTGTTCGGAGATTGGTGCTTCTGGGTCAGGGCTGAGGATCTGCTTGATGTCATCTGCTGTTAATGTCTCATACTCGAGCAGTGCATTTGCCAGGGCATGTAATGCCTTTTCATGCTGATAAGGAATATAAGAACCAAACAAAGATCACAATTGATATACTTTCGGCAGAAAAAAGTGCTTAAATATTGAAAAATGCTACTTTCAGCAGAAATGTCCGACTTCCGTGATAATTTTATCAAAAATCGATACCTAAGCCAAGGTGCATGAAGATAAAATTGAAAAGAAACCAACCAAATGGCTCATTAGGATGACACTGTTTTGCATGGTACAGCTGTAAATAATTTATCTTATATCTAAAATAATCAAAACAGTAAATTATATTCTCCTTCCCCCATTGCATATGAAACTAATAATGGGAAGCATGCTGTCTAGTCTATAAGTCATCATCACAAGCAACTTCGTGTTTACTTGAGTCCAGTACCATACACATTATGCTGAAAGATGTACCTTTCTGATCACTTATCCACTTATTCTAGAGATAATATATCCTGCCAGTTTTACTGGTGAACGGCTCAAAGGTGTCTATGCTGAAGGCTATTGCAAAACTATTCAGCAATTTGGTCAATAGAAAGTCTCAAGGACAAACCTTCTTTAGTAGGGATTTAACACGATCATAGGCTTCCCTCAGCAGTCTCATTACCTGTGGTATTGAATGACATTTAAGCACTCTTAACTACAAGTATGGAGCATCCAAAAGAAATGCAATTTTTTGTAGATATACCTCTGCATCAATGCGTGACTGCATCTCTGTACCAGGGCGTTCCTTGACATAAACCGGCCCAACTGCATCACTCATTCCGCATGTTGACACCTGTCACAAAATAAATTCATCAAAAAAATGCAAAGAAAATATGAATGGAATAGTGGTCTTCCAAATCAAGGCAATACCATATACTGAGCAAGCTCAGTAGCTTGATGCAGATCACTACTTGCACCAGTTGTAATGTGCTCCTGACCAAAGATGAGTTCTTCAGCAACTCTCCCTCCCATACAAACATCGAGACGTGCTAACAATTGCTTCTTGCTAATGGATGTTTCATCATTAGATGGGAGTTGTGTAACCATCCCTAGAGCAGAGCCCCGTGGCATTATTGTTGCCTTGTGAATAGGGTGTGCACCCTCAGTATTGAAAGCAACAATAGCATGGCCACTTTCATGATAAGCAGTGAGCTGGAGAAAATAAATGGAATGGTACTGTCACTTGATATAATAGTGTTTGGTTGAACATGAATAAAGTTTGTAAACAAGACAAATCAAAATGTCATAAACAATTAGATGACATGCTTACTTTCTTTGACTCGTCTGATATAAACATTGTTTTCCGCTCTGTGCCCATAATTATTCTGTCTTTCGCAAACTCTAACTGTGCCGCATTTAGCTTTTCAACACCTTCTACAGCAGCCTTGATAGCTGCAATGTTAACCAAGTTTGCCAGATCTGAAAAAGAAAAAATTGGAATATGACGGGCTCTCTTTTATTTCCCAAAACATAAATTACAATCAGGAAAGTATATTCTCTCAGAAAACAAGAAAAAAGGAAGAAGTCTACATTTCGAATTTGCAGATTATTATTTGAGAGGGTCTTAAGGAAGAATACCTGCCCCATTAAAGCCAGGAGTACCCCGTGCTATTGCTTTCACATCAACATCATCTGCCAGGGGCTTGTCCTGCAAGTAAAGCTCTAAAATCTCCTGCCGGCCCCGCACATCAGGATTTGAAACCACAATCTATAAGAGAATTTAATTAGGATTGGCAATTTACTAGCAACATCAAGTCAAATGCATGCCAACTTAAATGCCCTCTCCAGTACTCAGACAAGTGACCAGTTATACCACGAATTAGAATTTAGATCACCAGATAGGGAAGGTTAACACTTTTGCGTCAAGAAGCAGACACAAAGTAGGAATATTCACTTCTCATTTGTCGGTTATTCACAAGATGCTTGCCTAGTTTCTCTCTCTCCGTATCAATCTTTACCTGCTCTCTTTTCAGCCATCACTGCCAACATGTTGTATCAATATTCAATCATTTTTCCAAAATTCCTTTTTTTTTTTTTTTTTTTTGAACCTCTTTCTCCACCTTTTACAAGCATCCAAACGCATCAAATAAGAATCTTGAATTTCTGCTCGTAAAGTTCAACAAAAAATAGTAAAAATCAAATTGACGTAGGATAGAAAATGTGACTTACATGCCTGTCAAATCTGCCTGGCCTTGTCAGTGCTGGATCTAGAATATCCGGCAAGTTCGTGGCAGCCATCACTATTATACCCTAATTAATCAAATGTTAAAGGCTGAACAAGCTGCAGCAAATGAGTAATATATTTTGTAAGTAGCAATGTACCTCATTCTGCTCAAAGCCATCCATTTCAACAAGCAGCTGATGCAATGTCTTCTTTGTATGACCTTCCCATTGCTTCCTCGTTGATCCCACAGCATCTATTTCATCAATGAAAATGATGCAAGGCGCCTATGAACAGTTATGTATAAGAGCTACAGCCACCATAAACTTGTAGATAAAGCAAAGACCTTAAAAACACTGGTAGCAACTAAGGATGTAAACAAAGAAATAAACATGCCAGGAAAAAAAAATAAAAGAAAAAAATAAATGAAAGCTAGACATGTTGAGGCAGAGAAGTGCTGAAAAATAAAAATTAAGAAAGGCTTCAATCTAAGTCTTTAACAATTGGGCTGAAACTATAATGGAAGATTTCTGAAGAATCCGAGAGAGCTAAGTTCGTCCTCAATATACTATGTCAGAACACAGAAGCAGATTCACCAAAATCCAATTGCGTACTAAGCTTAATAGCTCAAACAAGGTCTTTTAAATTTTGAATACTGGAAAAGGCTGTACAATGTCTTGAGACGCTCCCACTAAAGGAAAACCACCACATTCTACAGAAAGTTCTTACAGCTTTGAACATGCCACTTCTAGAATTAACAGGAAGTTGAAGCCTCCCCCATTGACAGAAAGTTTCTTCCTTCAAACCATTCTAGAATACAAAAATTTCCAGCATTCTCATTGGTACTTAAAGAAAATGTCAAGCCAGTTGAGACCTCCAGAAAGTGTGATACTCATCCTGACTCGAGAAAGCAATCCTATAATGTCCTCATATTTTCTTGATTGAAGATGACCATATCATCAGGGATTTTCTGCATCCATTGACCTTCTGCTATACGCTAATTCTGATTAAGAACAAGATATGAATAATAGAGTTCCGCTTCTATGAAACTCCACACCAATGTAAAGCCCATCCATTTTTCTCACCTTGATGATCAAAAGGAAATCTACTATGTAGACTGTATTTAACATCATTTATCTTGTGATGGAAGCCCCATCATTTGTCCACTATACTGTGTTTGGGCCCTATATAAAAATGTGTCAAATCAACTTCATAAAATGATTTGATACTAAACATCAATTTTAAAGTTGTTTTTTCAACATCTAAAAATATCATTATTATCTGGATAAATCATTCCAGAAAATATTATTACATTCAAATGCATATGTGAATAAGAATTTTTCATAATTTATGCATAAATATATGTATTTTTAAGCAAATGTGGCTCACACACATCTTTAGTATAGATGAAACTTGGCCTCCTAGCTAAACAAATGATATTAAATATAAATGAATGGAGTGGAATTTTCATCAATCATCAAAATCGAAAAAAATGTATGAGGATATATGAAACCACTTCTATGTAACTATATGAAGTGGGAATCTGAATAATGATACAAATGAATACACTTTTCAGGGTTTAAATTCAGCTAATTTATTCCTGCCAATTTTAGGGATATTTTATTTGGAATTTTTAGATATTTAGTCGTGTAATTTGGAGTTTGGTGCAACCATCATGTGCATCAAAACATAAATAAACTTGATGGATGGGTAAGATTACTCTGTTAGTTAAGATTTTTTTTTATTACATGACTAATTAGAGTTTCATTTTTATGTATGCTCTTTTCTATAAATAGGCTAGCATGTAGCATTAGGATCTTCAGAATCTCTGGGATGAGCTAAGACTTTACTTGTGGTTCTCCATACCCCTCTGTATTCTGTTAGTTACTCCTGTTTGTGTCTCTCTTTCATTTCTTCCCTCCTCATTCCCCTACAGAGAACCTTCCTGTTTCTTCCCCTTTACATACCATACCAGATTCACTTAATTATAACTAACCATGAGTCAAAAGAATAGTTTGTGTACACATATCCACACACATTGACACCAACCTTCTTTTTGGCAGCTTGAAACAAAGATCGCACACGCCGAGCACCAACTCCAACAAACCTGAAATTAAAATAAAAACTTTAAGCTAACAGAAAAAAGTTTCATATGACTAGATGTGTCACACAAAATATCATAATGCAAGACCAAGCAATGAAGGCAGCAAGAACTTGTTGCCATTGAGAATATACTTAATTTATTTTGCGGATACAAGAATGCTAACTCAAATTTAGAGTTAAACCTAATATGCGGAAACTTTTGTAGACAAATTCAATGTGACTCTACATCCTTTCAGAAAAATGATTGATTGTTTCTAAACAAATGTAAAGAATCATACACAAGGAAAATGTAAGATATATAACAACAAAAAGGTATTTCTGAAAATTATAACTGCATGCTGACTTATTTATGTCATCAGCCAAAGACAAAAAAAAAAATTAGAAATAGCCAAAATTTGTTACTGGAACTAAATGTTTGAGTTAGCAGAAATCTGATGCTCATTTCCAAAATATTTGAAAAATATTGAAATGGAATTTAGATTCTTACAATATTTTCAAAAGAAAACTTCAAAACGAAAACAATCATAGTATATGCTAAAAAAGATAGAAGAGTGGACAAGCATAACTATAAAGGCCCATTAATTCATTAGAAGTTAGGGAAAGAAGCTGCCTGGGAACTAACTTACATTTCCTCAAATTCAGAGCCTGCTCGATAGAAAAAGGGGACCCCGGCTTCTCCAGCAATAGCCTACAGGGGAACAATCATCAGCCATATAGCACGGAAATTTTGACAAACGGAATGACAGGTTAGATCATGGAAGAGAATCAGTTATACAAAAGTAGATTAGCACAGGATTAACGAACTAATCAGCAGAAATCACCACAGGATCAGATCTTCCACACAAATTAATGCACACAGACCTACACAGAACTAAGGTGTGCAATTGCCTGCCTCAAAATTTCAAAATTACTCCGACTTAAAATCTTAAAAATGTTTTAAAGCTTAATAAAAATTCAAACTAATATATAACAATTGCTCCTCATCATCCATCAAATCACCATTATCCTTCATTAAAAATGCCACCCCTTCCCCCAGGGTACAAGGTCCATCCCTGGTCATGAAAATTCTGCACGGTTGATTTATTCAAATTTATTAACATCATAATTAAGGCCTGGTCTCACATTAGGGATTACATGACTCTTGCTATTCCCTCTCTGATATGCGCTGGCCTTTCATTCAAACAAAAAGTTAAACTGTTATTCACCAGTTTGACATTAATTAACTCCATAAGTGATGCATTTGCAGGCCCCCGCTACGCACCACTAAACAATCTGAAGTACATTTTCTCTCACATTTTGTGGATTGTGCTGCTATTAAATTCTCTCAGATGCATAATTCAAACTTTTCTTTCCTAATCTTGTCGCTCATTTATCAATTCTCTCAGATGCATATTATCAAATCTCACTTCAACCATGTTCATCCTATGTAAACACGTAACATTTTTTTCACCATTTTTTACCTGAGTCTTTTTATTGCCTGAGGGATTGCATAGGGCATTAAACATGAACAGCTTCTTGTTAGGGCATCAGATTCCCAATGCAACCAATCCGATAGCTGGCGCACTAGCTAATAAGAGAGCGACAAGAGAAATGGCTGTGCTTCCTTGTCGACATGCATTGATACTCTCCTCTAACCTCAGAATGAAAATTAAGACAAGAGTGAAGGCAAGAAAAATCCAAAATCAATACGCACTTTTATTTTCTTAGTCTATAAACTGTCAAGAATTTATAGGTCCACTAATATTTTTAGTAATGGCCTTCTCCATCAAACTATCATAGTGTAAATTTCACTTGTTATCTAAAACTGCATATAGTTGATAATCGACTTCAAAAAATTCCAAATGTGATTTGGTGCATGCAAACAGATGGAGCATATAAATGGTTGAAGTGATGAAGGCTATCAGACAGACAACAAATCATATAATAATGATCCTTCCAGATAATTGGCATCCATAAGATCAGGCTCTTGAATAGAGAGATATTGGGAGTAAATAATTTCATGTCATGGCACTCAAACGATGGGAACCAGAGTTTCAAAAAAAAAATTTTATTATTATTCAAACAGATCATGTGGCAAAAACCAACACTTCAATTGCAGAAAAACAAGCAAAAGAAAAGAAAGAAAAAATGAGAAGCATAAGGCCCTAAAGGTGTATGAATAGCCACTAGATAAAATTTGAATGGCAAAAAGTAAACTAAAATAATACGAACACGCAAATAGCAAGTACATTCATTATTCAGTACCTTGGCCAATAAAGTCTTGCCTGTTCCAGGTGCTCCAGTCAAAAGAATTCCCTGCAAATATGTCCATCAGATTCAAAATACAATTTGATGAATCATAAGAACAGTCTTTCCTTGTCTAATGATAGGAAGGCCTTCCAGTGAAACCACCAAAAATGGTGTTAAGTGATCGATCAAAACCTATAGATTCAAAACAAATCCTAGAAAATTATTCAGAGTTGATACAAACCTTGGGTAACTTCCCTCCAAGGCGAGTAAACTTTGCAGGATTTTTCAGATATTCCACAACTTCCTCAAGCTCTTGTTTAGCATCATCGCAGCCCTTGACATCCTTAAAGGTCTTCACATTCTGCAGGGAATAAATGCCCACAGTCAGAATGCTTGTTGGTATTAAAAATGATGAGTTGCTTTATTTAAGTGGGAATGCACGTGTTTTTGTTACATGTAGGAAAACATAGCTGATAATCCAATCAACATCTTTTTTTAAAAAAAAAAAAAAAAAACTGATAATCAACAGCTTTTGAATACAAAAACAATTTGACTGACACACATCATCATCATCATCATCAGAATATGTCATTTCTCACCTAGATGGGGTCAGCTACATGGATTTTGTTGTACCATTCTAGACAATTAGAGACTAAATTTTCAGTAATTTGTAATATTTTCAAATCTTATTTAATTACTTCCATCCATGTTTTTTTGGGTCTTCCTTTCATTCTCCTACCACCTTCTACTTTGATAGACTCTGACATCCTAACAGGTGCCATTTTGCGCTTTCGTTTAACATAACCAAATCATCTTAATCTATTTTCCCTCAATTTATCACCTATTGGTTTTACGTTTAGATTTTCTCGAATTATTTCATTCTTAATTTTATCTTTTCTTGTTTTACCACTCATTCGCCATAACATTCTCATTTCCCTACGTTCATTTTATGTGTATGTTGTTCTTTAACTGTCCAACATTCTGCCGCATAAAGCATAGCAGGTCTAATCGCAGTCTTATAAAATTTTCCTTTTAATTTAATTGGGACTCGACAATCACATAAAATTTCAAGCGCACTGCGTCATTTCTTCCATTCTGCTTGAATTCTATATATTATATCTTTTTCAATTTCTCCATTCTCTTGAACTATTGATCCTAAGTACCGGAAGTGATTAGTTCTTGTTACTATTTGATCAAAATCTTAATTCGTTTCTCATCCAGGTTCTCGCTATTATTAAAACTACATTTCATACATTCAGTTTTTGTACAACTAATTCTAAAACTACTAGATTCTAAGACATCTACCCACCTATTCAATTTCAAATGTAGTCCTTTTCTAATTTCATCTATTAGAATAATGTCATCTGCAAATAACATGGACCAAGGTATTTTTTCTTGTAGATGTCTAATAATTTCATCTATTACTAAAGTAAAAAAATAAAGACTCAAGGTTGAGCCTTGATGTAAACCTATTTTAACTAGAAAAATATTAGTATCTCCACTAATGGTCCTCACATTTGTTACAGCCCCGTCATACGTATCTTTGACTGACACACATGCACATAAAAAATGTCAACCTACTTCCATATCTGCCTCCATAAATAAAGTTGCTTGATCATTAAATGAACTTCCATCAAGGAATGCCAAAGACAGCAAAATCTAAAAGATATTCAAATAAAGGAAAATTTTGAAACATGATGGGCACATAATCACAACCCAAACAATTCTACAACATTTCTTTCCAAATTGTCCACAATACAAAAGATTTCCAATTGAATGCATATGTACATATTGAGCCTCAATACAAGCAGGTGTTTTGAGCCTTTTGTTTTCCATTTAATATGACATATGTTACATGCAGAGGTATGTATTCAATTGGAACCCATACTTTAAAATGAAAAACAATTGCTCAAGAAGTACATGATTTCTCCATCTCTGTGAGAAAAACCATTTTCTCTCTTTTTTTTCATTTTATTAATATTTAGAACAGCTATTTTATCCTTAATAAGACTGGAAGCTAAAGTACATTTCAACGAAGCTGCTAAACAAGGTCAACATAGCAGAAATCTTTTCATCTAATAACACACATTGCCCATTCAGATGAATTCCAGTGTAATCATCTCTCGCCACCATTCACCGCACCCAAAATAGATCATGCACAAATGTTCTAAAATTTTCAGCATGGTCATGGTCGCTCCTTCACACTGCTAACAGTGGTCATTAGACATTAGCAAATATTTTTTCTCTTCGGAATTAAATATAACATACTTAAAATTTTTGTTCCCAGTGATTAGTCCATCAATTATCTATCAATCAATCATTTTCGGAGCATCACATTTACACAGAACAGAACTTCATAACACTGGGACAAAATCAATTGACCCTTAGGTTCCTCGACTTCATTCTGAATCCATTTTCACATTGTCACAAGGTTATTACATGATGCATTTGGCTGCTGAAAAATGTTTTAAAATGCAAATGAACCAATAATTATTGCTTTCTAATTCTAAATGACATTCTTAGGATTTGAACATGGTAAAAAACAAGGATGCAGACCTCTTTTCAGTTAGCTAATGCTTTTTTATTCTTAACTTTGTAGCAAACAGAAACTCCAAATTACAAGAATAAATGAGGATCTAAATAATGTTTTGAGCTCTCATAAATATTCACTTTGAAGTAAATAAAGACAAAACCTGAGCAAAGTGAAGAAAGAAGATTTTCATTAAAAAAAATACATTGTTAAACATGTGGAAAATTATCTTACCTTCTCAGGCATGACTTCTTTGTTCAGCTCCTTCGGAGCATATGAAGAACTTGAGCCAACACCCGACGTACCTATCCCACCCAGGCCTCCCACATATTTCTGAAGTGCTGCAGCGCCAATTGCCCTGTGAGAAGGCATAACTCGATAACAGTGGCGGGCAATACAAGGCCAAATTCAAGGCACAGAAATTGTTCATCCCGTTTAAAACTTTGCCCAGTATAAAGTAGCACTCATGTGTCTATTTCAACATTCAAAGAAGTATAAAATTTACAACAAGGACCCATTAAAGTTAGTACTGACTCTGCCTGATGCATGGAATAACTTGACCCCTTCTTCAATTATTGTGCTCATCTTGAAAACAAAATATTTAGGAAAAGTATAAAACTTTCAATTATTGTGCTCATCTTGAAACAAGAGATTTAGGCAAGGTAGAAAACCAAGAAAGGCCAAACATAGTTCCGATGTAAAAAAAATAATCTACGGGAAAAGCATCGTATAGGAGACCTGATTCAAAAGAAATTTGATTCTCTGACCCACAGTTCTGAGCACAAATATGACTGGAATATATCTCATGTTAAGCAAGCAAATGTGCAAGTTTCAAACTATCATGTACCATGTGAATGTGACATCCACATGGGTTCAATTGAAATGAGCCATCCTACTAAATTGGATGATGAAAAGAAGAATAATGTACGTCTCGGGAAAAAAAATCAATAATACATGTTGAACCATGATAATTGCCCGAATTCTATTATTGTTAGGGGAAAAATTTTCCTCAAATTTCTCCCACCACCAAACCAGCCTTAACTGGCTATTTTGAGAAAATCAGCAAACATTGACAACATTATAGAGACCACATATATAAATAATAGAAAATTAACATCTCAATAACATGGTCAGAAAAGACCATCAATGATATGAGCTATGAATTGATAAGTGCCCCACAGAGAGAAAACAGAAGGACAACAAGCAATACCACATCAATCCAACAATAACTGTGAACAATATGGTTGAGATGAGTTCTTGAGCAAAACGTGCTGATTTGTTTGATGCTTTAGGGTCAACCTGAAAACAAAAAGAAAAAAAAAATCTCTATTAGAAAAGGTACAAATTGAAATAATAAAAACAAATAAGAACAGAATAAGCACTTCCAGCAGTAATAATACAACAAGGAAAAAACACAAGAAAAAAGAGAACTTAAGATGCTACACTTCTCACCATAACAACATGCAAAGGTTGCTTTTCAGATATACCAGGGCTCAAGAAAGGCTCATCTAGATTTCCAGATGCCCGTTGCTTCAACTCTTGTAGCTGTTCATATAAGAAATCAGAGATCAACAGACGATTGTTCTCTGTAGGTAAATCAATTTCTATAGTTTGAATATTACTAAAGGAGAAGCTAAGCAAGAATATTATCAACGTGTATATATGCATAAGAAAATTTTCTAATAGATAAAGGAAAATCTTAACAAGTGTTTTAAGAAACAATTTGATATAAAATTTCAATCCCACCCCCCTTTATATTCTAAGGGAGTCAGGATAGAGTTTTTCCTTTCATCAAAAAAGAAACAATTTGATATAAGAAAAACTAAGGTTGAGGGAAAATGTGAAGTATGAATCTTCTAAAAAGAAAAACAAACACGGCTGAGGAGAAGATAAGCAAGAATATAATCAATGTTCATGTAAACATAAGAAAATTGTCTATAAGATAAAGGAAAATCTAGACAAATGTTTAAGCAAAAAACTGATATAAGAACAGCAAAAAGGTTGAGTGGCAATGTAAAGAATGGATCTTCCAAAAAGAAATTTGAACAACCATTGCTGAAAAAAGGCTCAAATCACACAAACTATTATTTTTAGTTACTGGGAATTATGAGTCTTCTATCAGTGCCTTGAAAATAGAGACAGGATCTGGCCAGATAACCATATTAAAATTATTTTTTCCCTCCTGTTCTGAAGTGTGAATCTCTGAAAACAGAAAATAAGATGCACTTGAATGGAAGATTTTGCATGTCCTTTTCTCATCCAATGCAAATTCCATGGTGATATGTAGTCAAACTGCCAAAGGGAATGTTCTAGCATCAGAGCAAATAACTAGAACAATTTGCGTTGGTTTTTTTGTTCCACTAATCAGGCAAAAACACTTGAAGGTTCCTCAAGTGTTTGCATGGAAAGTTTGAACACATAATTAGCTTGCCATGTATCTTATTCTGCTTGATCCAAACGATATCACATTCAATGTTGTCAGAACTGGACCGGACCAGCCAGTTCGCACCGGAACCGGCCTAATGCCAGTTCGTTTACACTCGCTTCAGTCGAATATCCATGAACCGTGCAAACCGACGAACCAGCGGTCGAACTGGATTCACAGTCGAACCAAAACAGACTGGTTCAGCAGCTGCACACTAAAATAACCAAAAAAAAAAAAGAGAGAGAGAGAGACGAATTTTTTCATTTTCGGTTTCCTCCTCTCCTCCCGAGTTCCCGCCCATTCAAAAGGACCAAACCCAAACCCTCGGTCAGCTCAGCTCTCCCTCTCCTCCACAGTTCCGATTCATTTACCGACGTTATGCATGCTCAGCTTGATCGTTGCCGGCCATTTTGCCCTCATCCTCCAATAGCCAGCCATCATCAGCACAAGACCACAAAGCAACAACTGCACAGAGCATACCTCACACTTTTCCTCTTCATTTCTGGCAAGCATTCTCTGATCATCGGCAACAGCACATGAAGCCATTAACTGTGTTCAAAAAATGAAAACCAGGTTTGGCACTTCGGCTGAAAAAGATGAAAGCAGGCAATAAAGCGTGTGTTTCCTTTCTCCACCCCAAATTGAGTTTGTGTCCCCCCGGCCCTAGCCAGCTCCCGCTGCCCCATTTTTTCTCCATAATAGGTGAGTCTGAGCTCGATCAACGGCAACTTCTACTTTGACAGCCTGACCCCCTGGCCCCTGCTATCTGTGTGCTGCTCCTGCCCGCCCCATCGCCCCATTTCTTCTCCATACCCGGCAAGTCTGAGCTTAATCTTCGAAGTTTGTCCGGCATCTACTCTGGCAGCCTCCCTGCTACTAATCGACGTTGTTTACTCCCTAATGCCTCTCCCATCCAGCATTGTCGCACATCATGAGCAGCCTCTCTGACCCACCATTGAGTTGCCTCCCTATTGTGATTCGGCCTTACCCTGCTGCCTCCTTGCTACCCAACCAGTGCTTTGTCCAACAACTTCTGTTCACTAATTCATCCAGTGGCATTTTTACTACAGCGGTAAAATTTTAAAATCGCCATCAGCTTTAGAAAACCCATGATATCACATGAAGCAGTAAAAGTTGTCTGTCACAACTTGCATGTGGTTTTTCATTATATTATAGCAGTGGATAGCTATTGATTACAATATCTGTTATTCAATTGTCCATTTGATAAAATTTTGTTAGTTACGTGATCTATAATTGTGATTTATAATTTTTTCACTGTGCTATTTTAGGTAGTTATTTGATCATCATATCATCATCAAGAGTCAACCACCAACATTCAAGGCTTATTACACATTTCTGGTAAATTAATGTATTTAACTTTTTTCTAATTCAACATATCGTATTTATGCTTACTTAATGGTTCTTGGAAATTTTTTATAAATTTTTTCAGCATGTTTTGTTGTGATGCTTAGAGTCTAAAATATAGATTTAGGAGTCATGGATATATAATTTTTTATATATATAATTAATTAAAAATAATTAAACATTTATGACGTCATAAATATGTAATGCTGATATCATCAGTTCAAATTGGTTTGCTTAACTAATCGAACTAGTTTGAACTAGACTGGTTCCTTCACGAGTACGATTCTGACAACATTGATCACATTCCATTTGACTTGAACCCCTTCATATGTGATAAAATGACTTTTCCTATGTAAAACTCTTTTGAAGCACGAAACTGAACTAGCGCCTTTGGCTACTGTTTCTAGTTGTATTACGCGCTTTTACTAATGAAGGTAATTGTGCTGATTGCAAGTCATCAACTTTCAAGAGAAGGCAATCAGAAAATTGCGCAGAACACCTCCAGAAGCCACTCATGGATGTCATTAAAAGCACAGTTTCAAGGCTAAATTCAGGTAAACTCTTGAAAGACGGGAAGGCCACTGAGAGGTTAGTATTTACTAAATTAAAAAGAAGAAATACAGAAGAAGGCAGAAGAAAGAAGATGACAGACAGAATAAAGCAGATATTACCAGTGTGGGGAGGTTTGAAGGCCTCCCTGATTGCTCGTCAGGGAGATATTCTGCAATGGCATTAGTAACAACAAGAGCCCGAAGGTATTCTGCAACTCCCCTGCTGTCTACAGCATGATCCCTTTGCTCAAAACGCTTAATAACAGATTCAGGGCTGATAAAAGTAGATAAGAAGTGTAGCATAAGATACATAGCCACCATGTGGTAAGAGAGGAAAAAGTATAAACGCAATCTAATTGACCAAATCATGTGGCAAACTTAAAAGGCATAACCTTTTATAGCCAGTAACATTTCATTACAAATATGGACATAAAAAAGATGCATAAGAAGCAGAAATGCAGTTGACAAGCTGAAAATTCAAACAAGCTAGATAAAGGGATTAATAATATGCCCAGATGGAAACATACATTTCTTCATAAAGTGAACTCTAGCACATTCTTTTCCGATGTAAGAGATAAATTAAATTGGCTATATCGACTGAATCCTGATATTATCCTGCTGACAATGTCAGGCGAGGAATACACTTATGTTTCATTGCTCGCCAACTCCAGCCCTTTCGATGTCTAATTTTCCCTCATTGAAACACAGACCACTGAATTCAAACTAAACCTTTATCAACAGGCAACAAACCATTTCAACAGATGGCTAGATCCGGAAAAACTCAGCCAAATCCCACATGCATTACCAAAATCTGGCAGGGAAGATGGAGAAGTTGGCAGCCTAAAAGTCCTGCTGCAATAGAAAAAGGAGAACTACAGCGGTTGCTGAGCTGCAATAACATCAGCTATGCAAGTAGCAAACATCTAAAAATGATAGCTTGTTTGAGTTGATATTGGAAGTGAAACAACGAACAATGTAAGACTAAAAATAAAAACTAAACCTGTGTTTGTTGAGCTCCACCAGCAAGGCGGTCTGCTTCGCGGCATCCTTGGGATTGGCATCAGCTTCCGCAAGGAGACGCTCCAGCCTCTTCTCATGCCGCCAGAAAGGCCACCAGCTCAACCACTCTGAGGCAGCCAGCTTCTCAAACCCCTTCCTCAGAGAAAAAAACACTCCCATCATAAATGCCGCTAACGAGAATTCAGTTGCATTAGCCTGCTTTCCTGTCACTGCTCCGCTGCCATCATCAGACGAATCGGCACGTACGCCATCCTTCTCCGTCTCGGCCTCCACAAGAGCCACAGTATCGGCAGCCAAGGTATCACCCTCTCCGCTACTTCTGTCCCCAGAGAACTCCGCAGTATCATCTCTCTTCTCGAGATCCGAAATCCAGTCCTGACTCGGAAAAGACGAGGGTTCAGCAGCGGAATTGGGACTCCCGGGCGGGGACGCAAGGGCTGTGGGCGCACGAGGCCTGCGGCAGGAGAAAAAGACGACGGGATGCGTGGAGTTGTGGAGACGAATACTGGAAACTAGAAAGCGGCAGGGTTTGAAGGGGAAAGAGGGAAAAGACGGAGGCTTGGAAAGAAGAGCAGCTTGCAGAGCAGACATGGCTGGCGGAGAAAACAGAGACGGAATTCAAGGTGTACATATAAATAATACAAACTAAAATAAAAAGAGAGAGGAAAAATTTTGGTCGCTTGAAGGAAAATAGAGATATTTTCCCTCTCCTCGCTCCGTCGATCTCCTTGGATGTGTATGTTTGAAAGCGAAGGAGGCAGAAGATGGGGTGGAGAGAGAGAGAGAGAGAGAGAGAGAGAAGGATGAGAGGAGAATGGATTGGAAGCTAGGAAAGGAGCGACAGAAACCTTATCTACGATTGAATTGGGAGGGAGTGGCGCGTGATGCAGCGGCTTCCTTTCGCTCGCTATTTTAATTTACCATTTGGTTGACTCGCTCGACTGCACTCCACTCCACTTCTCGTCCCCGACCACCCATAATTCTCACCCCAGCCACAGCCCTCAGCACTTCCTCTTCTAGGTTTATTTTCCTCATATTTATAATTTTTTATACTTATAATATTTTAATAATTTTTCGGACTTCTTTCTAAGTTAATTCTTCTTATATCTATAATATTTTTTATAATTTCTTTTATATCTATAATATTTCAATAATCCTCTTGATACCCACAACATTTTACCTAACTCCTTACATGCTTATGTTGTTACATTTCGTTGATTAAATTTCACAAAGTTGGAGGATGCCAACTCTATTTTTTAAAATGTCCAAATTACTCAGACGCGCAAATTACAAACCCTCTTTGCACGCTGGCTATAAGAATAGAGCTATAATTGTGGTGAATGATCACCCAAAACGCAATGTGTTTATATCGTGGCCAAAAGGTATGGTCGCCTTCTACAATAGCAAGAATAAATGAGCTAGCATTTGGTCTTCAATGTGGGTTAGATCGTGTTGTTTTGCGCATGCTAGTGGAGCAATGTCAATAGTCGAGCAAAAAGCAAGGTTGCTAGGTCAATGGATTCTTCGTAAGTTCATTATGGCTGAGTTTTTTATGTCACTGATAGTTGGCTAGATTTGATGGTTTACAACTACAATAAGTCGATTTTTATGGTTATAATGGAAGTTGGGTTTTTTTGTATGCTATTTTAGACCTAACAGCTAGGGTTCTCAATTAAGAGAATGAAGGAAATCCATTTATTATAGCTTATAGCAACAACACAAAAACAAGCCGCAAGAACAACAAAAATAAGTTTCTTTTGACTTTAATGTTTAAACAAAAGATGTTAATCAAATAGATTTGTTGCCAGTGGGCTTCAGCTTGTCCTTGTGCTAACCATGAAAATTGACTTGTCCCAAGTGGTGGGCGCCAACAGTTGGCTAAATCTAATGGTTTACGGTTGTAATGAGCCAATTTTCACGGCTAATGAGTTTTCGACGGTAGGTGAAGATAACAAAAAAATTGTTGAATTTTTGAAGTTGTCAATTGCTTTAGACGTCAATTTTGCAAATGGAAGAAACAATGAAATGCAATTAATGAAAGTCATAGACAGTAACCACGGTAACCATCTTCTGGAGAAGGGGAGCACCAGACAAATGTGCTTTGATAATGCACCTACAATCATGCACTTACAATCTCATAATGCAAAATTGCTATCTACTTGCAAATTACATCTGTTTAAGTTACTTGTGATAGCAAACCATACAGGGAATTATGGCTTAGATATTGTAGGTATTTGAAGAATTATTAAAATATCGTGATGTAGTACCTGTCGCGAATGGTACGATGGGCTCAGATGCCTTTTTCGCCTCTCGAAATCTGGGCCAGTTCGAAAGGGCTGGAACCCACATTTCTCATTGAATAAAAGGGTTGTTAGTATATTTTGAAAAGTGAATATTTGCATAGAATAGGCCTTGATTTTGGATTTGATCCACAAGCTTTGGGAGCAGCGGCATATGCGTAGGATTTCAAAGGATTCAGCAGCGTGACGAGGCAGATACGTCGTCGGGAGCTGCTAGACGACATGCTTCTACCTTGCTGCAACTTCAATTTGATGGAAAACGTTAGTATTTATATCAAATAAAACATGTAGGAGTAACCTCAATAGCCAAGAGATTTATACCGCTGGATGGAGTCGTCACTTATCTTAAAGGGAGATCAGTTCCCGTTTTCATTGAATATGAAACTAGCCGTACAGAGCTTAGATTTCAGTCTTTGGACTAAAACAGATATGACAAAAATTTGTTAACCTAAAGCCGTTTACATAGGTATGAAAAGGAAAAATAAAAATTTGAAGCAAGAGGGAAAAAGGAGAGAGAGAGGGAGATTAGAGAGAAAGAAGTTGGAAAAGAGGAGGAGTCAGGGCGTGCAAAGGGGCTGTTGCAGACTCTCGTCCTCCCCCTTTGGGATGTCTCTTTTCAAGTGTCTCGAGCTTGAAACTTGCTCCTCTATTTATAGAGGGAAGGTGGGTGCATGGGCTGTAGGCAATGACTACGAGCCCATCTCTTGTCGAGTTGAAGCTGGATAGGTAAGCTATTGCTGTAGAGCCCGGTTTGCTGAAATCTGGTGAGCCGTTGCTGTAGAGTCTAGTTTTTGTGAGTTGTTAAAGCTTTGCTCCTGTGGACCAAGGCTGGATAGGCCCATTTGCTGGAATCTGGTTGGCCGTTGCTGTAAAGCCCGTCTTGCTTTGTTGTTGGAGCTTCGCTCCTATGGGCCAAGGCTAGATAGGCCCGTTGGTAGTTTGTAGGCCTAGTTTGTTTGGGGTCTCGTTCTATGTGGGCTGTTGGTTTTAGAGTCCATCAGCAATTGTTTTGAGTTGATTTTCTTCGTGGTTGTTGGGCTTGGATTTTATATACATATTTTCTTTGTTATCCTTTTTGTGTACTTGGGTTTAAGGGATGGGTATCTACATGTGAATATAAAAAAATATGGATAAATATTTCGAGTACAAGAGTAATTTTTCATATCTTCCTAAAGGCAAACTTCTCACCTTTCTTGATATTACAACTTTAAAGCAGGCTCGGATGACCCATTGAAACTTGTAAGGGCTGGCCCACCCAAGCCCATCTGATGCCTACCTTATCACGAGCAGCTGGTTGAATAAAAAAATTTACATTGGCCGAGGCACATAATCCAAGCAACGCATACGCTTCAATGCATCAACCATTTAATCAGTCTATCTAACTACTGATTATGCACGTTTTAAACCGTGTAGAATGTAAATAGTACTCTGATCAATACCGTTCACAATTTATTAAGCCTGTTTTTAAAGAAATGCAGTATGGATGAATCTATATTTTCAAAGCTCATAGAACGTCCAAATGTTCCAATCTACTTTTGACAGTTCTAGATATCATTTTCATACATTGCAGAAATGTCTATGAGGCAATTTATAGATATTTTTTAAAGCTTTTTTTGGGGTTTCAACAAGCTAGCTGAACCAAATAACCAAGCACAAAGTGCCCATATTCTGTGAGAATTAATCCCCCCACCCATGAAATTTACATTCTCCTATGTCATTTGAACGGGCATAAAATGAGAACTGGACAGCCTAATATAAATTCCACTCCTAAATTTGCGTGTGGCTGGACGTTCAACATTCTTGTAACTCAACACGAGTATTACCAAATACCAATTCCATTAGATTGAATATTTACTATGCATTTGACTCAAAATGTGCACTGCGTGATCATAAAATGTACATCTATTTTGTGCATTGTATCTAAAATTATTTACTTTATTATCATTTCAATTTTTATTCAAATTGGATGTGTATAAGTCCCATTGAAAAAATAGTAAAAAATCAATGTAATAAAATAATTTGATGTAAATATTAATTCTAAAATTATTTTTAACATATCAACTGTCTAAATTTATGCATGGATAGATGATTGTATTAAGTATTAATATATTTAAATGTGTGTAGAGCCTATTTTGAGCCAAATGTATTATAACTTTGATGCATGTAAATATACTGGATCATATCCTAGCTAGCTATCTATCTATCTATCTATACACACGTGCACACACGCACACATTTGAAGGTTCACAGCTCACTTCAATCTACAATATCAATTACCATTTCAATTGATATTCCAATTACAATACTTAATGGGCTTGCTTAAGGCTTAAGTGTAACACCATCGAATGCTCCATCGGAGTTATGAAGACACTGATACGTGCATATTGTGATGTCTTGTTGCCAGCGGGTTGCTACATTATCCAACATGTTGGGTTGTCCCCTCAGCTGGGCGTAGCACAAAGAAAGTCTACTTAATAGCTATAAAAAACATATCTCCCACTCCCATAATAGATATTAACTAATGTGATTGCACTGAAAATATCACATGCACACACATAGACAATTTTATATACCATAACCCCAATATGCGTAATAATATAGTTATTATCACACATTTCCAATAATAAAAGAAAATGTAAAAAAATTATAATTTTATATCTTTTTTATTAGCATTTATATATTGCGATAATTGATATTATAATCAAACACCTTTATAGTCCTCACACTATAGAAGAATTTTTCTGTAAATACCCCCAAACTATAGGGGACATATAAATACTCCTACTCTTTAGGGGAAAAATAATTACTCGCACTTGGGGGGAATCAATCTAGCATCTATTCCATAAGGATTTGTGGCACTACCACAAAGGCACTAGAGATTGTTAGATTTTCCTTTCTCTCACCTAAAATGCACTTACATTCTTCATTAAAATTATGCTACACTATTAAAAAAAAGAGCTAGAAGCTCAATAAGTAAATAATATTTTGAAATTTATTTTTAACATTTTTTAATGTTAGAGGTAAGTATGTCGTCAATATCATTTTCATTGTTGTCAAATTTACAATTAAGAAAATCCATGCATATTTATATTCACAAATGAACATCTTTTTTGATTCATGCATTCACGTATGATATCATGAGCATTATCAATGGTTACACTCATGTGCAACCATGTTATACATTTGTGAGTTAATTTTATCCGTCAATATAATTTTGGAGTCACTATTTATGTACTACTATGTTATTTGTAATCTTGAGATACTACCCAAAGACTATCCCACTATATGATAAGCCAACATCCAAATATATCCTATGCTTATATATTATGATCAATGAACTACTTAAATTCATCGGTCGACACAACTCCTTCCTTAAAAGTTATTCATAGTCTGGATTATAAAAAATTTTTATAGTCATCATGCTTATGCCCAAATAAATCAACTTCGGCATAAAATTCAAATTCAATAAGTACTTGTATATCATAACATCTTGGTTTAAATCATCCACATCATTCAAATCAATAATTTTGAAATCATAGTTTAAGTAAAATTTATTGGGTAATTTATAAATATACTCACTTAATTTGACCGTAATTACAACTATGCCCACGTAATTTCAAAAACTGTAAATAATTTCCACATGGTTTGACGTTTTTGTTGTACTATCATTGTGTGAGCATATTTGCAAAGATATACAAATAATGCAAGTATATTTGTAAAAACTATACATATTTATTTTTTAAAATTGTAAATATATCTACACAGTTTACAAAGTAGGTGCACTGGCAAATTTCCTTAAAATTTACTTGAAATAAACATCTACTTGACCATCAAAGTAACTTTAATTATTTTTCCTCATACTTCCATTACGAAATGTTCATTAATTTACCTTGTTCATTGTAAATAATTTTATCTTTTTCTTGTACAATATTTGTTATAATTTTATTGGACTAACATGTATTTCAACAATATTTCTTTGATAGTACAATTTTTAACTTTTTATACATACAAATAATTAAATATTATCTCCTTCAACTCCCTCATAGTTATAGAGTATTTTCTTAATTTTTAATTTTAATTATTTTAACACAGAATATTTATTTTGAGTTTATACATATTTATAATTAAAATTTAAAAATTTCCTAGTATCATGTAATTTACGTGATTTTTTAGAGTTTTTCCTCATTTTTTTTTCATATTTTATTTTTCTGCCTCCCGGTCTCCAGTTGGGCTGCTTGTTGGCCGACAAGTGTGGACTGGATGATGCCCTTGGACTGTTGCTCTCTTGTTTTACGATCTGGCCGGGAGTTGAAAGGCTCGTTTTCTAGTCTGGCCCGAAATTTGAAGGGCCTTGAAAGGGGCTTCACATTGGCGGGCGTGGGTAGTAGCTTGCTTACATAGGGGATTTTGGAAACAGGGTCAGCTCATTACATGAATCAGGGCCGCGAGATAGTCGTTGTTTCAGTCTGTTGTTTATTATTACGGGTATGTTCGGCGATGGTTAAAAATTATCACATTAAAACTTTTTAATTTAAAACTTTTTACTTTCTACATCAATTATTTTTTTTATTATTTTTTCACATTTTTCTATACAACTACCCTACTTTTCAATCATTTCTACACAACTACCCACATAACTAACCTA
>JAXCLR010000001.1:58258731-58269635 GCA_035584095.1 Annona squamosa
AATAAAAAAAAATAGGTGTAGTACACCTGGGTGCATCGAGTCTGAATGCACCCAGGTGTACATAATTGGGTCCCGCATTCGCTGGTATACGTTTGGTTACGCGTAAGGGTTGTCACATGCTTTCGAAGTCGGTGCGTCCGAAAATCAATAAAATTTTTAGTGAACAATTAAGAAAGTAAAAATGGTGAAATGATATAATATGATAAGGGTAATGATGAGTAGTAAATAGGATAAATTTAAAATAGATGGGTTAATTGTATAGACAGTTGTGTAAAAATAATTGAAAAATAAGATAGTTGTATAGAAAAATATGAAAAAATAATTAGAAAATATGATAGTTGTTGAGAATGAAAAGTTGTAACTTGACATGTTTTACTAATTGAAAAACACACCCTGTACGTGCATCTAAGATATATCGAAAAAAAAATTATGGGTGTGTTTGACCATGTGCAAAAAATATCATATTAAAACTTTTCATTCTCCATAACTATCATATTTTTAATTTTTTTTTTTATATTTTTCCATACAACCAACATACTTTTCAATCATTTTTACATAATTACCCATATAACTAACTTATCTATTTTAATTTTATTTATTTTACTCCTCATCATTACTCTTATCACATCACATCACATCATCTGACGACTTTTACTCTTCAAAATTTTTCATCAAAAGTTTTATTTATTCTCAGACACATCATATATTTAAAATATAAAAACGCCGTTTTGAGAATTAAAAAACTACCTAGGAAATCGTATGCCTATCTCGTTTTTCAACATATTATTTAATAATGTTTTACTTTATTTTTTCAATTTTATTATTACTTTCAATATTTTTTCTTCCTCAATTATTTTATTTATTTTAACTTTACGTGTATTATTTTATATTAATCACGAATTTCTCAAATTAATTACTTTTTTATCCTCCACCTGCTCCCACAGGCCCCGTAATATAGCTACCACCGCTCGAGCATGAAGGCCTTCCATTCTCCGCTGTAAGAAAGCCAGAAACGGACCGATTCCAGCTCAGCAACCCGCGGCTGACGATCTCCACCGTCAGTTCGCTAGAAGGTTCGTCCATCTTGTAACCTTTCCGCCTCCATTCCGTCCGGCTCAGATCTCTTCCCCTTCCCGAGAGCATTTGGAGCTTTCTCCTTGTAGCATTTACGCGCTACTTCCGTGTGTGGATAGCTCTGATTCGAAGCTGTTTTTTAAAGCTACCGTTGCAAAATACTCTTGTACTGTTGCCTTTTGGTACATTGTCCCGATAATCCTCTAATCATCCCCAATTAAAGAGCTTTTTGGAGCTTTCTCTCTGGAAGCCTCCACAGCTGGAGCTCTTTGCGAAAGCTACAGTGTTTAGCTGCTGTGTTGAGATCATCCCTCGAAGTCGCTTTCCTCCCTTTCTTTTAGGGAAACTGTCGCTGGAGGTCTCGGAAAGTCGGCGACCCTTCTGCAGCTGCCTTCGACATTGAACTTCACCTCGCCTAGTGCTTTTGGAGCTGAAAATGCTGCGGATCCGCTTGACGATTTTTGTCTGTTTCTTGGCGTGGGCGTCTCTATTTCTGGAATGCGTGTCGGCAGGGGACGAGGTAACCTGCTCTGATTCGGTGCCGATGAGGAATAGGCTAGAAGTGTTGTGGATAACGGATTTTGGAGCTGTCGGCGACGGGCAAACTCTGAATACGGCGGCGTTTCGGCGCGCGATTTACCGGATCGGACATGCGAGGAGGAGAGGTGGCTCGCTGCTGTATGTCCCGCCGGGGGTTTGGCTGACGGGGAGCTTCAACCTCACTAGCCACATGACGTTGTTCTTGGCGAGGGGCGCCGTCCTTAAAGCTACTCAGGTAATGGTGATTGCCTTCTTTTCTGCTGAACCGAGAAGTCTCTGCTGCTCATCATGTAATTTCAGTTCGTTCGTGCGATCACGGAGAATGGGATTTATTTTTTCCTGCATTCCGTCCATGATGAGATTTGGACTATGTAATGCACTTAAAATGCAATTCGAAGTTTCTTCCAAAAAAATGAAAAATGAAAAAAATAGCAATTTGAAGTTGAGGGTGTGGACTTACTGGTGGTAGAATCATTGGTTAGATTTCACTTCACTGGAATGTGGCGGGATGCAGGACGAGTGATTCATCGGAATTAAGCTGATGTGGCTCTGTTTCTAACTTGATGCTCTCATTTTGCAGATTTATTTATTTATTTATTTATTTTATGTTTATACTTGCTCATATAAATGTGTTGAATTTCTTGCGGGTGATACAGGATACTGCAAACTGGCCCTTAATTAATCCTTTGCCATCTTACGGAAGGGGGAGAGAGCGACCTGGGGGGAGGTACATGAGCTTTATCCATGGGGATGGGCTTCGTGATGTGATAATCACAGGTGCTTCCTGATTGCTATGGGTCTACTTGATGCTTCTGTGATGTTCGTATCAGTATATCATGCTGTTTATAGTTTCTCTGTTCAAAGTATTTGATTTTATGGTCTCCTTGCAAATTTATTTAACAACGCAGCAAAACAGTGCTCGTAACTTCTAACCTGGAGTACCTACTGTTTATCTGTCTTTGATTGCTATTATTTTTACTGTCGGTATGATTTTACCCCCTCCGCATGCCTGTATGGATGGAACTATGTGCTTAATTGCCATGTGAGTTGGTGTTTCTTGCTGGTAGAGTATTCAATTCCAATGCATTTATGCATGGTTTTGTCTATGTTCTCATTTGACTATTTTCCTATGCTTCCCCAGGTGAGAATGGGACAATCGATGGGCAAGGGGAGGTGTGGTGGAACATGTGGAGGCAAGGATCACTTGGGTTCACCAGACCTAATTTAATTGAGCTCGTGAATTCTGATGGCATCATCATCTCCAATTTGGTGTTCAGGAACTCACCTTTCTGGAATATTCACCCTGTATATTGTAGGTCAGTTCCAAAATAAGATATTTGACAGATTTTAAATGGAATGAGAATTTGAGTTTCCAATGCTAATACTCTTGTTGCTTGCTAGCAAGAATCTCATTCTAACCATTTCAATGAGAGTCCCAGTTTTTGAACATAAGATTAACTATCCGAATTCTTAACTTGCAACTAGTGTCATTGTTCATCATTTCTGGTATGGCTTTTGAACCCAGGCTTGCTGGGGAATCAATTATTTTGATCTGGTTACTTTCTTATTTTCCTTTGTCATGTGTTGCATCTATCTTTTCAACTTGTTTTCACAAAATAGTGGAAACATTCTTTTTGAGTTGGATGTAAGCATTGGTATATTTGATGGAAAAAGATTTACATTTTTGCCTTATAAGGATCTCATTCTCCATCTTGCAATGAACGTTCAACTCTTCTTCTTCTTCTTCGTTTTTTTTTCCCTTGATGATTTTCACTTTGGAGAATGCTCACATGGTGGACATTTTTATCGTAACTAAACATGCGTAACTTTGCAACCATTCTCAAACATGTTATTTGCTCTCTTGAATTACATATGCGACTAACAGTGATTGCGTTTTCTTAAATGCAGTGGTGTTGTTGTTAGGCATGTCACCATTTTAGCTCCACACGACTCTCCCAATACAGATGGAATTGATCCAGGTAGCTAAGTATAAATCTGCATTTTCACAGTTGTTCAGTAGCAGTGATGTCATCATATCAAGCCATTTCCTGGTGAGATCGGTGCCCATTCCAGTCATAACTCGTATTCATTGCTTCTGTGCATGCAGATTCCAGCAACAATGTTTGCATAGAGGACTGCTATATTGCAACTGGTGATGATCTGGTGGCCGTGAAGAGTGGTTGGGATGAATACGGCATCACCTATGGCCGTCCAAGCTATGGCATCACCATCAGGCGTGTGACTGGCTCAACCCCATTTGCTGGGATTGCTGTAGGGAGCGAAACATCAGGTGGTGTGGAGAATGTTTTGGCAGAGAACTTGAACATTTTCAACTCAGGCGTAGGAATCCATGTGAAGACAAACATCGGCAGAGGAGGAATCATTAAGAATATAACTGTTTCAGATGTACATCTGCATAATGTGCGGAAAGGAATAAAGGTGGCTGGTGATGTGGGTGACCATCCCGACAACAACTTCAATCCAAATGCACTACCGGTCGTTGATGGTGTCACATTAAAGAATATTTGGGGCGAAAAAATTCTGCAGCCAGGGTCGATACAAGGCTTGAAGGATTCTCCATTTACTCGGATATGCCTCTCCAACATTAACTTGGGTGATGCTAGTTCAGCTGGTGCAGCAGCAGCAGCAGCAGCATCATGGAAATGCCAGGATGTAAGTGGGGCTGCTCTTGGTGTGCAGCCTTTGCCGTGCCCAGAGCTGACCAGCACCCATGGGGCTGATGGTTTCTGTTCTGCTTCCCTGTGAGAGAAATGTTTTTCTTTTCTTTTCTTTTCTTTTTTTTCCCCTTGACTGCCATGGAATCTATTCTAAGAGGAAGAGGAAGTGCTCTTCTATGGAGGTAATAAAGTGATTTGTTTTATCATGTCCTTGGAGGCACAGCGATCCAGAGATAATTATTGTTTGGAATTCGCATGCAGACATGGTATGATGAGCAATCGCGGTGGGCCATTACCCATGGATTAGGTTGGCAGTGGTGGTCCTGAACATTATGAAGCTTCTGACGTGCCTTTTTTTGCTTCGATTTCTCAGTTCCCAC
This sequence comes from Annona squamosa, assembly GCA_035584095.1. Classification (NCBI taxonomy): domain Eukaryota; kingdom Viridiplantae; phylum Streptophyta; class Magnoliopsida; order Magnoliales; family Annonaceae; genus Annona; species Annona squamosa. Next base: position 58,263,404 of record JAXCLR010000001.1, read on the forward strand.
TGTAAGCCACCAGCCACAGTTTGCAGCCTAGGTTGCCTACCTTAGTGCAATGAATTGATGTTGGCTGTGAATCTGGAATATGCAAGACATCTGCAACCTGTTTGCTCGTGTCTATCCTCCGTCTATTCTTGGGAAAGCTAACCATGTCCAAGATCTTTATTGGGCCTTCCCCTTTTTAACAATGCAGTATTTGACTGTATCTAAACATCTCCCTTCGGTTTACATTGAATGAAAGGAAAGTGGCTTGAACTGATTTTCAGTTCTACAATGAAATACAACAGCAATTGTATGTCTCGAGTATTACATTTCCTTGCAAATTCGCATGCAACGATGTCCTCTCAGCTTCCCAGTAGGGGAGCTGCGTGTTGTGTAGGCGGGATTTCCGGTGATGGCTCAGGCGGCCTCATCATGACTATATCTTCCCTTCCTTTCCTCGATTTCAGAAATTTGCTTTCATCTTGCGCCTGCCAAGCTTGATGGGCAACCGTTCACCATTTGGTTGCCTAGCCATGCACATACACAACACCTGTCATCTGTGGCAATTCTCAATGGCACTCTCTCTCAAATCTCAAAAAGGCATGGTTCTCTTCCCAGCTCTAGTTTCACGTTCCGCTGCCTTTCACCAGTAATCGTTACATGAGCATTTACCATCTGCAAAATGATGAAACCGAACTGTATCTCTGAGGATTATCGTGCGCTCGCTTACTTTGGAAATGCACTTGGCCATCGTATGACAATCGTTGCACACTCTAGTGTTTTTTATTACCCTGATGGGTGTACCCTCTGCTGTATTAATCAATCCGTAAGTGATCGCCAGCTTCTCAGTATGACTCAGCAACGCCTTCTCCTTTTGCTCCTCATCGATGTCCTGAGCCACACAGCTTGTATCAGGCACGTATCCCACCTTCCGTATGTCTTCCATGAGCTGATATAATTCAAAAAATATCTTTCCGACTTCTGGATGAGGTGTCCCTTCCACTAAGAAAACATGTACTATCTGATTGATCCACACCCAGCTCCATCCTGGTCTGTTCTTTGCTCCAATAAGGTTCATTGCATCTCTCAGATTTTCCACATCTTCCCAGCGCTTCTCGGCGGCATATAGTCTCATCATCAGCACATAATTCCCAGAATTATCTGGCTCCAACTGGAACAACTTCTGTGCAGCTATTTCAGCCAATTCCAAGTTCTTGTGAGTTATACATGCTCCAAGAAGGGCACCCCAAACACTGGCATCAGGTTCTATTGGTATATTTCTTAGAAAATCCCAAGCTTCATCCAAGTATCCAGCCCTCCCAAGAAGGTCGACCATGCAAGCATAGTGCTCTGGTGTTGGATTTATTCCATACTCAGTCTTCATGTTGTCGAAATATTTCCATCCTTCAACGATCAATCCTGCATGTCTGCAGCCTGAGAGCAGAGCAGTGAACGTTATGCTATCAGGACAAATACCTGAATAGCACATACAATCAAAAAGGGAAATTGCCTCTCTACCCAGGCCATGAATGGCAAATCCCGTGATCATGGCATTCCAAGAAGCAAGACTTTTGTTTTGAATCCTCTCGAAAACTCGAATAGCATATTTCAGACCACCAGACTTGGAATACATATCAACAAGTGCTGTGGCAATGAATATGTCTCCATTAAAGCCATTCCTCATGGCATGGCAGTGTATTTCTGCACCTTTTTGTATCATTGCAAGGCCAGCACAAGCTTGAAGTAAGCTAGCTAGGTTGGGGAGAGTGGGTTTGATTCCTTTTTCCTGCATTTGGAGGAAGAACTCAAGGGATTCTGCGTAATTCCCTGCCTGAGAACAGCCTGAGATGAGAGCTGTCCATGAAACAATGTCTGGAGTCAACCCCAGTGTCTTTAGTTGACGAATCAACACAAGTGCTTTGTTGCTGAAACCCCTCAATGCATAGCCAAAGATCAAACCGTTCCACGTTGTCAAATCAGGTTCAACCCCATATTTCTCCATCATGTTCAACTGCTCCAATGCCTTGTCAAAAAACCCATTGTATGCATAACCTGAAATCAACGAATTCCAAGCAAACACATTTCTAAATTTCATTGAATGGGTGACTGCTTCAGCATCACTTAATCTAAGCTTCTTTACATACATATCTACTAAGGAAGTTAGGGCATGAATCTCATTTGCTAGCCCAATCCTCACTGCGTACCCATGGATCTCCTTCCCTGATAGCAGTGGGCCAGATCGGCTGACTGCTTGAAGGGCAGATGTGATTGAGGTTGCGTCTGGCCTGAGGCCAGAAGCCTGCATTCCCCTCAAAATTTCCAGGACTTCGATGTGTGACCCAAAAGCAGAATGCCCACTAAGCAGAGAATTCCATGTGATGATATTCGGTTTAGTCTCAGACAGTTCCATTGCATTGAAGAGCTGCCATGCTTCTTTGATAAACCCATTGAGAGCATAACCTGAGATCATCGAATTCCATGCCACAGAACAACGGCTGTCCATGGAATCAAAGACCCTTCTTGCCAATCTCAGATCAGAATTTTTGCAATACATACTGATCAAAGTTTTGCATATCAACGTATCCGAGATCCACCCAGTCCTGATGGTGTACCCATGAATCTGCTTCCCTTGTTCCAGAGCTTCCAGCTTCCCACATGCCTGAAGAACTTTCGAGATAGTCAAACCCCCAGCTTCAGCAAGAGACAATTGCATCTGACGAAACAATTCAAGGCTTTCAAGCCATAAGCCATTCCGAGAATTCAACAATATCGCCTGTTCCCACACTAGAGAATTTCTCACACGTATTTCGTTGAAAAGTTTAGAGGCATACTCAAAGCCAAGGCATTTATCATACAACTCCATCAAAGCACATTTCAGGTGAACATCCGAATCGAAACCACTCTTGATTCCCCAGGCATGGATGCTCTCTCCCAAGCAAGAATCCATTAATTTCGCACAGATCCTCAGAAGAGCAGTCAGAACTCTGCCATGGAATATCAAACCTTCTCTATGCAATTCCCTGAAAACTGCAAGCAGCATACGCCATTCCCTCCCATTATTTTCGAATTCCTTCATCACGGTACCCCAAGAGAGGAGATCCCTCCGAAAGCCCATGAATAAAACCGTGGCAGCAGACAGAAAATCGCCCATTTCTGCGTACATGCGCACGAGGCTGGTGGTGGTGGGAGACTCCAAATTCGAGCTGAATGCGGATTTGACCAACTGGGCATGCATCTGTTTCGCCGAATTCAGATATTTCAGCTTCACGGGGTCATTGAAATCAGCAACGTCTACATAAGAGGATAATCTAAGAAAAGGAGGTGATTTTTCCATGGAAACACCTTTCGCAACAAGGCGTTGAGAGGTGAATGATACGGTTCTTGAAGTCCTGTGGGTGAGAGAGATTTGGGAGAATGAGGACTGCAGGTGGGATGGGGTGGTTCTCTCCATGAAACCCAACTGTCAGATTCAAAATGCCGAGGAAAGGAGTAGAAAAGCAAAGAGAAGAGAGTGTGGTGTGGAGGCGGGTGAGGCATTTGGAAAGAGCAGCAGGTGATGAGATTTTTGGATTTGCAAACGGTTGGAATTTTTCCAGAGGTCAGTGGATAAGGGTTTGGGTTGGGTGGATAAGGGTTTGGGTTTTGGGGAGCATTTGCTATTGAAGGAGTATCAGTAAAATACCCAACTGACAGATGTTATTTATCAGTGAAAAGTAATGCCCGCTTAAATTGATTCACGAAACTCATATACGGAGACAGGACAATTTTGCATCACCTAATTCAGTCAACTCTCTTTTCATGAGTTAGCTAATGAAATAAGTCGAATTGAATTTACGCACAGTACAATTTATGTTGTGACCAAGTTGGTAATATTGTCATTAAAAATTTTGCATTACAATTGTTAACAAATTTTTTATTCATTTAGTAGCTTACATTAATAGCAGGGTCTAAAAAGCACAGGGACCAAACTTACAGAGCTTAAAAAACAAATATGTAAAATATATTAAAAAGTAAATATGAAAAGTAAAAGAAACCAAAATGCAAAAATTCCAAATTGCGGTAATAATCATATATGTATGTGACTACTCTTGTAAGCATGGCACGCATGTGCGGAATCCAAGTCATTCTTTGATAAATAAAAAAGGATCTAACCTCACTATCCAAATGATAATTTTCGAAATGTCTGATGATCTTTTCAGATCGTTCTGAAATTCAGAAATTTCAAACCGGTTTCAAAATATATTTTTTTTGAAATTTTTTATAAACATATAAATTTAGTTATATTTAATCATTTTATTTAAAATGACTTAAATACTTGTGTATTTAAAAATGTAAAATAAATATATACAAATACATAAAAATAGTAAAACTTAGTTTATAGATTAATATGTTTATAAAAAAATTTTCAAAAAAGTATATTTTTAGGCTATAGGTTGAAAAGATCAGTACTCTTTCAAAATAGTTAAAAATTTCATTGCCAGTCATTTATCATGTGGACGTCTTGCCCATCTAATGGAGCCTCCTGCTTCTCGAGGACCATTTATAACTAGGATGACTAAGGCCAAGCTTAGGTTGGGTAGGTTTGATTTGACGTAGACTTTTACTTTGGCGCTGTGTGTTAATATGAATTGAGAGCGGGTAGGGAAGAAAATATTTTTAAAAAAATTTAAAAGTGATGTGATATAATAAAGATGAAGTATAAATAAATAAAATAATTATATAAAAAATAATTTGAATATAAGAGTAAAAATAAAAAAAGTAAGGTGGTTAAGTAGTTAAATTATTTTTTGAAAAATATGTGTAGATTGATGGGATTGTTTGCTTTCTACCTATTCTTATACCAAATTCAGCCTTTATTTTTAAACATAAATAAATTCTACCATATTTTAGATCATATTGGTTCAAAGTCTAGCTGATTTTATTTTCTTAAGATTGAGTTGATTCGAATTTTGATTCAAAATTAGTTATTTAAGATAATTTTGATATTAAATATAAAAATTATAGTTTTATCACAAATCTTACTAGAAAACCTATAATCATATGATAACAATATAATATTAAAAATATTTATTAAATATATTAAATAATAGATAAATTAAACAAGTTTGTATATATTTAAAAGATGTTTTATATCTTCAAATATGTAATAATTTCACAAATGATATTCTAAATATTAATAACTCTAGTCAGTTTTATTTACTGAACCTTAATCAAACTTTGTTTTGTTTTGTTTTTTTTTTTTATATACTTGGAACATACTCTAACTTACAAATAGGACAATTAGAACTTACCCTATTGATTTTAAAATTTAAATGTTTATTAAGAGTTACTATAATGTGACTCTTCGTATCTTTTTTCATTTTACAATTTTTTTACACTTGACTTTTAAAAAATTCCCCAATTACAACTTTGTTGTTGAAACATACTCATTATCAGCTTTTACTTATTTCCTTAGGGGGTGTGTTTTACACAAAAAACTTTTTAAAACTTTTTTCTCTACAACTATTTTGTTTAATCATTTATTTACTTATTTTTAGACAATTATCATACTTTTCAATCATTTCTATATAATTACTCATACGATTAACTTATTTATTTTAATTTTATTATTTTTACTCATCATCATTGTCTTATCGTATAATATCATTTTCTTTTAATTTAAAAACTTTTACACAATTTTTTTTTTTATCAAAAGTGTTATTACCTCCCAAATACACCCTTAGCATATCTTGATACCACATACGATCTTTTTGATGAAAATTTTGTGAAACTTAACCTAAAATGGGATGTGCATGAGATGAGTAGATCAGGCAAATAATTGTAATTATACGTTACATGCGGAAAATTATATTAGAAATGAAAAAAATAGCATCACAAATTGAAATTGAGATTATTATGGGACCTTTTCCCACTAACTCATCTTCGCCCAAATAGTTTTATTCAAGGAGTATTTTTTCAAACAAAATTAGTCGGTTTAGTATTTTGCAAAATAACAGACCGGGAGTAAAATTACAAATTTGCATAAAAACGAGAAGCAAATGAGCAGTCCTTACATCACTTCGCATGCTTTGTAAAAAAAATTGGTTAAAAAGGGGGCTGTGATCAGCGGATTCAATTACAGGTGGCCTAATTTCACCAATCTAATCAATGCACCTGAGGCTATGATGACGCTCATTAGAGTGTGTTTGTTTGGGGCCAAAACTTGTCAATTAAAACTTTTCAACCTAAAACTTTTCACTCTTCATAACTACTCTAC
>JAXCLR010000001.1:58275270-58289380 GCA_035584095.1 Annona squamosa
GCACAATTACACCGGAACAGTGGTACAGTTGCCCAAAAATGAGCACCACACATATTAGAATGAAATGAAACTTTATATAATCATTTATCTATATATGAATTTTATAGCAAATGGTTTACATGTTGAAAAAACCACTTTAAAGTTGTTATTTACATTAGACTATTTTATTACGTTGAATTTGCACCATTTTCAGATGGGGTTTACATACATCCGATTGGGATGAAAATTGATATGGTAATAGAATACGTGATTCTAAATACAATTAGAGTAAATTATAATTTTATGATTATGTGGGCCCCATTTTGGCGCCATTGCGTTGTATTTTTGAGCAAATGTACTGTTGTTCCGGTGCACAGCACACAACTCTCTCTCTCTCTCTCTCTCTCTCTTTCTATCTATCTATCTATCTATCTATATATATATATATATATAATGTCCCGCTTCTATGTAACCTAGAAACGGACTCATGTAACTCCTTCAAAACCTAAGGTTTTGATCCTTAATGAAAAATCCAATCCATTCATTGTATTTAACATCATTTGTTTATCTAAGGGACCAAATTTTATCCCGATTAAGTATATTTATGGGTCACATTTGTTTAAAATATATATATATTCATGTGTAAATAATGAAAAATGCTTAGAACTATTTACACATGCATTAGAATGTGATAATACTTTATAGAATCATTTATTCCCATATAAATAATATTTTGAGCGGTTTAGATGTCGAAAATACTACTTCAAAATTGATATTTTAGCATTTTTCATAATTTACACATGAATATATACATTTTCTAACAAATGTAGCCTATACATGGTTGGGATGAAAGTTAGTCTCCTAGATAAACAAATGAAGTTAAATACAATTTATATATATAGTCCTGCTTCTATGTAACCAGGATACATAGAAGCATACCCATATAACCTCTTCAAAATCTAAGATTTAGATCCTTAATAGAAAATCCAATCCATTCATTATATTTAACATCATTTGTTCATCTAGGAGACCAAGTTTCATCCTAATCAAATATGTTTATAGGCCACATTTTTTCAAAAATATATATCCATGTGTAAATTATAAAAAATGTTTAAATCTATTTACACATGTATTAGAATATAATAATATTTTATAGAATCATTTATTCACATGAAAATGATATTTTGGATAATTTAAATGTTGAAAATACTACTTTAAAATTGATATTTTAGAATTTTTCATAATTTACGCATGAGTATATACATTTTCTAACAAATGTGACCCATAAACATACTCAATTGAGATGAAACTTGATCCCCCAGATAAGTAAATGATGTTAAACACAATGAATAGATTAAGTTTTCCATCAAAGATTAAAATTTTAAATTTTGAAGGAGTCATATGGGACTGCTTCTATGTAATCGGGTTACATAGAAGCAAAGCCCATATATATATGAGAACCTTTCCTATGAAGTGAAGTTGCACAATAATTAACAGTGCCTTTGGCCCAAAATGCGTCCCACGTGTACTTAAATGTATATGCTTTATACAGTCATTTATTTATATATAAATTTTATAGCAAATGGTTTCCATGTTGAAAAAAAACAACTAAAAAGTTATTATTTACATCAAACTATTTTAAATGTATAACGTTGAATTTGTACTACTTTCAGATGAGGTCCATACACATCCATTTGGGATAAAAATTGTTATGGTAATATTATATATAATTCTAAATCCAATGGGTGTAATATATTATAATTTTATAATCATGTAGGGCCCATTTTGAGGGAACTGGACCATAATTGTAAGTCAATGAAGCTGCACTTGAATATTTCTCTCTCTCTCTCTCTCTCTCTCTCTCTCTCTCTCTCTCTCTCTCTCTCTCTCTTTATATATATATATATAGCCAAAATTGGCAAAAATTGATTTATAAATTAAACATAACTAGATTGGAAAAAAAAAACAAAAAAAATGTTTTTGGACCAGTCTAAAATGATCATTTTGCATGGATATATGGCATAAACATTGGCATTAGCTGATACATGATGTAGGGGCACATGAAAGAAGAAAGCAGCCCCAAAAAGAAAAGAATCTAGCAGAACCTTCTCATAGCTGCCACCACAACTATGCAGACTTAAGTTAAAAATGCAAACTTTTAAGTCACACAAAAATCAGATAAAGAATTCAAAAAAAAAAAAAAAATCAGATAAAGAATACCTTCACATTAAGATCAGTATGACGAGAATATGTGAGGTGAAGCTTGCAAAACCCTCCATCATAGATGCAATGTCCTTCCAGCGCTTCCTTGGCAACAATAGCTGTCTGAACATCTGCATTTGCACAAGTATCAATGGCAGTACAGAACATCTAAAAACCAAAAAATTAAAAAGCCATGCTGCGCATTGGATGGTTCAATATAATGACTTAGGGCCTGCCTGGCCACACTGTGGAAAAAATTCCACGCTTATTTACCTTGAATGACATATATTTGTGTTTTAGTGGATTCTTAAGTCTGTTTTTACTGATTTTTGTGTGTAAAAGCCAAAACCCTGGCTTTTGCAGAAAGCTATCCTGGCTTTTTCGGAAAGTTAAGATTCTAGGCTTCTTTAAAATGAGCTGCGCATTAAACTTTTTCTACTAAAATCCAGCCCCGGCCAAATCCAACCATAGAACTGCAAGCAGAACTATGATCATTTCCATCATCAGAAGGAACAACACGAAGCATCAGCTCGATTGGTATTATATGTGGGTAACTTCCCCACCAATATGGGCTTGAAACCCAATGAGAATGATGTCTTCTGAGTGGGAGCTGTGACTCGTGTTTGAGAAGCTCTGGTCTCCTCCTTGATATGCAAATTGATTATAGGAAATTTGTAAGGTTTCATGGGTTTGATTGGTAATATAAAATGGAAAAAATGTAACATTTTAAGTAAAATTCCAGTTGGAACAAACAATATAAAAATAAATTTTAAAAAAAGCCAAGAAGCGTAAAAGATGTCCAAGGGATTACACCAATAAATGCAAAACATGGTTTAACATGGGAATACCAAACATGTACAAAGTATAAGCTCATATTGTTTATGAATAAAAGTCAAGAAAATTGTACTTTAGTTATTGGTACTGGTAAATTTGTAAGCTAGTTTCCATACCAAATATACTTACTACATTTGACCAAAAACCCAATATACCTACTCATTTTCAAAAATGCAAAATATACCCATAATAACATAAGGCAATGCTTCTATGAAACCTTCTTTCTATATAACCCCCTCCATTTTTAACATTTAATAGTTAATGAAAAATCTACTCAATCTATTGTGTTTAGCATCACTTATGTTATGATGAAAACCCTTTCATTTATCTAATAGCATTGTATATAGATATGGGTCTCATCAACAAACATGTAAAATCAATGTAATAAAATGATTTAATGTTAAATATCAATTTGTAAGTAGTATTTTTAACATCTAAAATATTATTACTACATGGATAAATGATTCTATAAAGTATTACTATATTTCAATACACATGCGAATGGATTTAAGCATTTTTCCTAATTTACACATGAATGTATCCATTTTTTATCAAATGTAGCCAATACACATATTAGGTTTGGATGAAACATAAACTCCTAGTTAAACAAATGATGTTAAATACAATGAATGGAATGGATTGAGTTTTCCGTCAAGCATATTTGAGAGGGTTACATGGAACCGCTTCTATACAACCCAGTTACATAGAAGCAGACCCGCCTGATAAATATTCCAAATATACCTAAGAAATTAATAGTGCTGAGTTAAAAATCAAAGGACAGAAAGCTGCCTTTCAGTTGAAAATTCTAACCAAGTTGACTACTTTGGCCATAAATATTAAGCAATGTCATCATCGTTTGGAACAAACGAGGATTTCTTTAAAGGAACCTCAAAAGTACTTAATCTTCAAATATTTCAGTCCGAATGATAAGTATAATGGGTATACAAAGCCAAAGTCAAACCTAACCCTATTTAAGGCTTCCTTTCTAGAAGACTCGTTTGGTTTCAAAAGCAGATGACATTGACTTATCCAAGGCCAAAGTCACAATATTGACTTCATGGTCGCTTACGTAGGCTCAGCTTCAACTTTAAGCCCTTTTTTAAATAAAAAAAATCATTTTTACGAATCATTTGGGTTAGAATATTTGAATACTAAGTACCTTTAGGGTTTTCTTCATTGGAGAATTTAGTTGTGTGTTCCAAAAGATGATGGAACTGTTGAACATTTAAGATGAAATAGCCTACTTGATCAGAATTTTCAACTAAAAAGTCATTAAATTCTAATTGACAGACTGTAATGGCATGGGTATAACTAGAATATTTGTACCAAATTTCATGGGTTCTAGTTGACATTTTTTGAAAAACATGGGAATAATCGAATTTTTGGGTAAACACTGTAAGCTGAGATGTAAGACTGAGCTTACCAGGGTACTGGATTAGAGCTTGAAGCCCTGAATTCTTCTCAAAAATTGCAATTTTCTGAACTGGCCCAAAATGAGAGAAAACCTAGCAAATGTAAAAAGGAGAAGGATTAGAAGAATTTATTAACTTTCAGCAAGATAAAAGTCTTTAGAAAATAAGATATAAACTTTCTTAAATTTCGGCAAGATAAATATCGTAAAAATAATAGAATACCTGATGAAGAACATCCACAGTCACTGCATACTGCAAGTTCTCAATAGATGCAAGAAGAACATTGCTCTCTAGTTCTTGTTTTCTACCATCAAGGCCAGTGCCTAGCTGCTATATTGAAGAATTGAAGATGATTGTAAAGTTAACAACAATTCAATCATTTCTGTGTGCTGTGTGTGTGAGTTGGTGTGCATGCATCCATGAACATATCAAGTCGGTGTATTACCAGACCACTACCATCTATGGCTGAAGGAGCAACAGGAAGGTAGGGATTAGTGTAGTCCCTGAAAAGATAGACAACAAAAATCATTATTTAAAAAACAAAGAGAAGAAGACAAATTTAAATAGATTCAGAATAATCAAAGCAAAATAACAAGTGTAATCCACATAGGAGGAAAAGGCATTGGAATGTCCCAGTCACCGACAACCCTGCTTTCTAATTCTAGTTAAGATATGAAGAAATAACACTTGCAGTTTCTTTCAGGACAATAAGCATTATTACAAAAAGAAGAGTAAAAAGTGGGCATTCCCCTCACGGCAGAAAACCAGATAATAAGGTGCCTGCTAGGGCATTTGGTTCTTGTGTTCTTATTCTGAAAAACTGATAGCAACATTAAAAAACAATTTTTGCAGACAATTAAGTTGACAAGGATGAAAACCTGAATCCCTATGTTTATGCAGAACATACTAATCCTATCTTTTTACGCATAACATACATCAAATACACCCATTATCATCAACGCACATTATCAATGTAGCCTGCTCATTTTGCTCAAGCTGAACAGTCAATTTTCACAGCATCAGACTGAATAATCTACTGAATGACCCATTCACTGCAGTCCTGCTTTAATGCTTTGATTCCAGATTAAACTGACAACTTTAGGTGCTGTTCTATAGAGATTAACAAGGTCCTACTTTACATAAATCTACCCAATTGTTTTAGTATTATTTCAATCTGTATCATCTAAGAAAATCTATGCTGAAGTTGCATTCAGATTTTAATGGTTCAAGGGCAATGATACCGGCTCCGGTGACTCTGGAATTTCACATTTAAATCTGTGTGTCCAGAAAAGTTTATCCGAAGGGTGCAGGGCCCCACATTCTCTGGAAGCAAATATCTGTCATCACCAGAAGGAACAAGAAAATCTGAGTTTATTCCATTCAAGAAACAACAAATAGGGCTACCAAAAGAAAAGGAGGAAAAAAAAATCCAATACATCACCTAGGAATGATTCTCCCTTCCAGAGCATCTTTTGCTGCAGTTGCGGTTCCAACTTCAGAAAACTGCACTAGTGCCTGAAAAGCATGCAGTATCATATTAAAGATGGTACCATGTATACAGCAAAAAATGAAGGGTTGCATTGCTAGTATCAAACACCTTCTCCACATTTCTCTTTAGCCATTTCAGGTCAGCTAAGGATGATACACAAACAGAAATTCGCTTTGGTTGCCAGTTAAGATCAGCATCCACTTGCACGCAGATGGAATCAACCATAACAGAAGTTCATAAAGCTTCTTCAACATTTGGATGCATGATGATGAGCAAGAGTTCATACCTGGAATCCTGCTGTCTTCTCAAAGGTTGCAATTTTATGCACAAAACCAAAAGCTGAGAAAACCTGTACCAGAAAAATCAAATTGTTCTTCAAACTAGTTCTAGAGAACTATCTGCCTGAGTAACTTCCTGCAAATAAAACTAGAAAAATAGCATCTATTCATCATTTGCAAAAGAAGGCAACAGTTGAAGAATCACAATGCTCTATTGCCAAGAGCAATGCCAACAGACATCTAAAAAATATGAAAAGTTCAAGGGGGCAGCATTTTCAAATGACAAGCATTGCATGTAAATGTGATGCGACACAATATAAGACCATTTTTTATATCTTTCTGGTCCCCCTAGATATGTAGTTCCGCAGACAGACCATTTTTTATATTTTTCTGATCCCCCTAGATATGTAGTTTCGCAGACAGCCATATGAAACAGCAACACACCTCGTGCCTAGCAATGTATGATAAATCAAACACAACATATGATCATAATGCATTAGCCAGTGGAAAGCTGACTCCATATAAAACAATGTATCCTTTTTATTTAAGGGTATGAAGACTTTATAGGGTCAAAGTGAAGAGTTTCCTAAAACAGATATGCTCGCTATTCCAAAGAGAGATTGGTACAGGAGGAGGAACACAGAGACATCTTGAGCAGGTAAATGCTTCAAAAGGTTATCATTAGAGAGGGGAAGGGATAGGAATAAAGCAAAAAGGATACTCTGAGTGAGAGAGAGAGAGAGAGAGAGAGATTCATACTATTCACATGATAAATGTCTAGAAGAGACTACTGCAATTAATACTTTTTTCTTAGCAAGAAAAAGATACTTGACTCCTTAAGAGGCCTGCAAAGTAAAGAAATGCCATTAGTATCTGGAGGAGGAAGACAGGGACGGAAGGTGGGAGATAAGGAGAGAGTCATACGATGACTGCTTAAGATATGTAACCCTTGTTTTCTCGACTAGAAATCCTCACAGTAAACCTATATGTTAACTTTGCTTCTTTCGACTTTCTACAAAACATTAAGTATAATGCAAGAAGCTTAAGAGAAGTAGCAGAGCATTAAATGCTCGATGGTGGGCACAACTAGTTGGTCATGCCATGTGGCAACCACTATGAGCATCATAGCATCCCCAATGTGTATACTGCTTCGGTCTTTGGAGATCAGCTTTTAGTGAAACACAAATGCCATATTTATATTAGGATTACATTACGTAGGATGCTGGTGTGAAAAAAGTCAAACATCACAATTGCAATTTAAAGCCATAAGATCAAGAATATAATAAAGACAAGGTATTAAACAGATTTACTACATCATAGGCAAGAAGAAAATATTTCCACCTAAGGCATGAATAAAAAAATGCCAACACAATGAAAATATTTCAGCTAGATTAAAATTTAAATCCAATTTCATGGACTTAAAATAGGAGCTGTGTTGAGGCTCAGAAAGGAGAAATGAAATCAGAAAAAACTCCAGCTATTTAGATGGTATCGATAGGAGGCAAAGGGTCAAGAGGCAGCGTGTTAAGCAAGGGAGAGGAGACAAACACACATGCGCTTTCTCCCGATGCAGTAGGATGCCATCGAAGATGTTTCCGTGTGACATGGACCTGCTGATCCATTTAGATGCATGTCAAAAGAAAAGCCTTATGCAACTCTAGATTGTTCACATGTAGTTCATGCATCATCTTCTTAGGAATCAAAGCATATTTCAGGACAGATATACCTTCTCTCCATCAAATTCACAGATCAAGCTAATGATTTTGCTTACCAAGTGCAAAACATCGATGCTGACACTGCTCGCCTCAGGACCCTCAATAGTCACCAGCAATACATTGCTGGCAGTGTCACCCGCTGTCTTGTTGTTGGTAATTTCTTGCCTGTTGGAGTATTGAAGGTAGACAGTTTTCCCTCGTACCTGAGCTGGCTCCAGTGATGAGGCATAATAAGATATCATTGCAATAGCTTGATTTAATTCTTCCTGCATCCATGATAACACACAAGAAAAAAGGATTCTCAGCACAAATTAATTAAACAATGACATGAATTGTAAGTCAAATTTCAATCTCACTCACAAATTCAATAAAAGCCTGGTTGCGGTTTGCACCAACATTGCACTTTGTATTCACAATTTTACCAAAGGGCTTCCCCAGTTCAATTAATTCCTCTTCTGTACATTCCCATGGCAAATTTCTCAAGTGAAGCACCTTGGAAGGTGGCTGTGTGTACCGAAACTGTGGTTGGCTGGATACAGAAGTCATTGCGCAGAGTCTTCGAATTTTACTGGGGTACTTCCACCAAGCCACATACAAATCTCCAGCCTGCAAACATTATTTAGTGGATTGAATTCCACTTGCATTATGACTTTCACACAATCAAAAGAATGGTCTCCTTTGTATCAGAATCAATGATTCACGGCTAATATGGAAGCTGAAAGACGACCCCCTCCCCCCCAAATGATTAATATCAGATATCAGAGTTTTGACAGCAACTCAAACCTGCGCTATCGAATCAAAGTTGCAACAAACAAATAATTGTAAACATGTTTCCTTTAAAATTTCTCTCGTGATTCAAAATAACCCATCATCTAAGTTGTTTTTTAACAGAAAATCCCGATGTTGCTCAACTGCAAAGTTAGAGCTCCCACTTTGACGAGAATAGGTTAAGGATGCCTTGACGCTCCAGAGACTAGTGCTAACCCACCACCAAACTAGCCCCTTCGACAGCTTAGAAGCGAGCGACCATAATTTTTGGCCACTCTGTTCCCTGCTATGATGCCGGATAGCACACGAACATTTGCTATCAGAATCGGCTATCCTTTAATCCAGTCAAAAGCCATTCAACTCAAGCATCTATTCGCACGATTCCAGAAGAATGATAGTGTAGCATATCATCTATGGAGGGCCCTCTAGCCGAACGGTTCTCTAGGTGACCCAAAATTCATCGCCTTAGGCGATCAGATCGTTTTACACGCATTCACGCAAGCTTATAATTTCATGCGGAAAAAAAAGAGGGAGATGAATCTAGCGAAGCGGAAACCAATTGAAAGATCTCGAGACGCAGTCGCATGTGATACAGCAATCTCAACCAGCGGTTGGAATTGATTGCAGCAAAATACTGGAAAAGCATAACAATCTAAAGTGCTGTAACACGAAGCCAAGCACAGAAGAAAGTATCCTGACGAAAGAGAAATGCACCTGGATTGAGAAAATCTCCTACCACCTTCCTTCTAGGGTTCGAAACCCGCCACAGTGAACCAACCCCCGAGAGCCTTCGTGAGCTTGGATTTTGGGATGCTTCCGATGTGGTTTTTATAGTCCGTGGAAGCGAGGTAGCGGGGAGCGGTCGGACGTGTGTGCACCCGGCGCACTTTAAGATGGCCCCTCGAGATTTTATCTCCCGTTCAAACGTACTCTCAGGGAGTGATAAAATTTCTAGGTAAAAAAAAATTTAATTAATAAAAATGAATATAATAAAATAAAAATAATAAGAATAAGTAAAGAAAATAAATTTAAAATAAATATGTTAGTTATGTATAAATAATTGAAATATATGATAATTATATAAGAGTACGTGAAAAAAAAGAGAAAATATATGATAATTAAAAGATTAATTTTAGATTAAAAAATTTATGCTCTACCTTTTTTAAACATAGTCAAACACAACCTGAACGGCATGTTGGCTCCTTGTAGTAAAAAATAAAGGGATGATTTTTTTATATAAATACACAGTCATAACCATAGTTTTTTTCTTGATAAATTTTTCGCATTTTGAAATTTTACAAATTCTAAATTTAATTATAATTTTTAAACATGAACTAAAATATAGTTTTTTCTACCTACCAGAAGACAGTGTGGGTGAAGGAGTACTGTGATCAAATCCCAATTTCAACCGAAAATATTAAAAGAGCAGTTTAGTCTCCCTTTAGTGATATGAGAGCTGGGTCTCTTTAATTTTCAAGTAGAGTCATGTTTCTATATTTCTTAGATAAAGCTGTGTTTTCAAGTTTATATGAATATCTTAGAACTTTAGTATAATACATATTAAGATATATGTAAATACAGCCATCAAAAAAATTTCTATTATTGTGTGTTTTCAAAAATTAAAATAAAACATTTAGTAAATTTGAAATTTTATAATATTTCAAGAAAATTCCTCACGTGCCTGTAACAAATAACTCTAGTTCCTCTTGCACTAATAAAATTTTGATAATTCCTTTCGAACCCGTACAAATTATCCTAAATTTCTTATACATTCATTCTCTAAACCGTCGTCAGCTATGTATAACGACGCATTTTGTCTAAGCATTTTTTAATTTAATATCCAAATTGCCCTTGGATAGACAAGATAGAAAAGGGAACCTCCTCTTATCCGATCCTTGCTTTTTTCGCCATTCATGATTTCTCTCCCATTCTAATTAGATTGCTATTTAAAGCTTTAGAGCACAAAAGAACACCATTTAAAGCCTGCGAAGTGGCAAAGAATGGAGATGCCCCTGAATATGGTGTTTTGGAATGAATTTGATGCGGTACATTTGCTGGCGAAGCTCAACAAAATGATGAGTCATGATATGGAAGTGGAGAGGCCATTAGTTGGGCAATGTCTGCTGCTTTGGGATGAGTTGAGGAGCAGGTTAAAGGGACAACGCGGAAAGTTCAATGTTGCAGAGGTCCCAATTTAGAATGCGATGGACAAGAAATTCAAGAATAATTTCAAGTCAGCCCTAGCCTGCAACTTGCATGCTAGATTCACTTTACTCGATTGACAAATATCTACAGTGTGTTCAATTTTTTGATGCCTGAGCAAGAGAAGGATGTGGACAGATTGATAATGAGATTGGTGTCAAGGGAGAAGGCCCACGTTGCTCTAATGGAACACATGAAATGGGGGTCACAGAGGCTTGATGCTTTCTACGCACAAGCAATGCAACAAAGTAGTAGGACTAGCAACACGGGTGACGAAGATTGCAAATTCACGAAGTAATTACCTTGTCTGGGAGACATGGTTGAGTGAATTCAGGTCACTTTAGATGGTGGTAGCAGGGTTGATCTTCCTTCACATCACTTTTGGCAACTTCGGATGTAATTGGTCATTTGTCAATTGGGTTTCTGCTCACATCCACTCGAGGGTGGGTATGGACTGTGCCTAGAAGCTGATATTCATCGCCCCTCATAAGCTGAGACAAGGGACTTCATTAGCGAATAAGAGAAGGACGTTGATTTATTCATCAACGATGAGGACAATGTGTTAAACGAGGCATTTGTGGCTACATCGTATGTGTGACGCTTCTAAGCTTTGCCTGTAGCTTTGAATTATAGGAATCTTTGAATTTTTCAAACTCTGTTCCTATCCTTCATTACCCATCAAAGATTTTGGAAAGGGGAAGATGATGAGAAGACAATACAATAGGATATGCACCCGGTTACAATTGGAAGAAACAAGATTTCGCTTCTGAGATCTGCTCATGACCACCCTTGTCAGATACATGATCGTAGTTTGCCATATTAATTCATTGGCTTTGCTTATTGCCTGGCATCCAAAGAATGATTTTGGAATTTATTAGATTTTAAGAAAGAATCTCCTCTTCATAATATCAGGTGTTGTGAAAGAGCATAACGGAAACAACAATACTTTCAACGATGACGAAAGGAGGAGGTTGGAGGAGGGTTGTCTGAATCGTTGAATTAGGAAATGGAAAAGGAAAAAATTTGTCAACAGCTAAAAACGTCTGGGACGACATGGGTGTAGGAGGAACTTATGGTCATTTGTCATTGACACAGGAGGAATTATTGAAATTTTAAGAGTATAAGATGAATTAAAGTTAGTTGTTTTTGGTGGACGAGAAATTTTTCCTAATACTCTACATGGAAGAAAATATAAGCGAGGTCTGCATATTTATAAGAATAATATTTTTCTAACTGCAGTGCTGTCAGTTATAGAGAATTGACGCCGAAAAATAAAAAAAGGGGTCTCCTCCGTGTGGTTATACGGAAACTTTTTTACCTATGGATGAAGATATTTTCATTTTCAATCTTATTTTTTTTATAATGAGATTGAAATTTAATTTAATCAAAGTTGCGAGTTGACAGCATCTACTCTGATATATTCATGCATAAAAGATGAAAATACTCATATGCGTGGGCAGCTGCATTAGAATAAGGTAGTAATTTATATAATCATTTAAATATTTTAGGTCATTTAGAGGTTGACAATACATTTTAAAAAGTGTATAAATTAAATTATGTTATTTCGTTCATTTTGTACTTGTTTAAGATGAGGACTATGCATATATTTCATTTAGATGAAAATTTTCTCCATTATCAAATAAATTTTTTAAATGCAAATCGCAAAATGGATTTCACGTAATTATTAAGGCGGGCCAAAATAGACGTGTTCACCAAAAAAATTGGTTTCAGTATAATCGTAAAAGCGGGGACAAAAAAAATAAATACTACGATGCAATGCATGCATCCTCAACGTCCATGGGTGTAAATTGGATGGTTGCAAAGTGATGCAAGATACTCTGCAGTTTTTTTTCAGGATGCTTTATAGAATTTGCATGTGTTCTCTTTAAATAATTATTTTAACCAGATTTTAATTCCCAAACTGAAAATTACATGTAATTAATTTTATCTATTACAGCCTTTGAGATGTGATTCATGAAGAATTTAGGTTGGAGAAACTAGCTCGAGAAGGGGCCCAACAACAAGCCCAAAAGAACGTTGAAAGAATCTTAGAAATGCGAACCCAAACAAATTGGCCGTGCGAACAGTTTAACCCATTGCCAAACAAAACATTAAATTGCCCAATTACCGGAGGCGTCTGATAATTCTGATTTGAGCCCAGTCAGTGGGCTTGGCGCACCGTGACTTGGGAATCGGGACAGAATTGTCGAGGGATGAAAAAGAGGGGAGGTTTATCGCCTAATCCCGGAGCAAGCAGCGTTCCTGCTCCCGGAAGCGTCTATCTATTTTTTTAATTTTTTAAAAAAATTTTCTTTAACAATATTAATTTATGTTTATTTAACATGTGTATAAGTTTTTACTATTTTTTGAGTATTTTAGATATTTATTTTTTATTTTTGAAAACCAGTAACATTTTAGTAATTTTAAATTATTTAAAATACCACTAATTTTCAAAATTTAAAAATAAATATTTAAAATACTCCAAAAATAGTAAAAACCTATACACATGTTACATACACTTGGATTAACAGTTTATAAAAAAAAATTCGAAAAAAATGTATATACGCTCCCGAGAGCAGGGAACGCTGCCTGCTCTCGGGAGCAGACGATAACGTCCCGAAAAAGATCGTGTTGACTGACTGTGTCATAAAATAAAAAAATTATAAAAAGATATAAAACTCAAATTTCCCTAATTTATTTGCTTTTTGATATTTAAACATGCTTTGCTACTAACACTAATTGTTTTGGAAGTTATCTATTTTATCTTCATTTACTTTAAATTGTTATTTTGGCCTCTTAACATGATATTTCTCTTATAATTATCTTAATAACCTACAATTTTCGATAAAAAAAAAATATTTTTGTTGACGATGACTTTGGACTGGGAAGGCACGTGCGGCATCGGATTCCTAGTCCTGCGCAAAAGTAGGCATCCTGGCAACATCTGCTGACACGTGCCCGGGGCCCACGGTTGGGTGCAGGGCTTCGGTCACGAGAGAGATTCTTGATGGACGGCTGGTGAGAGAAGAGATGTTGCTGACGTGGGCATCATGGACAGCTTTTGTCGATGGCTTGATTGCCAAGTGGGCGGACGAGGAGAAATGTTGCCTGCTGTTTGTGTGTTGGGCGGACCACTCAATTTGGTGCACCGAAGATTACCTACGACGGCGGAAATGAATATTGCTGCACGATGGACGGCGGGGATGGGTTCTGACATGCGAAGAAGCCCAG
>JAXCLR010000001.1:58289480-58314179 GCA_035584095.1 Annona squamosa
AAGAAGCCCAGACGATTACCCGCATGTCTGCTGCTCCCCTCAAGGTGGGGCCCTCCCCTCTCCGCGATTTAGCATGTGAGGGCAGAAGTGCACGTCTGGCTTGGAAGTCCGCGCTTTGGTCTTTTTTCAGCGCGGGGGAGAGGCCCTACCTCTCTTTTCTTTAGATACTCATGCAAATGGAAGCCATCGCAGCTTTCCAGCCATCCATCGGCCGCACCGGAACCCGTAATGGGCTTACCACCACATAAATCCAACGTAGGGAACTGTTGCATTTTTATTATTTATTAGTGGGCATCTCATCATTCGCCCGCGCATGGAGTCTTGATGGTGCATCTGCATTTGGCTATAGGCCTTGACAATGTAGATTGACTTGCCACTATGTCATGTGGACGAACATTATTTAAATGCTGAGAGGTGAGGATTCCAAAAGAGAAAAATGTGGGTTTTGACTCCGCCCCATCATTTATAAATAGCAAAGCCCCAGATAAAAAAATCCAAAACAAAGTTGGTGCTCTCCAAAAAGTCTCAAAAACAGGAGACAGAAAAGAAGAAAGCAGGGTGATATGGGAGCCAATCAACCTGAGCTGTATTTCGTCTTCATGAACTTTGATCCCGAATATGAGCGTCTTAAAGCTGACAGGTTTGCATCTCTTCCTCCAAATCAACGCACTCAAAACCATCATTTCTGCAGCATTTTATACTTTTGATGGAATGTAATGTGGGAAACTGTCACCTTGCTGCTTTTGTGTGATAGAACAAAACATGAAGCGTATGAGCTTGATCATTACCTGAACAACAAGCACGATGAACTATTAGCAAGTGCACTCCAACCAGGCACTTATAAGAAGAGATTTTCTTGGGTCATCGTGGATGGTTTCGCTGTGGAAATAACCGAGAATCAGGTAGCGTATGGCTGACGAGATTTCGAGTAACTATCCTTTTTTCATTAAAAAAAACCTCCCTGGATGTTGGTGGGGAACCAATGAACCATTGACGGCTGACTGGATGATCCAAACCGTCCGATGCTGGTTTTTGCAGATTTGCTTTACTTGAAATATTGCCTTCCTCAGCAAATGATGCCTTGGATGATTTAATCAATCAAACACCTCATGAATCAGGCCAACCTTTGTAGTAGTAGCAGTAGTAGTTATTATTATTTGCTTGCATTTATAGTATGTTGCAAAACAGGCTGAAGTTCTTAGATCTACAAACGGTGTGAGGGTTGTGGAGAAGAATCAAGAGTTGAGCTGACGCATAAGATGAAAGCGTTGGGGAGCCAGAGAGAGAGAAGGGCGGACTGAATCGACATGATTGTTATGAGTTATCCATGAATCAGGAGTAATTTAGTTGGCAATATTTGGAATTTGTGTAACTATATATAAAAATATATATATCTAAGTATTTTCTGTACCATGTGGAGGAATGGATTTGGATTCTTAATTTAAATTACAGTTGGGCGAGTATGGAAATTAATCTAGTGGTGAAATATATGATGAAAACGATACTTGCTGGGCGGGGTAATTTCATTTGTTTGGTTTGATTGGTGAATCGGCTGTACGATGCATCACATGCATGCAGCTAGCATGTGTTGATGGGAGATCAGAGGTGGCGGGCACCACATTGATTGAGTCTTCGTACCCTTTTTGCTCGATGTGAGCCTGCATGTTCTGACTTCCGAGTTTGTCCTGTTGCTTCAGACACTCATGTTTGGCTGGTTCCAGGTCTGCATCCAGCGTGAGAGCATTTATACACTACTGCTTGCTGCTGGGAATGAGTCGTCCCGGCCATTTTGCAAAAGCCTGGCTAGGCTGATTGATGTTTGTATTGTTTATACAATTTTAAAATTAATATTTCAATTAAACTATTTTATATTTTGGATGGGCTTAAACACATTTGATTTACATAAAACTTAATTACTACTAAAATAAATGGTTCCAACTACAATTAGCAAGTTATGTCTTGATTTTATAATATATGTAAGCATGATTTGCAGTTGATAGAGCCTTACGTATAGTTCAACCATCATTAGCATTTCCCATGTTTAATTTAACATATAATAAAGTAATGTTTTTAGTTGTTAATGGTTGTTACTACAAATAAAATTTCTCCACCACTTACATGCTTAATTTCGTAATAAATTCCTCAATTTTCAAAACTAAAAAGAAAATTCTTAGTTTATAACATGATTTTTTGAATATATTTATACAATGTGACATCTTGATATTACAATGAAGTGCATTCCGACTCTCTTCCCACAAAGAAAAATTTCTATAAACCTCCACCAAGGAATGAATTGTAAAAATCTCACAATGTGAGGAAAATTATAAAACTCTTACATCAGGAGACTAAATTATAAAAACTCTCCACATGGAGGAAAATTTGAAGTGTTGAACACCTACGCACTCCCGTTTGTGGCAAAGGCGCGCGCAGCTGCGTTCGCAACATGATTTATAATACAAATTCTCGCTTAGCTCATCACGCGCAGCTACAGGCTAGAGGTAGAGGCCCTCAAAAGTGACGTTGGGCAAGCGATCCAAATCCATTTTAGACTCTCATTGAAAACAAGATATATCAGATGTTTCCTACATCCATTTCTTTTTAAAACAACTATCTCAATTGAATTACATTATTTTTTCTTATTATCAATTATATCTTCATTGTTTTAATAATTATGTTATATGTTGCGTTCTAATAATTATGTCTCATCTTGTCAAAACTCTACCAGATTTTCTTTTTTTTTTTTTTTTGTAAAATCTCATCCATTTTGGTCCACTTGGCTGATTAACGAAAAATTACTTCATCCATTATAATTAATACCATTTATTAATTTAAAAATTAAATTTCATTTAAATAAAAATGTGCATAATCGAATATATGCATGGCTGTGTGTTTGATTTATATATGCATTAGAAGATATATCCGGGTCAAATATGTAAGAGGGGCGATTGAGTGCGGGCGAGCGCAACGGGGTAGCCATGAATCTAACTAAAAAATTCATTTTTTTATTTCTTTTAAAATGTAGAGCTATGTGTATTTAAACTATAAACTAAGTTTTACTATTTTTGAATACTTTTAAGTATTTTTATTTTTAAATGCAGTGACATTTTTTATAATTTTTAAGTCAAAAAATTATGAAAATGTCATTGCATTTAAAAATAAAAATACTTAAAACATCCAAAATTGGTAAAATTTGATTTATAGATTAAATAAACTCAGCTTTGTATGTTTATAAAAAAATAAAAATATATTTTTGGAGGGTCCAGATGTACTTGAATGCATGGGATCACCCCCCAATATGTAATAGCATATATTTGTCTGCTTAAAAAATATTCGTAAATTATGAAAAATACTTAAATTTATTTGCATATGAATTAAAACGTAGCAATATTTTATAAAATTATTATATATATATATATGGTTGTGTTCAATGTTGAAAATAAAAATTTTAAATGTGATATTTAAGTCGACCCATTTTTCATATATTTAATTTTATTTTATACATTAAGGATGTGTTTGGGAAGTGGTAAAAATTTTTAAATGAAAAAATTTTAAATTAGAGAAAGTTTTGTGATAATAGAGGAAATAATGAGGAATAAAAAAATAAAGTTAAAATAAATAGGTTAGTTGTATGGGTAGTTGTATATAAATAATTAAAAAATAGAATAGTTCATAGAAAGATGTAAAAAATAAATAAATAATATGATAATTATGGAGAATGAAAAACTTTAGATTGAAAAAGTTATGGTTATCACGAAACATATCATAAATGAATCATATTAAATAAAATGAATGAAATAAATTCTTCATCAATTACAAAAGGGAAATTAATGGATCGAGTTTCACTGAAAATAAATTTTATAGGAGTGGAACTCATCTTGATAGATCTTTTTATGCCTTCTGTTTATTCTTAGTGACTTCTTTGGTGGTTGAAAATTTCTTTGAACTCTTGATGTCATGGATAATTAAAGCCAGATTTCTCTCGCTCTGTCGAGTGGGTCAGATCTCCGGAGTGCTTTGGCTTTTTAGATCCTTTTGAGTACTGTTTTATTTATTTATCTACTTGTATCTCCAGAAAGAATAAAGTGGTCATAGGAGTCATTCATGATATGCATTTTTACTTTGCTGGTATATCTCAGAATCAATGATACAGCTTTTGGGGCCTACCCTCTAAATGACTTTGGTTTGAAAAATTGATTTGGTCATGCTCGTATCGGCTAATCAGGAATCAGAAACTGACTAGTGCAGCAAGCCAAGGATCGTAGAGCAGAAATCGATTTCCTTCTTGATATACGAAAGTCTAGCTACGCGTGGCCTTTGCCAGTGATCTAGATTACAACAAGCCCATTGTTTTTACATGTTCAAAATTCAAATAAAGCATTCTAAACAATCGGTTGTGGACAACCAACATTCATCGATCACTTCAACAAACCCTCAGAAGTCCGTACATGGCACGCCCAGTACATGTAATATAAGAATATCGATGGATAGGAATTCTTCCACTTGAACGTGCAATTCTATCTCTTGAGTACGAGAAAAGGGTTGGAATTTAATTACAGTGATGGATGGAAAATATGTTCTATATTTCTCCACTTGCTTTAGTCAACATTTGGAACGAGCTTGCATATTTTAATGTGAGTCGAGTATATTTCTCCACTTACTTTAGTCAAAATTTGGAAGGGGCTTGCATATTTTAATGCGAATCAAAACGCCAACGGATTTCTTGGAATTCTTAGATTCTAACATCAATTGAATTGGGCTTGAAATTAAGCCTAAGATGGATGTTGATTTTCTTCCACCGACCTCGCTAGAGGAATAAAGTAAGGACAGGCATTGGGCGGGGGTGACTTCTTTTTTAAAATTGTCATAGTCATCCCTCTTGACAGTTTACTATTTCATGGGCATTGTTAATGCAGATTATTTTTAATTGTCTTGGTCATCCCTCTTTATGGCCGTTCCTTTTTTACCCTCTCATGTGAGATAAATGTTTTTAAATCTGTATTTCTTTTCTTTTCTTGTTTACTTTTTTCTTATCAATAGTATCTGTTATACAAAGGTACCATATAAGACAGATTGATTCTACAATCAAATTGTTAAAAATTATCTTATCCTCTATTAATAATCGTTCTCGTTGGGTAACCATGAACTTCTGTTACAAAGTAAAAATCACGAGAACATCTTGAAGCTTCCCTGATTCAGCACTTTGGCTTCAGCTCCTAATCCTCGTGAAATAAAACGATGGTCTGAGTTGCCAAAGATCAAAGATTCTGTAGCTCTCATGCTCTTTTGTATCTGTTGTCTTTCTCAGAAATCAGACCAAGGTGAACCTCTCGGATTCCCTTTCACATGAATAGAAATCTAACATCCAAGAACTCCTGTCAATAATTTTGAGAATTGTGACAAAACCAGCCAATATGCCAGGGATTGGTGGGAAAATCAATAGATCACTACCACTACAACAACAAGATGTGCTTAAAGCTTTGGAGATCAGCAAAATTAATCTGTTTCCTATTAAAGAATCTCCGAGTGGACATGTTCAGATGCTTGTTCCGATGTACATCTCCCTCCAACCTCTATCTTCTCTTCATTCCTTGCCTCGATCCCCTCACCAGTCACCGAACTTATGCCCACGTAATACAGGGAAATCCAACAGGTCTCTGACATCTCTACCCATCTCTTCAACCAGATACCGCAGCTTCCTTTCCAAGTACTTGTGATTATACCGCAGCACCTGAGGTTGCTTCTTGCTTATTATGAAAAGATCCTCATAGGATAGCCCATAACCTAGAAAGACCCCAATCACCATCTGTACTTCCTCACAGCTAGCCATCCTAGTTGCGCCAATCGCCATCGCCATCGCCATCGCCATATCCTTTGTTCTGTATTTGTGTCCAAGCTTCACTAGAAAACCCAATTTCTTAGAGAGGTTCTCTTCAAAAGAAAGGCACAGGAACAAAGGTCTTTGCATCAAAAACTTAAATATGTCGTTTGTACCCAAACCACATTGCTTGAGAAATTCTACTCTGGGTTGCAATTTCCTTTTTCTGCTGGCGCTGAAGATAATTGGATGAGAAAGAATTATCTTGAAAATCTATTCTTCAATGAGACCAATAGATCTAAAGAATTCTATGCGCGTTTCCAGGTACTCTGGATGGAAAGAAAAAAATTGATGAAACCTCCATCCCAAAATTTTTGGGCAATCTGCTAACCCTCCAGCCAAAAACTGCAGCTTCTTCTCCAAAGCCATGTGAATTTGGCGCAGCACCAGTGGGCGCTTCTTGATCATGATGAAGACATCCTCACAAGATAGCCCGTGGTTTAAAAAGGCCCCAACCAGCACCTGCATATTCTTGGAGCTAGTCTTCCATTCTATATTCGAAGCAAATCTTCACTAGAAAACTCATTTTCTTAGAGAGGTTCGTTTTAAAAGATAGGATGAGAAACCTAGAAGCCATGGTCAGAAACTTGAATATTTCCCTCGGATTCAAACCACATTGCTTGAGAAATTCTGCTCGGGGTAGCAATTTTCTCCCTGCTGATACTGAAAACACCTGGATAGGCAAGAACAAGCCCAAAAATTTCCTCTTGGTCGCAACCAGCAGATCTCCAGAACTGTACGTGCATTTCCAGATTCTTCACAGTTTAAGACGAAACCCGTATGATCTTTATCCAATCCTCCTCTGGACCAAGTGTTGAAAGAAAAGCAGCTCTTGGAATTAGTTGGTTTTCCGAATCAAGATTCAACAGCTTTGGGCGCTGAATGACCAGATCAAAACCAAATCTACTCAAGAAAATGAATGCTCTCTCAGTTTTATCGATTTCCCTGCAGCAGAAAACCTTGAGACTGATACCATTGACAAAGTCAACGAGTTCCTCACATGGAATCCCATGTTTGAGAAGCAAACCAACTTTCTTATCAAAGCCTACCAAAAAATTTGGCTCCGTGGTTCTTAACAGGCGTTCAAGCTTTTTAGGATCAATTTCTTTCAATTTCTCCTGACTAAAATCAAGAAATTGTCCCGCTTCACTGGCAGTTAGGATATCAGGGCGTTTGGCGACGAGGGGCCAGATTGCTGAGTTCCTTATTCATAGGGAAAGCAGAGAATTAAATCTAGCCTCAAGCAATTATGCGGAAACATACTGAAGAGATGAGCTTTTTCGCAATAGAGTTTCCAATTTTCCTTCTGCGAGCCCAAATGATTTGAAGATAGGGAAGGATCCTGAAATTTTAAAAAATAATAACAGCAACAATAATTTGAAAAAAAAAACTGATAACGTGTTAGGCCGCATTGAGTTTGAACGACTACAAAGCTTTGCATGATAGTTCTATTGGTAAAGTGTTTTGTCCCCCTGAAATCATCTATTGGTAAAGTTAACAACCTGACTTTACAAAATTGGCACCTCCATATTCACAGTTGCCGCCAAGAAAGAACTTGCCTTTTCCAAAAAAATTGAAAATATTTTAAAGGCAATGCAAATTTCCATCTCGTGCAAAACAACCTTATATTTCCTCATTATAATGATCCTTAACTACTCACCTTTTCCATTTTGCTTATTCTTTTCATTAAAAGAAATCCGTTTACTATCATTATCCTTATTATCACCGCGCATGCTGCTTAAATGTTCTGCTTCCATTTTCTTTCATTTCCACGAAACCAAACATCCCTAGAAATTAGCTCATTCGCCATTCGAGCAAATTAGCAAACACCTTGCTCGCACAACGATTCTTCTCGAGCAGGTTGCCTAACGCACGCTCTGTATTGGCATATTCTCACGGTGGGTGTCCTGGAGACTGTCGCGAGAATGGCGGGCCCTCCACGTCGAACTTTAGTTTGATATCTAGAGAGGGCAGTTGGGAGACTGCCTACTTACCTACAATTGAATTCGCAGACGAAGCGGCAGCAACTCTGCTTTGGGTGCAGCTGCAGCAGGTTGCGCCCGTTCGCTTGCATGCGGTAGGATGCGTGGCAGACGAAAAAGAGGCTCTTGAGGTAGGTCTCGGGATTTTCTAATGTGGGCATGGTGGGGGAAAGACGAGGTTCCAGCGATGGAGGAAACTTCGATGGGGTTTGGGATAATGTGGGGGTGGATTGCGTTTGCGGGAAGTACGAAAGTAAGGGCTTAGCACAATTGCCGTGACTCGTGAGCAACTTGGCCTTGGGCCTTGGCAGCGAATGTTGAGACCGTTGTACCCAATGTATAGCGAGGATTAAACGCACTGCCCATTGATGATGGATGATGCACAGGACCGTGGAAAGAAGAGGCACCCAAAGGCTCTCACTTACCAATTCTTATGTAAAACCTGCTTATGGACTAGGATGATCAGGATTTGAGGAAAATTTTCATTCATACCAATTTTTTTCATTTTTAATCACCCAAAATTTCCCATTTATCAATATCATACAACACTTTTTTCATTTTCTATATAATTTTTTTAATCTCAAAATTTTTTTTCAAATTCCGTACTTTTTCATCCTATCTCTCAAACGTCCATCTCATTCTACCATCCGAACTGGTATCTCATTTGCATTATCCTTTGGAACGAATATTCGTGTGAGAACTCGAAATGGAACCTCTGGATAAGAAACCACCTTGCTTTTTTTCATAATAGTGTCCATTTTTTAAAATCCTATTTCAATGTTTTACATTACAATTCTCTTTTTAATCTCCTCTTTATGCGATTGCTACATTTAACCACTCAGCGGTTAATAAGAGTTATATTTTGTTCTTTTGGAAGGGTGGTGGGAAGTATACGTGAGGCGATAAAAGGTGGAATGGGATGAGCAACTTCAACAGGGAGGTGTTGTTAGGAAATAGGAGATTGTATTACAAATAAAAAATAGATTGAAAATAGAAAAGTGAGATTGTTATGTGTATCATAAAATAAATAAAGTTAAAACATACAAGAAAAAAAAGACATTCATAAAAATAATAATAGCATAATTAAAATGAAAATTTATGTAAAATCAACTCTCAAAAAATGCAATTATCAAAATTATAAATAAATGCACATAGATAAACGTGATAAATGGTTTATATTTTTAAAATACCTTTTAAAATAAAAAATTAAGGTAAGAATGAAGCTTTCATACTTTTACAATAATTATTGAGTTCTACCCTTATCTCAATTAGTTAACACCTGCTCAAAATTTACATGCATATATTAGTAATAAAACCTCTTTTACGTGTAATTTCATTCATTTTTAATATTTTGATGGTTTATAAAAAATTTACTTCATTCATTATGTTTAACATAATTTATAATATATTGGAAACATTTCGTTTGTCTAATACCTCTATGCATGGGCTCCATTGAAAATCAACGTAATAACATAGTTTCATGTTAAATATCAATTTTAAAATTGTATTTTCAATATTTAAACCATTTAATATATCATTTCTACGCAAATAAATGATTGTATAAAATATTATTATATTATAATATATGTGTAGATGGATTGAAACATTTTTCATAATTTATTTAGACATAATATATACTTTTCAACAAATACCGCTTATAAATATACTTGATTAGGATGAAACTTGATTTTCTAGATAAACAAATGATTTTAAATATAATGGATGGATTGAATTTTTTTTATCAATAATAAAAATCTTAAAAATTAAGAAAGTTGCATGGCTTCACTTCCCATGTATATTGTGCTTCTTTATATATTATATATGTTTATCTTGTTTCTGTTTGTTAAACTTGAAAACTCTCATTATTTTGCAACACTTTTCGGGTGTGTTTGGTAATGAATAAAACTTTGAATGAAAAATTTTGAAGAGTAAAAATTGTCAAATGATGTGATGTGATAGGGGTAATGATGAGTAGTAAAGAGAAAAAAGTTAAAATGATAGGTTAGTTATGTTGATAGTTATATAGAAATGATTGAAAAGTATATTAGGTGTGTAAGAAAAAATGAAAAATTGATTAAAAAATATGATAGTTATGAAGAGCGATAAATTTTAAATTAAAAAGTTTTAACTTGACATTTTTTATCAATTGTCAAACACACCCTTCATTACATAGCGGTGCATGAGAAAACCTGTCGTTTCACTGGCTTATCCAAATTGAATTTATGCTAGCTAATATCCGGTAGTTGTACGTAAGTGCTAATGCATGTATGGAACCTGATGCTAAATAGATGGAATTCTTCTATGACCATTAATGCATGGGGTTCCGACTACTCAAATTCTTGTATGACCGTTAGAAATGAATGGTCAATGTCAAGTTTCCGTGAAGGTCAGGCGAGCGCATTTAAAGCACATGCTCCATCATGCATACGTTGTTCCCATTTTTGGTCAAAGCTCAATTAATACAAGGAACATTTTACCTTAAAAAACTATTAGAAACTTTCTCAAAAAAAAAACTATTAGAAAGTTTTGCATTTATCCAAGCAGCCTATGTGTGTATATTGTTATTGTTATTT
The DNA here is from genome assembly GCA_035584095.1 of Annona squamosa. Lineage (NCBI taxonomy): Eukaryota > Viridiplantae > Streptophyta > Magnoliopsida > Magnoliales > Annonaceae > Annona > Annona squamosa. The sequence continues at coordinate 58,299,911 of JAXCLR010000001.1, forward strand.
TGCTTTTGCTATCATTGTGGTTGTTATTGTTGTTATTATTATTATTATTAAAATGAATCTCTGATTCTGCCTACCCAAACCCATCTCAATTATTTTAATAATGATTACCAATCAAAAAGTAGTGCATTACTATTTGATAACATGCATGTTTCTTAATTTTCAGTAGGGAGGTCCAAATGTTGCAAACCAAGCAACTACAGTTTGAGTGAGGATAACAAGATTAAAGTATTAGTAACATATTCGTAAGTGAACCTTATTGGTAGAAGGTGACAAATACAACTATATATAAATCTGAGTCACATGATCACGTGCCGACTTTTATTCTTCTATGTTTTACTTATGTTATCTTTCATTTCGTATACTTGTTGGAGGCTGATCTTATACTCCCGCGAGCATTGAGCCTCAATACTCTCGGGCGCATATACTTATTTTTAAAATTTTTTAATGAACTTATTAACCTAAGTGTATTTAACGTATGTATCAATTTTTACCATTTTTGGAGATTTTTAGATATTTATTTCGGATTTTTAAAAATCAATAGTAATTTAAAATTACTTAAAATGCCACTGATTTTTAAAAATAAAAAATAAATATCTAAAATACTAAAAAATGGTAAAAAAATAATACATAGGTTAAATACACATAGATTAACAATGTTGTAAAAAAATAAAAAAAAGGTATATGCACCCGAGAGCATTAATGCTCCCGGGAGTATAGGAGCAGCCTCTGTACTTGTTTGATTCCTTTCTCACTTGAACTTCTTTCCCTCCAGCTTTTGTAAAATTCATTAAAGTCATTGCCATCAGTATCTATTGAATTGAAAGCCAACATCCGCAGATAAATAATCTCTAGTGAATTAAGATAATTAATAATTCAGTTATAAATGCATATATACCTCCTTATTCTCATGCCGGTCGCTATCGCCCTCATTGCTGTTACTGTCATCCTTGTGTTTGTTCTTGTTTTTTTCTTTGTTTACCTTTTTCTCCTCCTTTATCTTATGGCTAGCTTTAGCAGGCTTCTTCTTCTTCTCTTTTTTCTCCTTCTCTTCCTTCTTGTTTTTCTTATCTGCAACACCAACCTTGGTGTGCTGGTTCGCGCGGATTCATTGGCATGCTTGATTGTCAACTGACCATGCTTAGATGACTCATGTGCATCTTGCGTTTTGTCGTGGATGACGACCTTTTTCTTATCAATAGCCTTATTGACCTCCTTGCGGCCGGCTGCGTTTGTTGTTTTTATTGACTAAGCTTCTTGATGGGGCTTTTCCAATTGCATTGACATCATTGGAACTAGCTAGCTTGTAGCTATGGAAGCTGAGATGGATGCATATGTCTTTCTATATATCTAATCTCTTGTAGATATATATATATATAGAGAAAGAGAGAGAGAGATTCGATCATGTGCAGACAGACTGTATCGTAATTACACATATTATATTACAATGAAACTTTATATAATCATTTATCTATATAAAAATCATACTTTAGATGGTTTAGATATTGAAAATAACACTTTAAACTTGATATTTACGTTAAACAATTTTATTACGTTGATTTTGCACATTTTAAGATGAGGATTATATATATGTTAGATTTAAATGAAAATTGGTATGCTAATAAATTGAACAATTCTAAATACAATGGATGGAGTGGATTTTCCATTTATAATCAAGTGGTGCCCATATATATTTATAGCTGGGCGTATGTATATATATGTAAGTAGTGTCATGGAAATGGAATATAATTAGGGGTGCAACTTGGTACCGGGTCGGTTTGAACCCGTCCGACTTGACTTTATACCAAAACAAAAATGAGTTTATTTTTTTAGATTTTTAAAAATAGACCCGGTTTCAACTCGACCTGTAGAAATCTGAAACCAAAACTGAGTTCACAACAACTCGGTACCAAAATCCGAACCTGGTGTAATTTATATAAATTTTTCATAAATTATACATGTTTTTTTGGAGATATGAACTCATTTGCATTTTGAATTTCTTTAAAAGTGGATGTAAACTTATTTAAACTTGAGATTCGTTTATGTTGTTATTTTTAATTTGGATTGCACTTAAATTAGATTGGAATATTGAACTATTATGCTTAATGTATGTAGATTTAGTTGCTTTGAATAACTGTTATGTGGATTATATTTACATTTGAGTTGGCATGATAAATCTATTTCATATTATACTTTTTGTTAGTATGAAAAATCTGTTAGTTTGGAGTTCAGATTGTAGTATAAATTCAATTCATATTTTAAGTTTATTGGTACGACAAGTGGTCAATTTCTATTTTAGCAATTTTTATGATAAATATTTAGTTTGAATTCAATTTCAGCAATTTGTATGATAATGTTTAGTTTCAACTATGATAGTTGGTATGATAAGTTCATTTTCTATTTTCTACACTTGAGTTATTTCCATTAGCTATTAAATAGAAATGACCAACTAGTCATAAAACTAACTAATTGTCATTTATTTATGTCTATAGGGTGCTGAAAAATTGCTTGCAGAGTTCATTCAAAGAATATTGCAAAATTCAGCATGATGTTGTAGAATTCTTTGAAAGGATTTTACATAATTCAGCATGAGACTTGACTTCATAAACACAAGTATGTAGATTCCAATAATTTTCTTTTAGATTAAAATTAAATGTGAAAAAAATAGTTTATTGGTAACCCGAATTCTAACCCGAAACCAAACCAAAACCAATGCGAACCCGGTCCGAACCCGCATTAAATTCTTAAAGTTAATGCTTGGGTTTACTCTAACCTGGTTGGCTTAGGGTTTGGGTTCACTCCAACCCGGTATAACCCGACCCGAGTTGCACCCCTAAATATATTCTCTTACGCCCATTACATAATACTTTGCATCTTTTAAGCCCAAAGATACCATTCTCCGTAGAAACTAGCCCTCAAGTCTTCTTCAATCCACTGATGCCGAATCCGAAGTGCTTAGCTTAGCTTTTTCATTCATTTTATTCCTTTTCTTTCTTTTCCTCCTATGTTTTTAGAACCATGAAAGTTGACAGTAATATCAATCCAAATTGTAGGAGATCTTCAATTAGGTCAGAGTCTTTGCCCTTGATTGGAATTAAAGATTTCAACCGAGAATTGCATGGTGTTTGGAATTTGTGTTCAAATGGGCATACAGTTTGTCATGGGCATAAAAAGTGTTGTTATGTATTGAAATATAAGAAGTTATATCCGACATGAAAAAATAATAATTAAAATTTTAAAAATAAAGTTGTTATATATTAAAATTGAAAATGAGATAATTTTTTAAAGAATGGAGAGTGAAAATTTTCATCTCCTCTTTTTCATGCAGTTTTCTTTATTTAGCCATTTTGGTAGACATGGTCGGGCAACTATTTTTTTATATGTTAAATTATTTTATCTTGCATCTAAATTATTTATATCAATGATTCATGTGTATTCATATATCAACCAAAAATCGATTTACTTTTACATGCGTTGAATATTGTCTATAACTGAGATGTAAAATATATATATACATTTTAAACATATATAAAAAGCTCTTATAAAATATATATAGAGAAATATTCATGTGCAACGCAACTGCACCGTAACAGTGGTGCAGTTGCACCAAAATAGGCTCTATATAATTATAAAATTATAATCTACTCCATTCATTGTATTTAGAATCATGTATTTTATTACAATACTAATTTTCATCTCAATCGGATATGTGTATAAACCCTATCTGAAAATGATATAAATTCAATGTAATGAAATATATTGATATAAATAACAACCTTAAATTCATTTTTTTCAACATGTAAATTATTTTCTGTAAAATTTATATATAAATAAATGATTGTATAAAGTTTTGTTATATTTTAATATGTATGTAGTCCATTTTTGGGCAAATACACCGTTGTTTTGGTATAGTTGCACTACACCGGAACAACTCTTATATGTATATATATATATATAGAGATAGAAATATTTAATTGCGGCTTCACTGCACCACAATTACGGTGCAATTATCTCCAAACGGGCCCTATATGATCATACAATTATAATTCACTCTACCAATTGTATTTAGAATTATATATTCTATTACTATACCAATTTTTATCCAAATTGGATATGTACATAGACTTCATCTGAAAATGGTACAAATTCAACGTAATAAAATAGCTTAATGTAAACAACAACTTTAAATTGTTTTTCAACATGTAAATAATTTGTTATAAAATTTATATATTGATAAATGATTGTATAAAATATTAATATATTTAAGTACATGTGGGGCCCATTTTGGGCAAAATGCACTGTTAATTATAGTGCAACTTCACTGCATAGGAAATATATATATATATAATACAATTGCACTTGAATAACGGTACGTTTGCCCAAAAATGGACCTCCTATATATTAGAATGCAATAAAATTTTATATAATTATTGATTCATATAAATTTTATGGCAAATGTTTTACATGTTGAAAAAATCACTTTAAAATTGTTATTTACATCAAAATATTTTATTACGTTGAATTTGTAGCATTTTCAGATGGGATCTACATACATATCCGATGAAGATAAAAATTGGTATAATAATAAAATACATGATTCTAAATACAATGAATAAAGTAAATTCTAATTTTATAATTATGTAAAGCCTATTTTGATGCAACTACACAAGAATATCTCTCTCTTCCTCTCTCCATGTATAAAGCAAAAGTGAGGGAGGATACTGCAGAAGAGTAGAGTGAATGCACCAGATTTGCTCATCTGGGCTGGGTCGTTGGTCCATTAAGAAGATAGATCCAAGGGTTTTTTTGAAATATACCAATTATTTTTGACCTTAATCCCAAATATACCCATTATATTTTAAATATCCCAAATATACCTACTATGTTTATATATAATTCCAAAAATGCCCACTCCGTTACAGATGTTAATAAACGCCATTAATTCATTTGTGAAATTACCAATATGCCCATCAAATTTAAAGATGAATTCAAAATTTTGAATATCGCAACTCACCGCTACTCTAATTGCACAAGAGTTTTAAATATGGAGAACTCTGATTGTATTCTCAATTTATTTTATTTTGTCTTCTATTATTTTACATCAGAGTTATTTTTGATATTTAGGAAATTATAACCAATATTTAAACAAATGACCATTAATTTACTTAACGACCTTTACCAGAGTAGGTTATTTTGAGAATATATGCAAACGTAGTGAGTATATCTGAAATTTCTAAAATATAACGGGTATATTTGAGATTAAGGTTAAACATAGTGGGTATATTTGGGAAAAACCCTAGATCCAACTAAATGAGCGTGCGAAGATCGCCTCACGTGCGGACTGAGCGGCGCGTTAAACAATCTGCCTCCTCTAATCCCTCCGAGAACGGCGAGATGTGCTGATGGCGAAGAAGCGACCCCGACGCCCCAGCCCCTCGACAGACCGGGCCGACACTTCGGCCCGAGCAAACTCAGCCGCCACCCACACCCGCATCTCGTTCTTCTTCTTCCTCCTATTCCTCCTCGTCCCCATCGTTGCTGTTGCCGTATTCCGCCTCAGATACCTACGTCCCGATTCCGGTGCGCACACGGATGCGGAAACGTTCTCCTCTTCCTCTGTGCACCAACGTGGCCTCGTGAAGCTTAACGTCGGATATGGAGAGATCCTCGCCGTATGCTAGCCATCTAACGCTTCTATTCCTCTTGAATTTGGTTTCTTTCGGGGAAGATTCCAATTTTCTGTTTTTTCTTTTCGATTTTTTTTTCTTCCAAGAAATTCAGGAAAATTCCAAGCCGTCAAAGAATTCATCTTTTCGGCATTTTCCCAATCCGGTATTGGCCTACGTGACTCCCTGGTAAGTCGACCTGGCCGCAAATCTCTGCTACTTGCTTGGGGCTGCGGTAGTTTGCTGCTGTTTAGTGAACTGTCCGGAGTTCCATGTCCACTTCAATCTCCACTTGATTACTTGATGTCAGTTGTGTGCATGTTATTCATCTATTGGAAATGCAATCATTGAGATCGCCGGATCAGCTACGATGCTGGTATGTGCACCATCTACTGCAGGCTGATGATTTGGACGGTTTGGATGATAATATCATCTACCAAGGTGTCTCATAAGGTGCCTTAAACTGTAACAAATTGTGTTATGGCCTGTCTGTTCTTCATTTCTGCTAGTTTTGCAGAGTCATTTTGGTCATAATATTAAAAAATTGTGCTCTACTTTGTGTTATGTAGTTGGTAGTTAGCCTAAACTTCAGAGATCTGTAATGCTGATCACTGACGTTGAATGGATTTGGCTGCTCGGCTGGGTTGGATGACTAAGTTGAAGCTCCATTTTATGGTTAATTGGTTGAATTGTGATCAGGAGTTGATATCTCATTGACTGAAGAGATTGGTTTTGAACTGATCTAGTACCAAGACTCATAAGTTATGAATTGAAATGGAAGTGTTTAAAGACAAAACCTCCATGTTCTGCTTCTGGTTTACAATTTGGTGCTATGTAGATGCCACTATTTTTTGGCTACTTATCCATCTGAAATCCATTGTACTGTCATACCTGTGGCTGCCTGATGAGTGGTCACAAACATTTTGCAAAGTTGTTTACATCTCAGATATGGTATTTATGAGTATTCTGACTTCAGGGTCTTCTGAACATGCTGATTTAACAGGAATGCCAAAGGTTATAACATAGCAAAAATGTTCACATCCAAGTTTACCCATCTTTCACCTGTGTGGTATGACCTAAAGAGGTATTATGAAGCAGTCAACTGATATTAATGTTCTTAAAGAACATAATGCTATATTAATTTGCTGATTTGTTTACCTTTGCTTCAGTGAAGGGTCAAAATTAGTACTAGAGGGACAGCACAATGCCGACATTGGATGGATCTCTGAGCTCAGAATGAATGGAAATGCATTAGTAAGACTGTTAGCCAAACTGTTGATTTTCAATTTATAGTTGTAATTACGAACTCAGATCCATTTTCCTATGAACATTTCCGTCCATTAATGGGATGAGAATGTGGGATGAAAAAAGTGTTGTTTTGTATTGAAAATGAGAAAAGTTGTGAGGGAATTTTAAAAAGTAGGTTATTTTTTGGGATGAGAAAGGTGTCTTTGAGGAACTGATATTTCCATCCCATTTTTATTACATCCCCATCCCATCCAAGTTGCGAACAGGTTGAGTTATTCAACCCACCAAGAGAGTAAGAAGGAAAAATGGTGACAATGGTCCATTGGCTATTAACTGCATGCCATCAATCAACATTGAATCAAATGTGAACAAAAAGTGAAGGTAAATAAATAAATAAAACTCCATTTGACCATGTGCCATCAATGGCCTAGGGCAAAATCAAGACTGGAAAACCTTTATAGCAATGTATATTTATTTACTAATGCTGCTGACCCTTAGGACACGTTTCACTCATCCCTTGTCATTTCCTAGAATTCATATGATCAGGTTCTAAGAGTTTGCTGGCTGGTGTTGGTTCTTCATCCATTTTTTGTAACTTCATTTTCTTGATTTTCTGGTTTTAATTGCTCATTTCTTGAATTTATTTTTTCTTCTGTAGTTTCTTGTTATATTATTACTAGATCTTGCACCCCAAAGATAACATGTAAGAAAATCCTATTCTTGTATCATCTTTTACCATAGGTGCTGCCAAGAGTTGTTTTGGAAGCACTCCCCAATCAATTCCTCAGAAAGAAGCAGCTGTGGAATAAGGCAATTGATCTCATAATAACTGAGTGCAAGTAAGCCTCGTAGTATTTTTTTTCTTGCGTACAATGAATAGGCATTTTCGTAGGAACAATTTTTTTCTCTTATATAATGAACCCTAACTTGTTAATGGTTAGGGAAATGGGATATGATGGCATTGTTCTAGAATCCTGGTCAAGGTGGGCAGCTTATGGCATGTTGCATGACCCAGACATGCGTAGCATGGTAAATATAAGCTTTTATAAATTGAATGAGAAATAGCAGAGTATTGTTCTTCATAGCATACACTTAGGCAGGTAGATTTTATGCTCTAGAAGAAATAAGAGTTCTGCATGCGTACTTCTAACATGCTATGCACTTCGATTTCTCTCTTGTGTTTACTGCTACTGTTGTCATCATTATTTCCTCTAGCAAAGTGTTCGTTGATGTGTCTTTCCTGGTACAAATACAGGCACTGGAGTTTGTCAAGGAACTTGGACAGAACTTGCATTCAGTTGGTTCAGAGAGGAATGCTAATCTTCCTCTACAATTGATTTATGTCATCCCTCCTGCGAGTTCAGCAAATCTTGAGGGGCATGATTTTGGCCCGGAAGATTTTCAGAGCTTGCATGCTGCTGTAGATGGTTTCTCTCTCATGACTTACGACTTCTCAGGCCCTCACAGACCTGGTCCCAATGCTCCTTTGAGCTGGATTAGATCCTGCTTACAGCTCATTCTTGGTAGCACTGATAATTTTGCTCTGAGTAGGGCGCCCAAAATCTTCCTCGGTATCAATTTCTACGGCAATGATTTTGTTCTACCCCAGGGTTTGTGCATTGACACCTTCGTCATCGTTTTTACATCTTAATTTCCTTGTTATTTGTTATATGTTCTTGAAGAAGGTGTTTTCAGATGCCCAATTCATTTGACTTAGGAGTGGCCACTGAGCAATGCTCAAATGACTGCTTGTAATTCATTTCTCTTAGGCGTCAGGACATGTAAAAAATTCGTCAGTACACGTTCTCACATGGCTGAGAAACAAAAAGTTTGCCCGAATTGGCTGCTGAAATGGTTTCACTTCCAGGAGGTGGAGCCATCACCGGCAGAGATTACGTTTCTTTGTTGGAGAGACACAAGCCCGTGCTGCAGTGGAAAGAGGAGATTGGAGAGCACTTCTTTCTATATTCCGAGAACAACATCAAGCACGCCGTTTTCTACCCTTCTTTGAGGTCGATCCACATGCGGTTAGCAGAAGCCCAAGCCTGGGGGGTTGGTCTCTCCATTTGGGAAATTGGGCAAGGATTAGATTATTTTTTGGATCTCCTCTGATTTCACCTGGGCTCATCTTCAGCAGTGTGGCTTAATTTCTACTGTAATTTCCTTGATAGCAATAGCAGATGATGTCAGTTTTTGTTTATGTTGTCCATTAAAAAAAGAATCGAAGGTTTTTTTTTTTCTTTCTTTTTTTATTTTAAAATCAGTGAAGGTTCTGCGTTCTGTTGCAACGGTTTGTCTCATATCAGGCTCTGATAGAAAATTCAAATGTTTTCTCGAGAGCTTGAGAGGCATTCGGTTGAGGCTGCTGACAATTAGAACGTAAATTATAGAAAAAAAATATTGGTGTGGATTAACCAAAATAATAGTACATAATATCATACAGACTGACTGCCCTATTCTGGGCCCATGAATCGGGAGTGAATGGTGCAGCCGGTGGATGGGATATTCACCTTAGATGCTGACCTTCCGATGTGTTCGACAAGGAAATGCACACCAAGACATTTTCGGACTGCAACAGTGCTGCATTTGAAGGTTCACCCATCAATATTCCCTAGTAAGGGACCAAGTGAAGGTTGATGGTGGTGTTGTAGCACTCCGCACTCCACTCCTCCGAGCTGTACGATTTTTACGTGCTCCTTCCCTATTGCGGCACGTACCACTGCGGCAAGAAAGTCGCCCAGCCGGATCATTTCCAGCCACACAAACATGAGCAAAGCCATGAAAATCATCTGTTTTCCAAAGGACTACCCATGCCCCCCCCAAAGGATCAATCTTTACCGTCTATTACTGTATGAAAGGAGGATTTGTCATTCTCTTCATCTATTAGTATTCTTAACCTTAGATCCGGACTCTCCCACTTCAACCGTCCATAGATATGTGTACGTTGATTATGTGGATGGACTCGATTCTTCTGTTGCAGTATTGTTTTCTGATTCACAGTGCATGCAGCAGTTCAGTACCACTCTCATCCTCTCACACACAACGTGGCATCCTCCTATTGGATAGAATTCCATCCCTGTTTCCACCTCATCATCATCATTGTTGGACCAAACAGCCCCTGCCACAGAGCTAAGCTCTCTCTCCTTGATCTCCCTCTCTTGCCCACATACCAGACCCTCGAATAATCTTCAAATTACAGCGAAATTCACTTCCCCACGCCAATCTCTTGAATTCCCAAATCCTCTTTTCACCCGAGAAACGCCCAACCGTCCCTGGAAATGGAAGTTCTCAATGCAGCTGGCCTTGTGCCCGTCTCGGTTCACAGGCACGCCTCCTCTGACAGAAAAACAGAACCCAAAAGGCTTCTGCCCCTCACGCCTCCTTCCCTGACCAAACTCTCAAAGCCGACTGCTCTTACTGGCAGCTTAGCGGTGCTCTCCGCTGTCGTGACTGGCGGCAGCGGGTCAGCTGGAGCTTTCACATATGAGGAAGCTCTAGATCAGTCTACGAGTTTCTTCACATCTGGAGGTGGGGGTGCTTTTGATCTGGGTAAAACCATTGATAATTTAGTGAAATTTGCGACCGAAAATCCGCCAATTGTAATTGGCGGTGCTGCTGTTTTGGCCGTTTCATTGGTTTTATCACAGATTCTGGGCCAGAGCAAGTCATATGGAGTGGAATCAGCGAGGAATGCATATGCAAAGCTGTCAGAAGATGGAGCCCTTTTGCTTGACATAAGGCCAGCCAAGGAAGTTAGAGAAGTGGGTAGTCCTGATCTACGTAGTTTGAAGAAGAAAGCGGTTGCAATCGAGTACAGAAAGGATGACAAACCTGGGTTCTTGAAGAGGCTTTCTTTGAAATTCAAGGAACCTGAGAAGACGACGTTATTCATTTTAGACAAGTAAGCTTCCCAGCGAGTGGTGGCAACAATTTTTCTGTGGCCGTCTGATTCTTGCTGTGGTTGTTGGATTTTTTCTTTATCTTCTCCTTTGTGTCGGAGAACTAAGGTTTTCAATGTTCCAGCCTGTAAAATTGTTCGATATCTTCAACTTTTTTCGCTGTCAAGAACTATGGATGAAGAACAATCTGACAACGGAGGCATTAGGCAATATTTTCTAATTAGTTAATAGTTCTCTAGATTTTTTTCTTCTTTCTCTTTTTTCGTAGAGTGTAGCATCCAAGAAGGTTCCATTAAAAACTGACACTGATGGCAGGTTTGATGGAAACTCTGAACTCGTAGCCGAATTGGTTGCAGTCAATGGTTTCAGAGCTGCTTATGCAATAAAAGACGGAGTAGAAGGACCACGAGGATGGATTGTATTACTCTTTTTACCTTCTTTATTTGTGGTTTCAATTTTTTAATAGCTATCATGCATACGACATGCCCATGAGTTGGAAACTCCGAATTTTGCTGTTGCAGAAAAGCAGCTTGCCATGGCTGCAGCCAAAGAAAACACTTGGCATTGACTTTGGGGAGTTACAGGATTCAATCACCAGCATTCTCGGCGTATGTATCATTTCTCCCTATTAATTTATCTACTACCCAATTTTGAAAGCATCAAGGACCGCAAATCTGTGTGGCCTTTCTCTGTTAACTGTAGATTGCTACCCTTTGTCTTCATTAACGAGCTGTTTGGTTGCCTGCAATGGAGGTGTGATTTCCTATTGTCTCTATAGATTATAGAGTTACGGAGACATGATCTATCTGAACGGGGCCTAGCTGACTGTGATCTAGATCACGAAGCAATGTCAGTGGACAAATAGGCAAACCTTAGGACATTTAATGATAAATTTGGGCCAGGATTGAATGACGGGATTTAGTCCCTTGCTGCCAAATGATAGATTCATTTCATCTGAGCCAGAAAATAAGAGCCGGTAGTTGTGCTTAATTGAGTGTATTTTCTCTTTTCAACTTTTGTTTTGGATGATGATGACAGTAATTACTATATGCAGGAGGGTTCTGATGGCGTGTCTGTTTCGCTTGCCCTAGCGGCTGTGACTGGTTTAGGCTTATTGGCATTTACAGAGGTCAGGACATTAGAAACGGTTCTTATTCTTTTGAAAGAACTGGCATGATTCTTTCAAAATTGATATGCTCATGCTTGAAATGTAATTTTGCAGGTCGAAACACTTCTTCAGGTTTTAGGTTCAGTTGCAATCATTCAATTCGCTTCCAAGAAACTACTGTTTGCAGAGGTTAATTTCTTTCCTTCTTTACTTGCGCTGTTCTGTAATGCATTGCCTTCTTAAACTAGCTGATGAGAGTGCCAGAAAATCATGCTGGTTTGTCCATTGAAATTGCCCCTTGGAAGATCACATTGTCAGATTAAAACGCTGGGTTTCTAAGAGGATCCTGATCACACAAATAAATCCTTGTTTCTAAAGGAAATGCTATTATGCTATTGGCTTTCACTTTGTGCTCTGCTGGCAGGATCGGAAGCAAACAATTCAGCAAGTGGATGAGTTCTTGACTACGAAGGTTGCACCTGGAGAACTCGTTGATGAAATCAAGGTACATGCAGCAGTCCTCATATGACTGATCTAGTTTATGGCTCATCTTAAACCATTACGATAAAAAGCTCTAAGATGAAATTGGTATTCTCAACTGGTATCCATCTTGGGCTGGCATCATTTTTATCTCCAGTGGTAACAGTTGTATAAATCTTCCATTGTATGGCCTCCATGTTCCTTTTTCCCTTTATGGGTCTCCAAAACAGTCACCAAAAGAGAAGCTTACCATTCTTCCACCCTATCCTGACTTGCTTATTGGAAATGCAGTTGATCGGCAAAGCTCTTTTGCCTGCACCATTTGAACAGAGGGCTCTACCCCCTGCCGCTGCAGAGGGAAACCAAAGTGCCAATGTTCCTGAGGCAACAAAGGTAGAGTCAGCTGCTACACCTCCTTCAGTGAATTCAGTGCCAAACACAGAAGTGAAGGCAGAGACAATTCCTGGGTTGAAAAGACCGCTTTCACCATACCCATATGTAATCTTCCTTGTTATCTACTTGCACATTCATTTTCCCGAGTTCTTTGCATTTTGTAGCTAGTAAAATGTGAACCAACTCACTTGCACGCACTGCAGCATCTCTTCACCAAGGCATACCCTTAGCCATTTTACTGGTGAAATACTCACGTTCGTGAACTTCTCATTTCTCTTTCTTTCATCTGTACAGTATCCAGATTTCAAACCCCCAACATCTCCCTCTCCTTCGAAGCCTTGAGCAAAGCTGCAATACTGTACCTCATGTGATCCGTGGACTTGCATTTCAACAGGCATCAGCCAGGCTAGGAAAAAGAAAAATCCGAAGGCACTCCATGAAGTTCTGTCATCTGTAGGAAATCTTTATGCTTGGATAGAGTTCTATATGGAGAGAAAAATTAAGGTGCCATGAACAATCCTGTTCTACTGAGGAAAGTAGGATATGTTTGTCTGTGATATGCTTGTATGGGTTCTTTTTAGAAATCCATTTTGTATCAACAACGGGTTGCTTATTTCCATCGCTTGTAGATGTAGAGATTGTAAACAGTCAAGGATTCAAGATCCAAAAGGGTGATCCCATCAAAGCTTCCGAATTTTGTTGCACCAATGGACTCCAGACGGTGACTTGTACACAATAGATGGGTCCGATTTTAACAGAGCTTCGCTCCTACTTAATCTTATCCATTTTTCTCACATACTTTATCCATAGTATTTAATATTATTTATGTTGTCAAAGAAGCCTCTTCATTTGTCAAGTAACATTGAACATAATAACAAAGTTTGATGCTAAATATTAATTTCAAATTATATTTTAACATCTAAACAATACAACTATCAGTATTATGTGAATAAATGATTCTATAATTATATTTTATTGGATATATGAATGGATCTAAGTATTCTATATAATTTATAAATAAAAATATATTTTTTTAAGCAAATATAGCCAATGTACATCTTTGACTTGAATGAAACATTGTTTCATAGCTAAACAAATGATAGTAAATATAGTAGATGATGTTGATTTCTATCAATTATCAAGGTAAGAAAATTACTGAGATTACATGATTTTTTTTTTTTTGGAGGTGTGAGTAGGGGTGTTAATGGTCATAGTCAAAAAATGAGTTTGAGTTAGTATTTTTGAATAAATGAGTTATAATACGCCAATCTGTTTGACCATTTAATTAAATAAACAGATTATAGTTGAGATTTTGCAACCCGTCCAACCTGTTTATATAACTCGCCCAACCCGTATAACCCATTTATAATATATTATATATAATTATAGGATGCTATTCCGGTGCAGCGTCACTGCACCGGAACAGCGGTACAGTGGGCCCAAAATGGGCCCCACATGATCATGAAATCATGATCTAC